>JAPZEA010000009.1:8962347-8976311 GCA_029783685.1 Heniochus monoceros
AGGCAGACACACTTACAGTGCAGAGGATTTGCCATTAAAAAGTTATGACTTCAGGGAAGAAGAAGAGGTTAGGGTGCCCTCCCTATCTGAGCCTCTTTGCTCTAAATGTTATGTGTTTGACTGACAGACAGTTCTTATTCTCCCACATCCTCCTATCACTGCCCTTGATTCCCACGCTTTGCGCCAGCGCTGATGGGAAAGATTCAGAAACGCAGGGACACTCTGAAATTCCAGGATTCTTGTGGTGTGTACAGATTTGTCAAACAGTTCTAAAAAAAGATGGAGAAAATGGCACACTGCAAAAAATGCCAGTTTTGAATCTGAAAGTCTTCTTTAAAATTATTCACATAGAATTCTGGACATGGTACATTCACAGTTTTCCTTGTTTTAGGAAGTATTCAGAGTTGATTTACATCAGAAACAAAGAAATTATAAATTTGCAAATGTACTTTAAAGGACTGAAATGGATGATAAAAACTGATGAATATATTTTTATAATTTCAAAGAGACCAAAAGGTTCCTGCTTTTCGGAAGCCAAGTGATTGTATTTTGTGAAGTACACATTATTTACTTTATCCTAGATTTTCCTCTTAAAATAGTCAGCAAAACAGATCATCAAACTGGTATCCATATTGTTTGTTATTTAAAGTATTGGTGGTAATTTGCATACAATTTTCCTCCTTGGATGAAGGAGCTTACAAAAACATATAAATGTACTGATGCTCTTCCAGCAGTGCTGTTATACAACTCCAATGTTTTAGAAGTGGGAATATCCAAATGCTGGACATATTGCACTTGTGGTACCAGCATAATTGTTTGGTTTCAGAAGACTCTAATTACACTTCATGCTATTCGTCGTAATAGTTGGACATCCACTGGCCACATCTGTTGTTTTGGAGATGGCTAAAATATCGCAGCAACTAAATCACAGTATGTTACGCTGACACACAACCTCACCAGTGCTTTCACTGCTATGAGGGTGCCTGCACAACAAGAAAATTGATGTTTTCAGCTGATCTGATCCTTAGCCCACGAATCCTGTCCTGGTTTTTGCAGCACGGGGACTAATTCTCAGGGTGACCTTGCTGCTGCCCCTATTATGGAGAAATTAGAAAAATGGGGAGGAAGTTCTCACACAAGAAAAGGGTTTTCATGCATGCTCAGCCAAGGCCAATGAGCAGTCTTATCTCTCCCTCATCGATCCCAACCCTGGAGAGCAGCTTTTCCCACACGGAGTCCCCTCACCCAGCAGCGTAAACAAATGCACAGCCTCCCATCTGCATGTGGAGCAGCAGGGCTAAGATGGGACACACAGAGCTCATTCACCGAAGCATCAGAGCTACTGAAACCTGCATATAGTGGCCTAACTGGTGATATGCCTGGTAAGGACAGGAAAGGTAAGAGAAATCTTCATCAGGGTATGAGAGGAGTAGTCAAGGGATGATGCAGAGAGTTGGACGTGACTGAATGGTGGAAAACATTAGAATATGCAGGGTGCAAGGCTGAGTCACTTAAGGCCATAAAGCCAACCACTGGCCCTCACAGAGCATGTGTTTCTGTCATCAGGAGGATTGTATGCCCTGAGTGCCTGTGACTTTAGTTCTTGTTGCTTTGAACACACCAGCATTCAGGCCGCAGCCCTCATCAGGACGCAGACATGAAACAAGTTTTAGCCTCGTTAAAGCAGGGGTATACATCTAGTGTGAGCCACACGTGTGTAGAGAAGACCAAACATCCAAATAACTCAAAATCCAGAGTGTGTAACAATGAAACCCCCCACCTGTTCAAAGGCTTCACTCAAGTCAGTCAAGGTCAAATCTATCCATTCAAAATATCAAATTAATGAAAGTCAGAAAACTGCACTTGGCAGCATTACAACCACTTTTAACATCAAGTTACTGTAAAACATTAATGGTAATTAGTTATGCTTAGTGCAAATGCCAGACCTGGTATTTTTCATCCTACGCTGTCATTCCCTATCTCTCACCAAATTCAGCTATCCACTCAGCGCTTCTCTGTCCAAGACATGACATTATGGAAAATGAATGTTGCAAGGGCTGTGCCGAAAAGGAAATCCAGGCATTAGTCACTCTGGCCCCTTCTGTGCTGTCACAGGAGGGACTTTCTGACTTCAAGTAAACCAAAGGATTCCTAAGGACTTGCAGCATTTTGTTCTTCTTTCATGTCTCCTTCCTGAGTGTCAGATCTGATCACTATTTTTAAACAGTGCCATGCTTTCATTCATTTAGCCTTGATTTGAGCAACCGCAGAGGTGGTCGTGCCTAATTGCGGTGTGTGAAATGTGGTTTTGGGATTATAACAGATGCCGAAATTAAGTTCAGTGAATCTATACAATTTTCTTTATGGTTGCTGTGTTTGAAAATGAACTCCCACTGCTTCATCCAGATTACTCCTACACACTGTCACTGGGATTAATATTACACATGGAAACATTAAAGCTGAGAGTAGAACCAGCACGCTCTGGGGAGTGAGATCTTAACCAAGGACTCAGGTTTCAGAAGAGCTTCAAACAGTCTGGGGCTCGAGGCCAGTTTGCATAAAACCACAAAAAGTGTGGACCCCATGTGAAGGGGAGAAATTCTCTACTATATGAGGGCGTGGGCTACCCACTTCCCTTATTTGCGACCCCCTCACTCCTGTGCCTCAAGCCCCACTGTGATTGCATTGACCCTCTTCCTCCTCATGCCCCTAAGGCTGCTCTTATTGTAGCAATGTGGGGCTTTGGGGCTTCCTCCTCCCTGTTTGTCCTACAGGAGCTTGGAGAGACAAGGGAATTAGAACAAGCTGTTGAAACAGCACTTCCATGGGAGTGCAGGTCAAGAGCGAGAGCCCCAAGATTGCCTTTCCCATATATGTGTGGGAAATCCACCTCCAAAGCCCACTGCTATACAGGAAGAAGCCTGTGTCCCATGTATGTACGAAGATTAACAGTTCAGACTAGACTGAGGGGTAAATCAATGTTACTGATCTGACAACAGCAAATGCAACATGTATAAAGGACAATGGTGATGGTGTGGGCCAGCATAGCTAAAAAAAACATATATATTAGTCACCTCTGACAAGACATTGGGAAATTTTGTGTTGTGTGAGTGACATAATCTATGCTGTTTACTGTATACTCAACATGTTATTGTAGTAACCATGTCTGAGTGCATACATGTTAAAGGAGAGGGAAAATAAATCAATTGGCATCCACAATTCCTAGTAATTATGTCCTATAACGGAGCCAATAGTGTAATTAGGGGTTAGTACAGTGCAGAGTGTGGACCACATCTAGGATGCTCCGGGGACTTCATGTCTCAACATGTTCACCAGAGTGTGAGAACCTCAGCCCATAAGCACACCTAAACACACAGAGTTGCTCCTCATCACGATGACAAGAATTATATCAATGTTAATTCTAAAAATGCTTCAGTCTTTCATCCAAATTCCTCACACATTTACAACATTTCATTGGCACTCCATGCAACCATTTTTTTTCTTTCAAGTTTGGCTATGTTGGGAGAAAGCCTTGGCACTGTGAGAAGACTCTGAGACACGGGATCTCATGACACACAGTGCAATCATCACTCTTTGCTTTGTCTGAAGGAATATGAATGATTCAAGCAACAGGTGATTCCAGGATTGTTTTTCTCCTCAGCGCAGCAGGTGCCTGCCTCCGTCCAAACACCCCAGCAGGAGGCTTTGCTTTCCAGTGTGAGAACCACAAAGAAGGCCCAAGGACACATGAGAACTGCAGCACCTTCTGACGTTTACAGCACTCTCTATTCGCCTATTCTGGTGAAGTTTGGCCATACGCATAATAATGCTGAAAGATCTGAAAACACAGTTTGCACATCAAAGGTTGCACAAAAGCCAAAATAAACCAAAACCTGCCTGGATCTCTCTCTGTTTCCACCAATCATCTCCCCACTCTTTCCACTGTATTGTTTCCAGAGCAAGTGTGAAGAACTGACGACGCCAGCACAAGATCCTGAACTGTTAGACAAGAGATCAGCATCTTAGATTTTTATTTATTTGTCAGAATTGTGGCTTTTGTATGATACATCTTGAAGAAAGGTTGGTTGATAACTGAGTGTAAGATGTAGTTTCAAATTATGCACATGAGTGTGGACCAGGACTTTGTGGTTGATGGTGCATTTCTCTTACAAGGGCCGTCACTTAAATGACTTCTGTTTTTACTGCCGGGGTAAGCGGTGACTATCCCCATTCCTGTAATCAAGCCTCCATTCTACCTGCCACAGGTGTTCTGTTAAGAGTCAGTGCCACAACCTTGGAAAGTGTCATAGGGAGCATCAGTGCTCCTCACACACCCTGCCCCCACCTCCTTACCCTGCTTTGATGGTTGAGGGTTTGCAGGGCCTGACAGCTGCTCTTAAATTAGAGAGTAGGAGAGAACACAACAGGACCCAGGAATGTCTGGATTGTCTGGATTGCCTTTCTCTTCCACAGAGTCCTGGGAAGATGGCTGCCACTAATTCAAAGTTTCGTCAGGATGCTGGGTAATCCAGTACATCGTATCAATGCATAATGCATTCTTGACCATATATTCTTAACATTCCTTTGGAAATGCCAGCTGGCTTAGTAGCATCAGGGGGGCCCACATGGGTGACTAATAATGTAAGATTAATATAACTGAGCAGCAGGCACAGAGGAACTGAACATGTCATTTATTTGTGACAGGCTGATGGTATCTACCCCGGGCCCAGCAGCCAGCCCATGCTGAGGTGAAACCTCCTCTCTCATGCATTATCACACCTCCTTCATTTGTTGCTGGGGAGACAGTGACCAGGTCACAGGGGTCAGTGCAGCCAGAGGCAGGGTTGTAAAATTGCTGAGACAAAAAAGGCAGCCTCAATAATGGTGTAGTGGCCATTCAGGAGAGATTAGCACTACACAGCCTGGGATCCACCCAGGAACACAACCTTTACCTAAAGCCGCAGGACATCAGGCAAAACACAGGACAAGATGGCCAATGAGGGAGGAACATCACAGAGTTTCCAGACTTCAGTTGTGAGGGGCTCACGTGAGGCAGATGAACACAGATAGTAAGGCTATGAGAGAGGAAATGGAGGAGCAAGAGATTGATAGAGTGGGGGCGAAAGGATGGGCGGGATAGAAAAAAAAACGAAGGAAGAGAGATTAAAGGAGTGGGCTGAGTTGTGATGGCTGGACAGCTGTTAGAGCAGCAGTAGATGGAGGTGGAAAGTGAAGATGGGAAGGAAGGAAGGAAGAAAAAAAGAAACTTTCATGGAAGCTTAGAGGCACAAGCTTCCAGATAGTGAGAGGGAGGTTTGATCCAGCTGTCATGCTGATTATCTCCTCCTCCTGCCACAGACCAACATGTTGTTTTTCTTCAATATGTTTTAATAAAAGTGGAATTACTGCAAGGCCTCCTCTCTCCTCTGCCCCTGGGTGGTGTGGTTTGGAATGTCTGCTGTCAGCCGCCCCTTCCATCCACTGCACCACAAACAAGCCTTTCTGAAAGGGTTACTACTTGCTTTACCCATGTGACCCATATCTAAAGAGCAGCATCAGGATAACAGTATGCAGGACTTAAAATTCGGTCCATGTTTCGTCTCAGTATTTGAAAACAAAGCAATAAAATGAGAATTGTCCACATATAAACATTAATTCAGCAGTCTCTGTCAGTGAGAGAGGCTAAGCAGCCCCCGTCACAACAGATAATCTATCAGGGTAGTTTCTGCCTAAGTGTGCACGGATGGTGTATTTGGAATTAACTACAAACAGAGTGGTCAATGGTCCTTTAAGAGTTTCCTTTTTAAAGCAAGATAGACAGCCCTCAGGCACAGAGCACTTAGGCCATATCGACCCCAAGTCCCACCCTGTCTTATTCCATTACTGCTTTCCTTATCACTCAAGTGTGCCTCTAGGCCGGCCATAGCCGAGGAAGGTGGCGTACACTTTTCAGTCTGCAGCAAGCAAACCTACCATTTCCTAATTTCACCCCTCTTCCTTGTGTTCAGTCCCTCAGCTGCTGCATCATCAGCCACTTTTTAATGAAGCACAACAGCTGCTGTGGCGCGTCTTTGTACGATAACATCTTTGACAGGATCTAGTTCTGCTACTGCCTTCCACAGCCCATCCAGAGTGATGAAGAGGAGGATGGTGGGGGTAATAACCACACATGTAATCTCACACCGCTTCAGTGGTCTTGAACAAAAGGATCGGGGGCTTCCATGACGGATTTAGCGATCAGACACTGCTTGGCCGACAAAGCAAGCAGGCCTGTTGATTTTGGCAAGGAGTCAGTCTCCCACTGGACAGCATTGGCAAGATTCACGCCAGACACTCACAAATAGCTGCTGTCTATCTACAAAGGCATCATTTCATAGGAGCATAGATCAAAAATCAGACAGGTTAAACTGGCAAAAAAAAAAAAAACAACTAATATATCAATTGTTTGGCTTCTTTACAGCAAGACCTCGAAAGAATTTAACTGCTGTCTATGACATCTCTGATAGGGTACGTGGAGATTTATGTGATTGTGGCTAAAAGCCCTTGTTTCAAATTATATGGATGTGCATGTGTAGATAAAGCAGGAGGTGGGCTTGGGGGGGTAGGCATGGTACAGGCTAATTATCCCATTCTTGGTTGCTTAGTAGTAATTATACCTTAGTGGTGTACGGGGATTGTTACTCACTAGCTGTTTTGATTGCGTACGGGGTTTAGTGTTTTCTCCCTGTTCTTTTCTTAAGGAAGATCCTGGCTCAGGAGGGCTCTGCTGGGACACGCAGAGGCACAGGTGGGGCTGCGGGTGCAGCCTCTCTCACCTCAGTGTGTAAGTGTGGGAACCACTCAGCAACCAGTAGTGCATGAGTAACAAGGACCCTGAGGGAGTGTGGCGTAATCTCCTCTAACGCTCTAGTCTCTTCTTCTTTCTCTTACGCAGTGGAACACACACGTTCACTCATACAGTACGCTCAAGTGTTTATCTCAATCAGCGTGCATTTGCAAACAGCAATCTTCAAATGAAAGCTCACTCTGAAATCACATAGACACAGACATATTTGTATTGTAAATACAGTCACAGCCAGGTAAATAATACCTTGCGTTGGTTACATTGTTGCACCAAAATTACTGAACTTTGCCGAGGGAGCTTGCATGACAAATCACATCACAAAAATTAACCATTTAGACACATATGTTACATAAATTTGCAGCCTGGTTTGGCTGTAGTCACGGCATCATTATGTCTAATGGATATAAAGCAATGCAAGGCTGAAGCTGTTAGTGTCATGCAGAAGTTTAACATTTCTAAAACGTAGATGACAATACAAACAATGCAAACACACAAGGTTTTGGTAATATCACCACCTCTTACCCAATGTCAGCTATGATACATTCCATGTCCTTATGAAGCTGCAAAGGATAGGTGGGTATAGATAACAGATGGATATATTAAAACACTTGATGACTGTAATAAATAAATAAACAACAAATATCTAATTAACACACAAACAATAATAACAAATAACAAACATTTCTAGTAATAATTCCATCCATTTGTCCCTCTGGATATAGAAGGATTTCAGATTGGAGAAACTACTATACTACTAAAGAATACTGTAATTCATATAGATCAGCAGGTCATTAAGCCTTGGTATCATCCTATCACATTACACTATCATCTTCAGCTCTGGGAAGAGTACTGAAATATGGCATCAGAACTCAGCCACCCACTGAGAGTAAAACTGCATAATTGCTAGTCAAGTGCCCAGGCAAAAATGGATGATGCTTCCCAAAATGACTAACATTTCTAAAACCATGTGCCGCAGAAACCAGCATACATGAAGTTTTACACAGATTCTCTACACACAATATACTGTGTTCAAGTGAAAAGAATTGATTATGATCTGCAATGTGGTCATCTTGGTGAGGGAATGTAAAGGAATGACAATAAATTGCTGTGCTAATACACATTTTATAGAGCTGTGTTGGTGGGGCGGTTGGGGGCAATGGGCTGGCAGCTGTTGCTGCTGTGCGGGGGCCCTCAGGTCTCGGCCTACCCCTAATGGCCAGACCAGCTGTCGGAGTTCTGTCTGTAGCAGCGCAGGGCTTCAGGAGGCGGGGAGGGCATGAGAACTTCCACCCCCCTGTCCTGGGGGGCGGGTCCCCGCCTTGTCTGCCCTCCTCTGAAAGGGGGTGATTGATGGCGCAGGGTTGACACCATGCTTCCCCAACAATTGACTCAGGAGGGACAGAGGATGAACAGAGAGCTCGGGACCCCTCCACGTCTTTCTCCTCTGGTTTTCAGAGGCAAATGTGGGATCAGTCGCAGTTATAATTCAGTCATTTTTCTCAATATGTCTTTTATTTGACATTTTTAGTGGAGCATATGCCACTCGAAACACTTTTCAAGGCTGTCACTGCAATAATCCTGCAGACAAACTGAAGTTATTTTCTGCTTTATTTGTCAGATTACATGCATTTGAACACGGTTTTGTAAAAAGGCTTAAATGACCCTCTGTCTTTCGTTAAGATAAGCCCTCTTGTTGCAGCAGGCCTTCATGCCATCTTCCTCACACAAGTTCAATTAATCCTGACAACAGAGTGGAGATCCATAGTGCCTCTGGGGCGGACAGCACCCCGGCCTCGAGCGTGTGTGTCGGGTCATGAGTGGGTATCAGCCCAGAGTCTCAGCACCCGGGCCTGCTAACACAGACCTGACCTTTTGCACTAAACCCCAGGATCCTCCCTGGATCCCTTTCAGCAAGTCGCCAGCACCTCCGCTCTCCTTCAAGATTTACAGCTCCACGGAGGCAGAGAGGAGGTGGAAGAGGGGGGGAAGAGGGGGCACTGTCCGGCAGCTGTTCACAGTGGTCTTAAGTAGCTATTTCACACGGAAACAGAGTCATTGCTTTCTGAATTCCTCCAGCTGGCCAGTCTCCAGCTCTGTCTGCAATGCATTCCTGCACAGAGATGTCTATTGCACTCTCTGCCCTCTCTGCTCTGTGGATGCAAATGCCTCCAGAGCTTCCACTGAGTCTCAACTCACCCATCTGCAGATTTATATCTCAAAGGGAACAAAAATCCTCCCGTCTTGATTGACAGAGGATCCTGATCTTGGACAGAGGGATATTACTCCTTCACATTCCATAAGCTCTCTGTCTTGTCCCAAAGTCATCTGGGATGGAAAACTACAGAAAACAAAAGATTTCCACAGGTAAAAATTGTGTTTCTCTCTGGCCTCTTACTGCAGAAACAGGACTTGTGTACACATACAGGATTTAATAGCCGTTTAGAGAGCTTGTGTGAAAGTCAAACACTTTTTCCCACAATCCAAAGAAAGATCCATCATTCACATGTGTTTACTTTAGGCTGTCTCTTAGTTAGTGTGTGTGTAGGTGTGTATGTGTGTGTGTGTGTGTGTGTGTATGTCACAGAGAGTGGGTGGAAGGAAAAGACTAAATGAATCACAGTGAAAGAGGATACAGAATGTATGAATACACACACAACTCCAGCAGAAACCTCTGTTTTTTTTAGCGAGCGCAATGACAAAATAATTGATTAGGGACTCAGGAAGAGTAATGTAAGCAAGCAAGATTTCCTGTTTATGAAGCAAACAGAGCAAGGAAATTGCATTGATGTAAAAATGTTTAAAATACATTATATTAATCGAGATGAAACACAATGACAACCAGGACAAAATGAAACCAAGAGCGATGTCACGTGAACGTAATCACACAAATACATACCTGCACAATAGCGTCAAAAGGCATAAATCCAGTTACTTAGTCACTACGTTCAATTAGTATTTAAAATATTGAAGATAAAATCCTACATAAGCACAGTGGGGGGGTAAAAGTGAAGGGTCCTGGGAAAGGCAGAGGTGTTGCTTTTCTAAAAGATCGCAGCTTTCCAAAAGCAAAGAAAAGTTATCTTATCACTGTGGGATACAGTGTGTGTGTGTGTGTGCCTGTGTGCATGTGTGCATGCGTGTGTGTTGTGTGCACGTGTTCATCGGGGCTTCTAGTGCCTTCGTCATACACAGGGACGACATCAGAAGTGTGCCTGCCATCCCTTCGAACCTCAGAAGCCCACTACACTTGAAGCTGAAGTGCTTACCCACAAACGCTGAATGATAAAGAGATCATACAATTATAAAGCAGCAATAAAGAAGACAATCCACGGCATCAACATGAACGCTGCGCTGCAATTGGCCCCGACATATGTCTGTAGGGGGTCTCAGCTGCTGATTGGCCATGACCGGTTTTTAAGCGGGGCTTCTAATCCTCTCCACACTCTCTGTGGGTGCTCTTAGGGCTTTTCCCACATAAATCAGTCTGGCCTGGGTGGTAAAGTCATCACGTCCACTGTGTCCACAACACTGCCTGTTAGCACCCCTATCACGTGGAGCGTGCTAGCACTGAAAGGCCACCGACCATGAAAGGATGGTGCTGGCTGACCACACTATATACAGTATGTAAGCTCTTACCGCTAACTCCATGTGACACCGTACTGTTGTTATGAGACGTCACTATGAAAATGTTATGAGAGATTGTAAAATTTCCACCCCCACAGACACCATGAGCTTTATGCAAACTCAATTTTTAGAGAAATATTATGTTATTTTGGACTAAGTGACCCCTACGCAGTGTGGACACATTCCCCCGCCTTGTGAGTGCAAAGCAAGGCTACGTTAAAAAGGACAGTGACAGCACGAGCGCACCATTTTGCCTCTCAGCCATGGGTGGTACTCGCTTAACGGGTTTTGGTCAGCTTTCACTCTTGACACTGCAAACGTACAGTATCATTCACATGCAGTTCTGGATAAAGGCCTTTCTGTTAGCAATGTGCGTCACAGGAGTGCATGTTATCCCAAGGTATCAAATGCTTAATGGGAGGAATTACGGAGTACTTTGTACAGCTGGGTATACAAAAGCAGAAAGGTGGTGCTAGAAAGGTAGTTTCTACATCACTAAGATGTCCCGATTATATGCTGTCCTGCTATATCTTCAGCTTTACATTGATTAGCTATGAGCAATGTTCAAAGAGGACTGCCGCTCTCTTTCCAGCAGAGAACAGAGTTATAAATCCTGACCTGTCACATCTTTGTTTGTGTGATTGGAGATTCCCCCTGAGTCCTGTGCGAGAACTTTATCACCAGGGCTTCCACTCTCACACTTTCTCTCCAATGCAAACAAAACACTTATTTCTTCTGGTGTGTGTGTGTGTGTGTGTGTGTGTGTGCGTGTGTGTGTGCAGAGAGAGAGAAAGAGGGTGAGAGACAGAAGAGATAACGAGACAAAGATATAAGATGATCAAGAAATCATTTAACTCTCAACAAAAATGTCCCATAAAGAAACCAGAGGCTGTCCTGCTGTTGCTCAAACAAGATTGAGTTTACTGTTCTCTTTTATTTCTGAAACAATCAAGGAAAGGTCACATTTCCTGAGGGAAGGGCTGGAGCAGCCACTTCCACTAATGAGATCAGAGAGAAAGAAGACAAACTGGAATTTTCTCATTTGCTCTTTAGTATTTTCTGGAGTTAATCCGTGCAGATTGTAATCCTCTCAAACAAAGCATTTTAGCTTGTGAGTAAAGAAAATTGCAAGTCTTAAGCATCTTTCGACAGCACAGTTTGCTGCAGCAAGCCTGATTAAACAGGACGGGTAAGGATTCATAATGGGAGAAATCAGAATTGCTGAATGATTCATTAAAAGAACAAAAACAGAAGATTATAGTAAAAATTCTGTCAATTCTATTTAATTGGCTAATGTTATTTGCCTTGTAATTGCTTTCGTGAGTGACTATTATAATGATTATTTCGTGCGCTGCAGAGAAGCTGGAAGATCTACAATCCTGATCATGTTACACTATTCAATACACTCTTCTCTGTGCGCTTTCGCTGTTGATTGATAGCAGCCTCGGCTTGTGATATTGTTGCGAAAACATTGTTAGACACGAAGAAGCCACCAGCTGCTTTTCATGGAATGATCAAGGCATCGAGTTTTTTATAGGAATGAGACACATGAGGCATTCGGAGACTTTCAGTGCCTAGATAACAACATACTGTAAATACAACCGTCTGTCCCTGAGCGCACTGAGAAATCTCTCCTTGGGACCTTCTCCAACTGGAAGCCAGTCAAAATACTGCCAGCACCTGCCAACGAGAGTTGGGAGTGCATCTACTACATCCCGAGGGAGTGAAAGACATATTTCACAGCCAGGTGAAAACACAAATATCTCATTACACCTACTTGTAAAATACATAAACTCTTTTACACCTTTATGTCTGTCCAGTTTTCACTTCCAGTTGGACACAAAGTCAGAAACACATGCACATATGATCTTGGATACAAGCCCACATTACAAAGGCATGATCGGGTGAGATTTTAAAGAGGATTTTCAATCAGTTGCAGTAACATCCAAGTGCTAATGAAGAAAACAGGACTAAGTAATCATGTCATTGTGCACAAAAAGCTCAATCCAGCTATTGAAAACTTTGCACTGCCCAACTTTCATCACACGGTGTGGGTGCCAAATTTAGCAGGTGTCTGTGAGGCCTAACAAGCTCTTTTCACTGACCCCTATAGATGACGTCACACGCACTAACGAACTTCACTCCAAACCAGCCTGCTACATTCATGGCCCTACCCATGCCTGTAATTTATTCAAGGCCAGGACCAGGAATAGTGTGATGGAGAGGGGGAGACACTGGTGCTGGGGCAGTGTGCTTGAATATTAGTGTGCTGCCCTCCCCTGCAGAGAGAAACTGTGTCATAATGCCGGACTCCTTTTATGATTCAAATCAAGGGTATTGTCTCTGTAAGCGACCGGCTCCGCTATGTGCAGCAGAACAACCGAGGCACTATACGCCGGCTGCAGAAAATGAGTCCATTGCCATGGGCTGAGGAGTTGCAGGCTGAGATAGCAGCTCAGTGCATGGGCCGTGGGGACAACAGGAATGCCTGCGTCCTCTGCTATCATGTAAACACAATTCACTCTCTTATCTGCAATTCATCAACTGTAAACATACAAACAAACAAGTAAGCTTGCACAGGATTGGACACATTCCAGTAGATTGCCATAATACAGAAGCTACTTCTTCATAGACATAATCTAGGACTCTTAATGTGTTTGTTTTTCTGACTCATGGATTCAAAACTAATGTAAACATTTGATGTAGCAGCAGCCTGTTTTTTTTTTATTTTTTTATTTTAACACTATTTCAGCTCATACTGCTTGATCCAGTCAGTTATATTGCCAGCACACAAAATAACCAGAAAATAACATCCAGATTCATCCAACTACCTTGTGTTTGTTTCTAAACAGCTCCTCTGTGGATCAGGATTTGCAGAAAGGAATCATAAACTAACAAGATACCAGTGGTTTTCAGGTTTTTCCCTGGTGTTTGGAAAAATTCTTGAAAATTTTGGCCTTCCTAAGATTGATGTTAATTGCAGTTGTGTTACCTATCAACTCAGTTACTTTAAACCGTCTGCTCTGTATGTTTTTCACACTCCCAATACTGAGTTTCCCACAGAAATCAGCTGTTGGTTCAGTGCAGATTCTATAATAAAGGACAGATCAGATCTACTAGCTGTTTTACAATAATGTCTCACAACTTTTCAATTAATGTCCCAGCAAAGTACTGGTGTCTGTCCAGAACTGCATGACTGTCTCTGTAGTTTGAGCTCTAATCAGTTCATTCTCTCAGTTGTTAGGGTGTGTGTGTGTGTGTGTGTGTGTGTGTGTGTGTGTGTGTGTTGGGGTGAGCGGAGGGGGGTTAGTGTTGTCGGTGTGTAAAAGTCCCTGTTGGGAAGCTCTGCGCACGGACTATCTCGTGCGGGGGTGAGCGGGGGAGGGGGGAGGGAGCGAGAGAGAGAGAGAGACAGAGACAGAGAGAGAGAGAGAGAGAGAGAGAGAGAGAGACAGAGACAGAGAGAGAGAGAGAGAGAGAGAGAGAGAGAGAGAGA
>JAPZEA010000009.1:9044282-9056998 GCA_029783685.1 Heniochus monoceros
TGCAGGAGACAGTGGAGAAACTGAAGGCTGTGATGGAGACAGACAGGTGGACAGAGAGACAGACAGGTGACTATATGTAACTGTAAAAATCAGAATGAATGAATAAAGATCAAATGAAATGAAAGGCACACAGAAATCATCGTGCTTAAATTATTGAAATCCATCAGGACAGTTTAGACACACTGAGGAGTTTATTACTGTGTGTGTGTGTGTGTGTGTGTGTGTGTGTGTGTGTGTGGCTTCAGTACAGGAAACTCCTCTCTCACCATAAACGTCTGTTCTAATAACAACACGGAGTGAATCATCGGTGTTATTTTGTTATTTCTCTCAGCGGTTCCTTTTTTGCATCGTTTTCAAGCTACTGTCAGCTCCACTCACAACTTACTGCACAGAGGTTTCACAATAAAAGCCTTGCAGCAGGTCAATCACTCTTGTTCCTTGATGGCTTTTAATTTGAAACATCTGCGGGTTGTGTTGACTGAACAGTGATGAAAAGGTGGAAGTGATTGGAGTTAATTAGTGAATGAAAGCAGGATGACTGTGAGCATGACGTGACTCTGCTGTTCCACTGATAGAATGATGACGTTAACCTTAATCTCCTGTGTGAGTTACGTTTTTTAATACAGCTCATAAGATTTCCACCCGGCCTTTATTAGTGACCGGGCCATTATTTATTTGTTCTGCCCACAGCTGCTGTAACTTCAGTACTGTCTTAATTTATGGTGAGTTGTTTCCATTTAGGAATTCGATAATGACATTTTAACAAGGACAGATATATAAAGTCCACATTTTTACGACTTTATTGTGATTATCACAGGTCATCAGGATAAGAAATGAACAAATTGTTCTGTTTAATATATTTTCTCTCTAAATGAATGAAGGTGAGTCTGATGACTAATTTCTGGCCGTTTTCATCTTTAAGAAAGCTGAAAACCAATTGTTCTGTAACAAGCCGCCGTACAAATTTATTATAAGTGCTAACAGATTAGAAGAAGACACAGTATTGTCTCTAATTATCATCATGAATCTTACTGACAGCATCAAATTAAAGTCTGAATGAGATGAGTCAGCTCCCATGAAAAGCTCATTTCTGTCCAAAACGGTGCTTCAGGGAGCTGGAAGACGAACCACTTCCTGTCACCCAAAGAAAACAGTTCTTACCCCGTACACCAGCTCCCCGACCATGCCGTTCCAGATCTTCGTCTCCAGGTCCCTGGCGCCGTACTTCCCGTCGGGAACGATGGAGATTTTGTACTTGATGCCGATGTGTTTGGCGATCTCTGAGGCCAGGTCCACGCAGTAACCCTCGTACTGGTCGTTGCCCTCGTACATCTCCCAGTTCTTCTTAAGCATCACATAGGGACCCTCCTACACAGGGACCATAACCAGTGAACAAAACCGTGAGACAAACAGACGCACAGACATGACGGCTCGCATGATGGGTCATCGACACGCCGACAGACAGAATGACAAACAGGAAGTGTGGCTCTTTAATACCAACCGGGGTTCAGGTAAGGGAGTGTTCCACCACTAGGGGCGCTGTGGAGCAGTGTTTTGATGAGCGGGCCCCTGTTGTGTTTGTATCTCATGCACGAGCATGCAGGTGATGAAGCAGAGCACATTCTGGCTGATGGTTTCATGCTATTTAACCGACAGACGTTTGATGGCAGAGAGAAACGCTGCCAACTACAAAACATGGATGTAAACGATGCACAGTCGGCTTTAAATGTTTTATAAGACAGGAAATGGATTTGACAGTTTTGTTCGGCCTCCAGGATACACACAATGTGTTTTGGTGAGAAACAATGTGAACATAATTTTTTTGGTTTACAAGAAAACTCCACAGAAAACATTTGATTTGTCATAAAGCAGTTTAAATATTAAGATTTTAAAGCTGCAACATGCAAGATTTTATTGACAAATATTCCAGAAATCAACATCAGCATCATCGCTAACTGCTTGTTTTCCTAAAGTAAAGGTGCAGCCGATGATTTCCACACAAATAAAGTTCACATCACATGATCAGCATTCATGGACCAAATTCATTCAAAACTGAAACAGAAACTGAATTAATTTAAGCTGCATAATGTAAAACTCATGTTTTTATGCACACAGACCAGAAACCAGATATTTTCAGAAAAACTGCATCGTGCAGCTTTAAATGTAAAGACTTTAAACTAACTTCGTCCCAACTTCTGGCTCTTTTTTTCCTAAAGATAATTTAGTGTACAACAGAAAGGGATGCATGTGTAATCATGATGACAGCCTCGTGCTGTATATACGCTGCAGTTTAGGCAGGAAGGAAAAAAATCATCAAAGTGTTACTGTGGAAGTCTGATACAGAGACTCAAATAGAAGGAAGTAAAGTATTACTAAGCAGAAACGAAGGTAGACATAAAGCTGACGGGAAGTGAGGAATGAGGATCTCAGAGGTTGGCATCTGCAGATTACAAGATGCTGTCACTCATTTCCTCCCTCTTTTTAAACCCTTTGCTTCATTTTTGCACAAGACTTCAGTGAAAACCTCTTTCAGATCTTCAGAAAGACGACCTCAGTAGTAGAAACCAGCAACCTGATCAGAACCTACAACCTCAAAACTATCAACTCAACTCAGAGAGAGTGTAGTGAGGCAACATGTAGTACAATTAGTAGCAAGCTGGAGATGGTTGAAGAATCTCTTCTAACTGGTCTTTCTGTAAATAAGATCACAGCAAACACTTTCCTAAAAACATACACTAGACACACCCTCTGTGAAACTGGTTCCTCTGCATCCAGACCAAACCAGCAGCAAACTCAATAGCCTGTGTCTCTGTGCAAACATACTGGAATAAGCTTCTCACTGTTTTAAAGGGCCTTCGGGAAAAAGGTTGACAAGCTGAAAATACCAGCAGTCTGTCTGAAAAGAGAAAGGAGAAACTTATGAGCGTCTAAGTTTGTGCCTAACAGAGAAACAAAGAGGTTATTACGATGGAGGTGTCACCATGTTGTTGTATATCATTATAAAGTCATGTAATGGATCCACTGACATCAGACAACAAAACAAAACGCCCAGCCTCAGATTAGACAATGCCCTGTTCGCTGTCTCTCACTCTCACACCATGATGACTATAGCTGTCAGACAATATTGTCAGTCACGCCACATGGTCCATTTTGTTGTAAATACACTCCAGCATGCCAAAACTACAATGCTCACTTTAAAACTGCAAACACTGTGACATACCAACCAAAATGTACACCTTAGTCAAAAAGAAAAATAAAGTCTTCCCACGATGACGTGTTAAAAAAAAAAAAAACTACCCCAGAAGGCAAAGCAGAATGCAAATGCCACAACTCAGTGAGATGAGCGAGATCGATATGAGCACGATTTGCCTGTGAGACAGTCTCGCCATGAAGGCTTTTTGTGTCCAGCATGACACAGAAACACACAGAGCACAAATTTGAGGTTGAAAATCCATCCACAGTGTTCCAAAACTATGAACCTGAACATTAAAAAATAGCAACAATCATTGGACAAAACACACACCTAATGTTAAAAAACTGAAATGAATAAAAGGCATATAAAAGAGTAACTAGTTGTCAGCCTTGTGTGCAGCTAATCCCAAGCAAAAAGGAATGTGATGCCTCCATAATGTTGACATCAACAGACCTCCAGGGAAATATTTACAATAAAAACACAAGCTTGTGTGTTTGCACAAACTGGAGCAACAGCCTCTCTGTCACTTTCACAGGTCATGAGGTCAGTGCTTATCTACAGGTCTGAGTAAGACATCACCACTGTGGGTGAGCGGGCAGATTGCTCATAAAGTAGAAAGGGTTAAGGAAGCATTTACCGTCTACTGAGGAGATTTTGACCTAAAGACTTAATCCGTAACCACCTGCAGGTGCCCTGTCCTGTCGCTGACCCTGACCTCTCACCTTCCTGAGTAGGAGGAAACTGATTTTCTCGACAGCAGCGTCACATTGTTGTTATTATCACAAAACAACAACCAGAGAAAGACCACAGCACCATTTCAATGATTAGCTGGTATGTACAATATTTAGTCATGTAAAACTGGATAAGCTATTAAAAGGTACAGTGGAACTGGTGGAGCTTTCCATTGCAGCTGCAGTCAGTTCAGCTGTGTTAGCTCCTATCTGCACTAACTTGCATTGTTCGATAGCCTGCTGATAACTGAAGCCATGTGTTCTTCTACTTCATTGACTGATCGAGTTAGTGTGCTGGTCATGTCACAGACATTGCCACACAGTAATCAACAGACACAGAGCAGCAGAAACACATCCAAAGGTTGATTGAAATTAGGCACCATTTAAAGCTAGCTGGCTCCTTTTGGGGGGGAAAAGGGTTAGGCAAGGCCCCATCACCCACCCCTTCTCACTTTACATGTAAGTGGACCAATCAGCATCGGATTTCAAGAAGGTTGTCACAGTAACAGTGAACATTAAGTAAGTCCCTATATTAATAACACAGCAGTTTGCAAAACCTGCTGGATTTGGCCAAGCTGCTTACTGGATCCCTTCAGGAACCCTGACACAGAATCAAGTTTAAGATTAGACATTTCCACCCCGAGGTCATGTGCATCAGTGCATACCTGCCCAATCAAAAATTCGGTTTGGTGATCATTTTTTTCTTACTATGCCACGAACATTTTACTGCATGAGAAACTCTTACACATGTTTTGATACGTCTATGAGCCATGACTTCTAAATTCTAAAAAAAAAAACTGAGCTGTAAACATCATCATGCGGTGGAAAGGATAAAACACAGATGGTTATCCGCTCTCATTTTTAGAACAAAGCAGGTACTGTTTTGTTGCCCCAAAATCTAGCAGCGGTGAGAAAGACTATGTTAACGCCCTACCCTACATGTGACCACTGGTTCTGAGCGAAATACTAATGCTGACATAAACGCTACAGCTTAGACATCTCGGACAAGACCGGAAGAGGTTGCCAGTAGACCTGTCTATGTGTTAAGACCGTACTATTGTATTAACAGTAATAATGTTGCATGTTTCAACAGACAGCAGTGAAACATGCAATGATGCATTCATCAGATGGTAGAAGAACTCCTCAATAAACTTCAACTGAAATAATTGATTTGACTATTTATTTGTTCCATTCCTTTGGTCAATCGATTTGAAATGGAGGAATGTACATGCATGCAAATTAACATATTTGATCAAAGAACCAATTTCTCACAGTATGTCCTCAGAGGGAAAAAAAAAGCACACTTCAAGCACTACATGAGGTCCCTCCCATCTCAATATACATTCACAGGTCCACTTAAATATGGCATCTCTTCCAGCCCTGTGTGTCCTGTAACGTATCCCCTCAGACAGCGCTCTAATATGACGTTGGCACAGTAGCTTTAAATTGCATTAAAGGCCCAGTGCACACACAGAATCACATCCTGTAGAGAGAGTTAGATTATGTTGTGGGTGCTTGGGAGACTAATGGGACAACACTGAATAACAGAGTGACAAAGCGTGCAGGATGCATTTGTTTTGGCAAGTATCCACCTTGCAGTGTCGTCAACTTAGAAACCAACTCAGAACCAGAGCTTTGTATACTTGTCTTTAGCTTACACTGGCCTGTGTGGTGTTGCAAATGACTTTTCTTACAATAGACTATCACTTTATCTTGAAACACACAGTGCAACTCACTGTACCAAGGGGTTTAGCCAAGTCTGGAAGAGTTTCACACAGTACACCAACAAGACTTCCTACAGCTTGTCTAAATACTAATAACAAGGCTACATCCTCCTCAGGTCCTTGTCCCTTGTTGACTCACCATAGTTACAAATGGTTGGGAGAGAATGAGTAATCATTCCAAGAGGATTTAAGTATGATCCAGGAGGAGCTTTGTAGCTAGGTGAAGATACCATGCTAAAGAAACACAAGTTTGGACACATGCAGGTACGAGGTGGTTTGGTTTACTAGAAAAAAGAAATAAAACAGGAGAGGATACCAAAGAGACTGATGACCAAAATGGGGAATGTCTAAGCTGGGCCATAGGTTGTTTCGTAAGTGGTATTTAAGATGTTTACAGATGGATTACAAACACACACAAATTACATCAGTAGCTTGGGTTCAGAAAGAAAACTGAAAAACAAAATCATCCCTATGAACATGTCAGTTTATATGAGCAAGTTTCTCCCAGCCCTACAAACTGGTGAATCAAGAGTATCTGGTCTCATTCCAGTGTAAAGACTGTGTCAACCTAAACTGATCTTTCAAGTCATCTGTCACAACTAAAAGTGCAGATCTTACATTGCATGCTTGCCAAACCACTTTTCTTTTGACTTGACAGAAAACATTATACATAAATCATATGTCAAGGTGTAACAAAAGATCATTAGACGCCGCCTCGGCACTGAGCCACCGAACATCTATCACAAAAGTCTTAAAATACATACAACCCAATAAAATAATAACATGAATAATATAATAATATGAATAGGCCTATATGTGCCAAGAATCACACTTACTGACATCTATGACATAAATAAACCAGCACCAAGTAACTGGTATATTAGAACATGTAATGACATTATATGCTGGTTCTTAATAATGTTATGATGAAAGTCTGAACATAATTACTGGGCGGATCAAGCAGAGTCTACAAGGAACACCCATAATGCATGGTGGATGCTTCTGTCTTTCACTGGCTAAAGGAGACAGGAAAATAATTGCTGCAGCTCTTTAGCATCTAGTGAATCTGACATGGCTTAAGTATTATGTTTCATACTGATCATTTTAGGCATGGTTATAAATTGTAATTTTTTACGGGACACTAAAGCTTTCGCTGTGGTGAAGATGTGGGCAAAAATCCTGTAGGAACTTTGTCCAAAACTGTATTTTATGCACTTCTTCTCCTAGTTTTTTTCATGCTATCATAGGTATTTCAGTCCAAGCCTTTGAGCAGCTTTCAGATTATCATGACTGCTCACAGATTCATTTTAAGGTCACCTGCTGAGATCCTTTTTGATTTAGCTTTTTTATGTCATCAGGCCCTTGCAAGCTTCCAAATGCTACTGTTTAACCTCTTAAAACTGTTCTATCTAAACTAAGACCTGACATGTATACAGTGTGTTGCCCATGTGAATGTCCATGTTGTGCTGCAACGACTCAATGATTAAAAATGTCGCCTATTGTTATCATTAGATTAATTGACCTGGAAGTGCTGAGGAACAGATGACCCGGTTGGGCTCCTGCTGTGCTGTCTGTTGTTCTACCCAGCTGAGTTTTTGGGAAGGGACTTGATGAGGTCATCTCGACTTGACAGAAAACTATCAGTAAGGCAGCTGGGTTGATTAAGACAAAAACTACACATCATCAACACAGTCTTGGTCATATTCCTGTAGCTTGGCGTGGAGCGTGACTTTGACCAGAGGGCGTGGTTGAGGTGCTAAACAGAGCACACAGAGGCTGCAGCAGCCTATGGTCCTGGTCCCAAGGCCTGCGTGGGATTGTGTAACACACAAGCCATGTTGTTGAAGTAAAATAAGAGTTCACCCCACGCCCCTTCCCAGCTGAAGCTGAGTGAAGTCTAGGATTAAAACCTTGACCATTAACCTCTGAGTATTTATTTACATGGACATCACAAGAATGACAATGTGTTTGTTTCATGGTTTTGTCTTGTGTTATTTTAGTAAATGTACCAGGATTACTTTGAAAACAAAGCCCTATCATTAGACTGCAGTGTGTACTCTTCTGGTAAAATAAAGTTACAATGAATTGAAATGGGGCCTCTCAAACAGGACTGCTTCGGTGTCTTCTTTGTGAGATCTAATCTTTACCAGATAGGACTTTAAAACAAAGAGGAGACTTGTTATCACCTCAGGGCCACAGCTGACGCTGTTCTAAGATTTGTCTAAAGAAACTGAGGGCAAAACTATGTCTTATGACACGTATGCCCCATGCAACAGTATTTTCTTAGCTGGGTGTGTTTTATATCAGAGCCTGGATGGTTTCTCACAAGTGCCTCTTGAGGTTTGTTGATCAAGGATATTGAAAGGAACCCCCTAACAATCTGCAATGGAATTACAGTCTATTCCCTCAATAAGCACACAGCTATGTCTTCCTCATCATGAAAGCGGTCTTCACATTGGCTACTACTGGCTGTCATTGCCGATAGTGAAGAATGGTGCTGGAAATCATCTACGCCCCATGTGCCATGCCTGTGTAACCGGATTAAAAACATATCCAGCAGCCTGCAATTTGTGAGTGAAGACTGGCGGCTAGAAATACGACAAAATGGGTTAGCATGATAAGGCCTAGGGAGGAGGCCTTTCTCTGACACACACGTACCTAGAAAATGTGACTACACATTGAGTGAGGACAAATGACATGTGTCAAAAAAAAAAATGCATAGCGTGCGTGCTCCCCCTTTCATATGATGCTCTTTGTGCTGAAAATCGCTGAGCTATACACACACTGTAGTTCCCCTACATGCATGTGCTTTTCGCTACACTGCTCAACAGAATATAAACATTTCGCTGCACAACAAAAGGATGGTGGTATTCATACGACCTCTCCGAACAATATTATAACTCACCAGGCCTGTAGCCTCAACTAAAACCCACCTGCACTGCCGTAGGACTTTGCCAACAGCCATCCAACACTTGCGCATATTTTTGCTTTAGTACAGTCATACAAATCCAATGGCTTTATGTCTGGGACCACAAAAGTCTTCTTCATGGTAGGGGAGTCCACCATAGCGAGTCTGTAAAAAATGGGAAGCGGTGCTGGCAAAAAAGGGCTACAAGACTGTATAAAAATATTCAAGCAATCATTCTTTTAGCTGACTGTTCCACACGATCGGGGCTGGGAATACGGCTGTGGGTTTTGTCGGGAAAATATCCGCCCCGGAGCTGCTTCCTAGCCAGTTAATGTCCTTTTCTTTGCGGTTTTTGGAGACGAAATCCCGGTGAAATTCTGCCTTACGACCACGCACAGCCCCGACCCACCGGGCTGGTAGAGAAAACCGGACTATTCCCCTCGTTTGTCCCCTTTTTCGTCCGCATTGCTGTGTAGTTGGTTCACTGTGCGCAGCTCCACTGAGAACCCCACCGATGACTGACTCCCAGGTGCTCCATACTGGCACCAGTCGCTCACTCAACCGTCCAATAGAAATTGAGTCTGAGCAACGGGGGCGGGATCTCCGTGTGCGACCACAGACAGCAGGTAGAGGTGTGGTGTGACTTTTGCTACTATCTGCTGGCGCGCGCGCAAACACACACACACACACACACACACAGAGTCACACAGAGTCACACATCCACAGCCATACCATGCCTCTGTCTCTCTCTCCCGTTCTTATTCAGTTTCATCCCTGGTGTCTTCATTATTCTCTCGATACCCGTGAGACACACCAATGGTGAGCTCTTCACGTTTGGAGTTTTCATGTCTGTCAGTTCAGATAGGTCTTCAGATTCTTCCTCATTTGCTGGTGTCTCCACAATTTCAACACCACCTGAACTCACATCACCAGCCTCTGGGGCTTTGGGGGTTTCCAGAAGCTTTACTTGAAGGTCTTCCAGAGGTTCAGCCTCCTGTTGCGGCGTGTTGAAAATTCTTTTAACTCCAGTGAGGCACTCTTGTTGCTCAAGTTTCTGCTTAGGAGTTCTCAAAATCTTCCCTCGCAGGTCCTCAACAGGCTCAGCTTTCTGTCTTGGAGTCTTCATGATCCTCTTCACTCCAGTCAGACACTCTGGTAATTCTGGCTTCTGACTGGGAGTTGTTACAGAGGCTGTCTTCAAATCTGTGCACTGCTGTTCACCTGAATCATCAGAATGAGTCTCCACGGCAGGGATGTCACTGATGAAGCTAGATTCTTCATCTCCATGAAGGAGGCGTTGGACTGCCTCACTGTTGTATTTTCTGTCTTTTACAGTAGAAGAAACACTCAGTGGTGACACCATCATTTCACCTGTAAAATAAGCCATATTTTATTACTTTATTCTAATTTAATTACTTACACACTTGGTAAACTTTCAGGCCTTGGTGATTATGCAGAATACAAATTTCATGCTTTGGCCCTCTTCTAACAATACCACCACACACACTTTACCTGGCTCCTCCGGTGTGTTCAACACTGATGGTTCTACCACAGATGTGCCCAGGCCTCCCACTGGTGTCATCATGACAGTGTTCTCATTGACCACAGATCTCCTCTTCTTTTCATTCACAGGGGTTTTATACATTTCAGCAATTCCTGAAAACACAACGCACAATATGAGCAGGGACAATACTGAAATCCAACATACATTACCAAGAACAAGCATTGGCATTTGTTGGGATGGAAAAGGGGTGATTACCAGTCAGGTCCTCATCCATTTTCATGTTCTTTTTAAGGAGGGCGATATTGGTGACAAGTCTTGGTGCAGCACCAGTTGGATGCACAACCTTCTGTTTGTGAGCTCTGCCCACAACAATGGTAACAGGGGAATCTGCATGTCCAGTGCTGACATGGCTTTTGAGTTTTCTGGCAGGGGTCTGAGAGATTGAGAAAGACACAGTCATTGCAGTTTTTGAATGATAACCATGCTAACGTCGTTTAATTGTTACGATGGCATAAAGGGCAACTATACCCTGTAACTTCTAAACAGTGTGTTGCTTTACCTGGGGTTTGGACACAGCCTTCTTCACCGTCTTTTTGGTGACCTTTATTTTAGCTGGAGCAGCCACTTCAGCCTTAGTTTGCCCAAATTTCACAATGTCTGCCCAGGAATTTAAAACTGGAAGGGGAGGAAAAAAAAAAAAAATTATACAACTCAGCAATTATTACAATAATGACAGTAAATATGTAAATATAAAATTCAGACATTGACAGGATTCTCTGTTTACTGTTTACCTTTCATAGATGCCCGTGAAATTCCACTTCTTCTGCGCATTACTTTTACAGCACTCTTTGCAATACTTGGAGTCTTCCGTGAGGCGCTCTTCATGCTCTTCCTCCTCAGGGGTAATTTAGGAGTTGCAGTGGCTACAGGCATCTGGTCAGTAACAGTATCTTCTGCAACTGGAGATGGCGTGCTGATGTGCGACACAGAGAAGCGCCCGCGTACTGTGGGGGTCTGGACTCCCGGAGTTTCCACTTTGTTTCTAGATGGTGACCTTGCACTTGCAGGAGATGGACTCTTGGATTTTGGTGACTTTGTTCCAGGAGTTGCTGCCTTGGGAGAGGAGGTGCTTGATTTTGGAGATCTCTTGGCAGGAGATGCAGCCTTGGGAGAGGGGGTCTTTGATTTTGACGATTTCTTTGCAGGTGTTGCTGCCTTAGGAGAGGGGGTCTTTGATTTTGGCGATTTCTTTGCAGGAGTTGCTGCCTTGGGAGAGGGGGACCTGGATTTTGGTGACTTCTTTCCAGGTGATGGAGCCTTAGGAGAAGCCTTCTTGGCACTTGATGACTTCTTAGGTGATGGAGTCCTCATTTTTGCAGGACTTCGCACACTTGGGCTACCAGAATGCTCTTGTTCAAACTCCTACAAAAACACAAGATCCATTTTAAATGAGATTATATGATGGATAACAAATTGAATGTTAGGTCAAACTACACGAGTCGTCATCCTCCACTAAAGCCTTACCTGTAGTAAACCAATGACTGATGCTCGTCTAAGGAGTGACTGTTTGGGTTTCAGCAGACACAGGCTTCTGCGTGGAGTGGCGCCCTTACGTAACGGAGAGTCAGGAGGCAGTCGTTTGTCAAATAACTCAGGACTCAGGTGACCTCCAAAGGAAACTCGTTTCTTCTTCATTTGCGCTGTGGGCAAGTCGGCTGCAAGTTCTCCACTTTTGCGTTTTTGGGACGTACCTTTCACTAAAAAATTAATTGAAAACATGATTGTACATCAGAAACAATCAAATATATCTTAAATGTGCTTAATTCATTCCTGTAATTTGGCTAGCATTCTTAACAAATTCAAAGAGAAACAATATAGTATTACAATATCTCTTACCTTTTTCAACTTTCCCTGCGCTCCTTGGTGATGCCTTTTCACGAGGCTTAGTTTTGGGAGACGTCACTGCTTGCTTTTCTTGTACCTTGGTCACTGTAGGGTTGGCAGGTGTGGCCTCCTTGCTTCTCCTTCTCATAGGTGACTTGGGCGTTTGAGTGCAAACTTGCTCAATAACTTCACACACAGTGAACTTCTGGGGGGTTCCATGGTTTCTCTTCTGGGGTGAAGTTGCCTCAGACTTGACAACAGTTTCAGGTTCAGGTCTGGCCATCTCAGTAGAAGGAACCTGGAAGGACTTCCTCTGCTTCTTTACAGACTTTGGGGTCCCGTTGCTGATATTTTCAGCATTCCCCTTAGTATCATCAGCTCCAGAAGAGACTTTGGCTTCATCCTTCTTAGGAGTGCTGTTGTCTCCTGATGCACTGACAGGGTTTCCACCATTTTTCCTGATTGAAACAGGTTTTGGAGTGCAAAACCTTGAGGTAGGTGTTTGAAGCAGACTGGCAGAAGATTTCCGATGTGTCTTCACATCCAGAGATTTTTTGATCATTTGATACAGATAGTTGAATGGGGAGGTGGTCTTGTTTTGCAGCAGGCTGTCATCCTCCTTGGACTCCACCTCCATAGTTTTCTCCAGTGATCGCTGGATGTTGTCATTATTAGTTCCATCTTTCAGATGAGGGTCTAGAAATTATCCAAAAAAACAAAACTTAAAACAAAAAGGCTGGTACACTTGATAGTGTGATGGCTACCAAAACAT
>JAPZEA010000009.1:9140964-9151442 GCA_029783685.1 Heniochus monoceros
ATAACATCAGGGTTATTTCTTCAAACTTTAGACGGGCTTGCCCATTTAAATGGACATGACATTCCCTCATCCTGGATGTAGAAAGAAGACTGACTTGCTGTACAGCATGTTTCAATAGTGAAGAGAAGATGTAAGAAATGCTTGGATTGTGGTTTCTGGGTTGTTGAAAGATTTTCATGGTGTAAAAAGCAAGATTTTATCACTACAGAGTCATTGTTACATTCAGTTAATGCAAAAATAACAAAAACGGATTTGGCTGTTATTACTATTAAGTACCCCTTTCACAACCCTTCTTCTTTCAATTGTTTTTCCTAGTGCATAACTGAACATACACAAGTGCATGCTACACCATGTCAAGTTGGCAAATTGCCTGTTCCCTATTTTCTCCACTCTGGGTCCCTGTAGATTTAGACTACTCTGGTGCTCTGATGATTAATGGAAGTGCCGTCAGACTTCCTCACAGAGTCTCATCTCTGTGTGCATTGCTGCCTCTCCGTCTGACCCAACCCCCAGTCTAAATGCAACTCTCTCCTTCGCTCTCCCCCTTCCTCTCACTATCATCCCTCCCTCCTTCCCTGTGTCTGAATACCATCCCCCCCCCCTTCTAGTGACAGGGCCATCGGTTTGGCCTCCTCTGAATTGCTGTAGGTTGGAGCTTTGTCACTCTGGCAGCTGCTGTATTGTCTTTGGGAATGGTGCATATGGCACGTGGACAGGGAAGTAGGTCTGTGAGGACACTGTGTCTGGCTGCAGCATAGATGAGCTGCTGCCTATTTCATTTGGGAAAACAGACGTTGTGCATTGCACTCACCAGTCACCTGACAAGTATACATTGCAGTGGGTGGCTCTTTACTCGCCTGATCTCTTGTGTGTTCGACATCTGATTCATTTTGAAACTGTGTAGGTGTGTGCCTGTTTGTGAGCAAGTGACACTTAAGATTGATTCAGAGGTGAGAGGTCATTTTGTTTCTGGTAGTGTATATTAGGTTTTAGGTACATAGACATCATATAACAGGGTGGACACAATACAAGCTATCATACTTTTCACCAACTTGAGGTCATTATTCACTTAATATACTTTGCTATTATTGTAATCAGGAGTACAATGAGTGACAAGGACAGAGGGGGGGACATCAGCCACTGTCTATTCCACCCCTACCTTCAAAGTCTCAAAAGTCAACTTGACAAGCGAGCAAGTGTTGGGCAGTTGGAAGTGGGGTCAAGCTCTCATATGCATTTGGAGTGTAGGGGAAAAATTCTCATTTATCCTCATCTGACCTAAGTGTTGTTGATGCTTAACATAGAGTAACACCCAACTGTGTATAGAGGCTGATAGGCAGTGTCAACCACTGGGAGGTTCAGGCTTGCCCAGGAGTGCTTCAACGGATGAGACCTCTTATCTTAGCTTTCAAGATATTGTGCTCTTTATATAATGTAGACGCAACATTAAGTCAGTCTGACACTTGACACCAGACTGGTGACAGACTCGTTTGATCAAACTATTACTGCGGCTCTGTTTGTACTCTGCTTGTGTGATTCAAATAAATACAGAAAACCTAATCAAGTGTTTTTCTTCAAGTTTATCACAAATTTCCACCACACAGAGCAAAAAACCTCCCTTTGCTAAGATGTTTTTTCCCCTTGCAGAAACTGCTCTGTGTGCTCAGATCACATGCTTGGCATTGCATGCCCCTGGTTTGCATGTACTCTGATTTAGAAACTAATTAAACACCACAGAGGCATTCCATTTATCACTCTTTATCAGTCTTTATTCCACTTTCTCAGTGTAGCAGAACATCTCCTCTCTCTTCAAAAAAAAAAAGCAATTGAATTCTGATTTGGACAACTGTTACCATGGCAACAGTAGAAGCATTCTTGTCATCCTACCTTGTTGACATATACCCATTGAAAACAATACAAAAACAATATATGTAATGTTTTGCCTTATCAATTTCATTTATTTTTGTAAATATAGGTGTATTCTGAATTTTATGTCAGCAACACATTTTGAAAAAGTTGGGACAGGGGCACGAAAAGACTGGGAAAGTTGTGGAATGCTCAAAAAACACCCGTTTGTAACATTCCACACGTAAACAGGTGAATTGGTAGCAGGTGATAGCATCGTGATTGGGTATGAAATGGGCATCCTTGAAAGGCTCAGTTGTTCACAAGCAATGATTGGGCAAAGTTCACTATTTTGTGAAACACACTTGTATGAAGGATATCACTACATGGGCTCGGGAACCCATGTAGTGGGACTGTTGTCGGTAAAATCTGATTCATTCACAAATGATTGCATTTTATCTACTCACCATCAAACAGTTGCCTCACATTCTCTCTTGGTGAGTAATAAACAGGAGGTTGAAAGTCTAGTGTTACTTGACCAGGTTTAAGAGGCAGCACTTGGAATTGTGTCTTGAGTTGTGACTCCTATGCTTGCATATGTTCCCTCATTCTAACCTAATCACACAGAGAGATCTTTGTTCCTTTTGGCCGTTTAATAGGCATTATGCAGGTATTATGAGGCAGCATTTACTACCACTACTGTATTTACCTGGTCTATTAAGAACTTGATTTTAAGTTTTGTGCATTATACATCACATTCATAATCATATATTCAGTCATGTCTCTTGATAAGATCTGAGCTAAAAATATATGGCCACAGTAATATCCAAAGTTAAATTTGTCTAGACGCCAAAGCATTACAGATTATTATTGGAAATACTCCGGTTTGTCTGCTTAAAAAGAGTTCTCCACTTCCTGCTGCCAGTGCATGTGGTCACCAAACAGTCATGAGCATCATTACTGGAAGCTGCTGTGCAACAGGATGGCACAGTGGGTGGTCTCACTCTTTTGCACTCTTTCTGTCGCACTCTTCATTACTCTCTCTGATCACTTCAGTGTTCCTTCATGTCCCTAGTTTAATCATTACGCCATCCTATGTTATATCCTGCATCAACATCATTCAAAGGAGATATCCTGCAGTTGTATATTTTGTTGTATATTTGAATATTTCAATATTTCATATGATTTAGTGGTTATGAGGTACAACAGTTCTTGCTTTAGAAACCACACAAAACACACTTGCCATTTTCATTTTGCCTGGTTTAGGTTTCACAGGTTTCACAAAAAATGGTCTTTTCAGATTGTACCAATTTAACTACTTTTAATCTGTTTGATTGCAGTGCTCCAGTAATGCCAAATGTTTTTTTTTTACCTTCATGGTCAAGTGGTCATTTTGGTAACCCTGATCAACTTCTCTGCTTGAATCCAAATGTTATTCAGAGCTGCTCGTGCTTATGGAACTGCATTATTTATGTTATTGACCTGGCCCAATATCAGTTGTTTTCTCCCAACATTTTGCCAAAAACTACAACAACACAAAAATGTTGTGCCGCTTATTTTGTATTGGAGTAGTCCAGCCAATATGAATGCAAGTGGTATATGAGTAGAGGATGGAGTGCAGATAAGGAAGCCCTTAAATTGGTGGGGGAAGGCATATACAAGATCACTCTGAGGGAAGAGAGTGAGTGGGGGTGGGGCGTGATGAAATGGATGGAGGAAAAGACAGGACGGGGGTGGGGTGTTAAAGGTGTAACAGAGTGAGAGAGAGAGAGAGAGAGAGGAGAGAGCAAGGACCTCAAGCTATTGATGGGAAAAGAGGGGAGGGGTGGAATGAGCAAGCGCGTAGGAGAGAGGGAGGGAGGGGTGTGTGGGCTGAGGCTCCCCTGAATGAGGAAATAGCAGAGCCATTTTTACTGTTGAGTAACTGCATGCCGCTCTGCCTGTGCTAGAGAGAGGGTGAGAGGGCGAGCTAGAGGAATAAAGTGCTCCTCCTGGATCTTATCGGAGCCCTCTCTCCCCTCTCTCGCCTTCCCCTCTCCTCGTTGTACACTTCTTGCTTGTGGCTTGTGTCCATTTAAGTTGGGGAGGCCCTGGAGAGGACACACAATGGAGCGAAGAGCCTGTGGCAACTGGGCCGTTGTACTGCTGAGAGGGGGATGGGGTAGAGAGAGGACCGGTTCACACAGCTAACACAGCCTGCTGGCTGTAGGCTTCCACAGCCTATCCTCACCGCCTGGACCCACTGTCTCCAGGCTGGGGCCTTTTTTGTAGAACAGCCACCTTCAAACTCTTCTTGGACTACACTAAGGATTACTCACCGCAATCTGTGGGATTTTAGGATACATACGGGAGCCTGGAGAATAAATCCCTCCTGTGTTTTGGATGAGAGAAAAGGAAAAACTTCTGTGTAATTCTTTTGTGCCCTTTTTTAGTTTTTGGTTTCTGTTTCTGTTTAGTGGAATTCATAAATGGATTACAAGATGCATGCCAAGTCAAACGATTTGTTGGATTTTCAAAAACTGGACGCCCTTCTGGAAAAAATTGCTCATTCAGTCTCTGTGAAAAGGTAATGTTGTCCGGTTAGGTAGACTCGTAATGAGTTTTCAGATATTTAACAGGGTCACCGAAGTGGTTAGAATCAAACATTATTAGGTGAAATACATGGTTAAAAGATGAGAAGAAGAAGGTTAAATTAAAGACACCCTAGAGTAATAGTTCTTGGGACTATCATGTAGGTTAGTACCATCTCTAGTTTTACATTTCCCAGCACAACAATACAATTTAGATTTTTTTCTGTGTTGTTGAGAAAAGTATTGTTATACAGATTTCAGCCAGAAACCAAGAACCTCCTGATGAGAGCGAGGGGGGTGTGGGGGAAGGGGGACTACAGAGGAAGAAGGGGGTTGTGTGTGTGTGTGTGTGTGTGTGTGTGTGTGTGTGTGTGTGTGTGTGTGTTTGTGTGTGTGTGTGTCAGTAGTAGAACTGTCTCCTTTTTCCTGGTAGGGTTTGGCTTGCTTATCCTAACCAGCTGGACGTTTAGCCTGAAAGAGCTGGCATGATTCTTGCCTTTTCCTGTTATAATGTGCTTGACTCATGGCTATTTGACTCAGTTTGTGTGCTCACAGACTGACTCATACAGTAAAAGCATGTAATCAATACTAGGGGAACCTCTTTAAGTTTGCGACCTTGTAATGAATGATTGTAAACAATGAATCTTCTTCTGTTTTACATACCCTTAACGAAGCTGTCCAGTTTTTTTGTTGTAACTGGTAGACCCCACTTGTACTTCTCTTATTTGTCTATAAACATACTCAAGTAGCACCTAGGCCCTGGGAGGTTACTACTGAATAGGTAAACATCGAGAAAAGACTAAGATTTGGAACAATCAAGAATAAAAATAGAGTACACCAGTCAAGAAGTAGAGTGTTACCATAGAAACCTTGGGAGCAGTTGTTTTTCTTGAAGCTGAGTTTCAGAGGTTCTCAAACACAGTAGCAACAGACCAATCACACATGATACAAGGTAGACAAAGTTAGAATAATTAACTTTGCTACATACCTAACGTGTCTCACTTATAGTTATTACTGTTGTATAATTCCATTGGCAGTATTCAGCCCCACACTATACGATTCCAAGAAGTGCTGGTGGCCTATTATACAGAGTGTGTGCATCACTTTGATAGGGTTATTTATGATTCCTGTACAGTCATGCAAGATGTCTTCCATAATGGTGCTTTGTTGTGCAGCTGTGGATGTTTAGATGGAATCATAACATTGCTGATAACACTGTCTCTTTAATTGTTAGAAATTACACTAATAGGAGATTCAGACTTGGTGTCGGCAGATGCATATTTGATTTTAAATGGAAAAAGCAAGAGGTTGCACCGGGACATCCTTAAGTAGGATGCAAATTTTAAGCTTAGCCTTTCTGTAACATATCATCACACACATTAGTAATGAATAATCAATCAATCAGTCACTCATCAAAAGTTTATATAATACATGCATATGTTGCCTTGAATAAAGCTTTATTGACATAGTTGCTTAGTTTAGCATTTCAAGTAAATTGCTGCTCCAGCTTGGTCTGTCATTATTTCCCAATTAGATGAGAAAAATAAAAAAGAAGAAATGCAATTCTTTGTAGCTTCTTGGCTTTATTGGAGAGCGTAACATGCCTTGACACACTGAGTCAGTGGGTTGCCTTCTGATGCTATTGGTTCATAGTTGAGGGTCTGTCGCTGACCATAATTTTTGTTGTGGCCAGTGCTGTTGGTACTGGTTGACCCATCATTGGCAGAGTGTTAGCACGTTGAATAAGCAGCAGAGGCAGTCTGTGAAAGACAACTCTCTGACCAGCTGTAAAACCTTGCGAATCAGTGATTTCACACATTTAATGCAGTTTCTCATTATTGTTTTCACCTCTGTCTCTTGTTTATACATCATCCAGGAGACTATAGGCTGACAATGCCACTGCAAAGCATAACACCCCCTTTTACCATGGCATTCCTGTCATATATAAAATGTGTTGTGCGATGCCCTCATCACAGATTCCAATCAAAGTTGTTAATGTTCTGCTCAGTGCGGCTATTTGCTGAAAACACGTTGTTAATTGATGTCCAAGTTATGTTTCCTAGAGTGCGCAAATTCCTTATAGTGATCAGTCAATCGTCATTTAACCATATCTTAGGGCTTTTATTCTCTTTTTGTATATTTTTTTCCTTTTGTTATTAGTCTACATTTTATAAGGTAATAATTCAATAAGGAGCAATGGACTTTGCCTGTATTCACCTCATTGGTGTATTTCAAGAGAAAGTGTTTTTCATTATTTCTATATTCAGACTAGGGTTGGGTGGTACAGTGGTATATACCATGTAATGGTACAAATGTATCCACCGGTAGAGATTTTGCAATACCATATCTATTGCAGGCGCTATCCCATAAGCCATATTTACACCCTGTCATTCACAACGTATGCACTGCTACACAGTGAGCAAGTGGTCGTGTTGAGTGTAGCTGCATCGTACTCTCTTCTGCTTGCCTGTGTATTGCTTTCCACTCTTTTGTTGACATTGCAGATATGTCCAAATAAATATAGTATTGATATCAATGCAAAGCCAGTCATCATTACAAATGAGTCGTTCTCCTCCTCCGGTCCACTCTACGCTAGTATTTCCAGTTAGTGAGAACGCATCTGACACGGACAAATGTGAGAAAATAGCTTTAGTTGGCAACGCGATGTAGCAATCCAGCTGCCTTGCAAGGTCACGAGATTTGGGCAGCAGGACTGCTTACCACATTCTCACGTGACATGAGAACAACAGTTGGTCGCGATAATTCAACTCTATTGCATCTCTATTGTTCTCATTTGGAACCTTAAAGCTTCCATTTATAAAGAATGTTAGTTTTACTGTTTTGAGTTTTTTGTTTTTAACTCGTGTTTTTTCATGAGGCAGCTGTTTTTGTTTGTATAGAAGAAGAAATGTGATGAAGTATGGTATGATGTGATTATTTTAAACCATTTCTTAATTGAGTTTGCAGAACAATTACTATACCATGCTATACACTGTTACAGTGATATACAATTGCATGTACCATGATAGAAAACTTTGCCCATCTCTACTGCTCACATCCCGACTGACTCTTAAATTATCTCTGGTGCTTAATTTTCAGTGGAAATTTCTTTTAATGGCTACATTTAATGTGCTTTCATCTCTCACATTTCAGCTGTCATTTCTGACTGCATGAAGCCTCCACACATCAATTGACACTAATTTTTACTCTTCAACTGACAGTTCAAATGCTTTAATAAATACTGACATTTCAGCTGCTGTCTGCTTACACACCAACTGACACATCAGCTTTTAAAAGTGCACACATGAGGGCCGAATGATTTGCAAAAAAACCCAAAAATGTGATTAATTTGACAGATATTGTGATTGTTATATGAGTCACAAAGTTAGTGGGAATGGTGATTTTTGGTCTGTAACAAACAAATACATTCCGTTACATTTGAAGAGTATGATTTGATATCTGGGGCATCTTTGCAGCACTACAAGGCTTTATTTCTGATAGTATGTTGTGACACATTTAACCTTTATCAAAAATTTCCAGCTCTTGCAATATGAATATTGCACTTGGCTGTATTGCGATTTTGATGCTATTTTAGTTAATTATTCAGCCCTAAAAAACATGCATTACTTACGTTCAATTTCTTTTGTTTCTTTCGTGGTAGTATAATATAGTCTCTACTACTTTAATCAATTTTGATTAAAACAAACTTTATGTGTTAGCTACTCTATTATCTATTTTGATAACTAAATGTGCTTCATCCAATGTAATTATGTTACATGTTGGCACCATCAGGTCGGTGGTATGTAACCATCATGGTCAAATTATTTATATGACTGCTGTGAAGATACATGGTTTGCAGGGGGGCATAGTATTGCACGCGGAAAATGAGAAGAGTCATAGACAATCATTTTTCCCCAAGCTGCTGACAGGCCTGTTATGAGGAGCATGCCCCATTTACTGAAGAGGGGAGCAGCTGTCAGCAAAGAGGACCATGGTTTGGCCACGTACCCAGGGTCGCGTCACAAGGTAAAGAACGGCATGTGATTCATGGGGTATGCAGAGGCACTAAGACCACTGGCCCTGTCCTCAGGTACTCCTGGTGATACATATACTCTGATAAACAACATTAAAACAAATAATCAAATAATCTTATTCTCATACTGACCCTTCTGACATGCTTTGGGATACTTGATGTAAGACACAGCTTTGGTGCACAGGGACCAGACGGTGACTCTCAGCTGTCAGGGCACAAGAGGAAAGAGTGGAAAAAATGTGGATTATCTCCAAGTGAAATCATGAAAAGCACACCATACTGCCAGGTATAAACACATCCAAGTTAGTGTCTGAGAAATACTGGAGGCTGATACATATATTAATTATTGAGTTTATAAAATATGCTAACAATATATCAGCCAATATCTTTTTTTTTTTTTTTTTACCTTAGACACACAATATAAACAAACGTTTTGATAAAGGTCCTTTATATGTGGTTATTAAAGAATTGTGACCAACATACGTACTGAGAGGGAAGTTTTACAGTTCAAAACAAACTTTTCAGTGCTCTCTAGTGAACAAACTCTGTAATGGCAACACTTTTCTAAATGACCTTAATCATATCTTAAAGATTTTTGTCTGTAACTTGTAACTTGTTACTTACCAGCTGATGTATGGAATGATGGTCATATCTTTGATAAGCTAAATTGACAATAATATCAGCCATTCTGATAATTCAGTCGGGTTTTAATTCAAAAGTTACATGTAAAACAAACATTGTGGATAAGGGATTGGGTTTTGAAGCACACAGTGGTTTTAAAAGCCACTTTGAGACATGACCATTTGGACCGGACAACCTCTCCACTAGACTGAAGTCTACATGAGACCAATTAGACAACTAGTCTTCTAAGATCTTAACTGAGCCTGTGATGTAATAAATGCTGCGTATGGCGAACGTGTGTCAACAGCGACCTAACAAGAGCTCATTCAACCAGGCCACAAACCTAATGAGGCCTCTAAGTGCTCCTCTACACTCAACGACTTGTCCGTCAGGAGGGCAGATCCAGACTACAGTCCAGGCTAGCATGGTCCATCATGTCCTTTAACGGCTGTAGTCAGAGTGCCTTATGGCTTTGAAGGTGTCTATGATAAATCTCTGTGTGGGATATGAGACACTGACATGGTATCCTAATGGTTGGCCCTGTAGAGCTCTGAGTGTGTGGAGTATTGTCTATCACTGTATTTCCACAGGGAACAAACACATATGTTTAAGGTTTGCAGTCACTGACAGGGATCGAAACAGATTACACTGCTTAAATTAGGATTAATTAAATTAACAGATCCAAAAAACATCTCGACACATAGCAGGAAAGGAGGACAGGTCCATTTAGTTGTCAAGATTTAATGCTAGACATGTTTGCTACAAGTGTGACAAATTAACAGCCAGTCATGTAGCCAGCAGGTTGTGAGCATTCCCACAAATGAGAAACAGCGCCAAAGAATAACTATCTGGCCACAAGTCGGCATAACAAAGAGACCACAGGTGTTAATGCTTAGTTTTGACAGCAGTCGCTCAAAGACCCACCAGTCTCACTTCAACAAGACTGATGCCAACAAAAGCAGGTGGCAGTCAGCCAACAGTGGAGCATATTTCCACCCAAGGACCAGTATGGCATGTGGTATCTTGCACTTCAAGAAACTAGGAGCACATGACAGTCTTTGGGACACTGTTAGAAATCTGTGGTCTGTACTCCTGCTCAGTTGCCTGGGTGTTAAGGTGTTCACAGAGAAAGCTGTTGTTGCAGTCCCACTTTTACAAATAACAGTCAAAAGTGACAGTGCACAAATACATTACATAAATGCTACACATTTATATGATACATACAGTACACATCTGCATTAATGTTTTACAGGCTGCTGTGAAGGGTTTTGTAGTTCAATAGTTGAGGGCTGCTTTCCTGAATGCTGCACAACAAATGTTTCTCTTGTTTGGATCAGTCCCCTTTAAAACACAATCTATGACAGTAGTTAGAAGTAACAATCGCAATAGCCAGTACAAGCAAGCACAAC
>JAPZEA010000009.1:9301062-9312503 GCA_029783685.1 Heniochus monoceros
ATCAACTGAACACCAAAACATTATCCTACAGTCTAATTGAGTCAGGTCTTTTTATGTATGTACATGCATGTTAATTGTTGCCGTTACTGTTGATCTTTCAGCTCTGGTTCTGGACGGAGTTGATCTGAGAGGCTATACAGCCTGGTCATTGATGGACAACTTTGAGTGGACTCAAGGCTACTCTGAGCGATTTGGACTTTTCTATGTGAACCGCTCCGACCCCACTCTTCCTCGCATCCCTAAAAACTCTGCTTCTTACTACACCACCATCATCACCTGCAACGGTTTCCCAGACCCGGCCCTCGGGCCCCACGAGTGTTTGAAGCCTGAACCTGAAGGTAATGTAACGCCTCATATTACAAAACAATGTAATCATTGTAGAATTTATGAGAGATAAATGTGTAGATCCTACAGTAGGAAAACAAAAAGTATGTTTTGAAAACAGATCTAATGCAAAATATGAAGTTAACAGGAATAAATAATTCATCTTTTCATTGATTCTTGTCCCTCTCTTTCAACAGCTACAAGTAACCCCAATGTGAACACAGCACAGACCACAGCACAGGCATCTGTCCCCACTCTGCCCCTGAACATGGTGGACTTCTTGGGTCTGGATCTTTCACCTCACGATGCTAAAGTTGCACTTTATGTCATCTTTGTATTTTTTCTTGTAAGTGTACTTGGTATTGTCTTTGTTGTGTACTGGCTCCTGAAGTTAAAGAGAGCTGCAAAGCAATCTCTTAAGATGGAGAGAATGTGAGGAATGAAATCTCCATAACAGCTTTTCTGGGTCCAGATCATACACTCAGGCTGAATGGCTGCCTATTTAGGTGCTGGATGAAGGAAACTCAATATAGTTTTCTTTTTGGAATCTTAAAAGTTTCTATTGAGACGCTAATGGCATTATTTTAACAATATACATTTTTTTAAATGTTATACATTTTCTTTGGTGAAATTAACCATTTTAAGGTGGTGCTCAATTAATGACACTTTGCCTCCCTAACATGATTGTAATGTGTATCATTGTGACATGATCTTCTACGATAACTCCAAATCAGCATTCCCACAATCACTCCAGTCTGTTTCATTTCAGTCACTTCTGTGCCTTTACTTCTTGCTACACTGAAACAAATCTGTAAATATTGGATTCATATTTATGTCAATATGTATTTTGAGAAATAAAAAGGATTGGTAACCTGATATATATGCAGAATCATTTTTCTTAAAGACATTGTGAGCTATCTTCTTCCTTGTAGCATCCTGGTTAGCATAGCCATCGAAACGCCGTAGTGGGTCCTGCTGGTTGATGCGACCTACCAGAAGTCCTGGTTCCCCTGCAAAACATGGTGGAGTCTAATGGAGTGCTTTCGGAAGACCAACACAGTAAGCAATCACATGCTACATCTAGGAAAGTCATTACTGTAGTATTAGTATTAGTTACCAGGGCGACAAGGCATGCAGAGGCCCTGGCTGTTGCGAACCAGCTCCATGCTGTCCTCGTCCACCCTCACCAGACGGATTGGGTAGACATTGGGGAGAATGCGACTGTTGAATCCACAGGCTCCCACCTGGCAGGACAGAATCTGCTTAACTCTGATACAATTCACACTTTTTCTGTGAAGACACAAGTAACACCGTGATTGCTGACCTTTCCATCCATGTTGGCAATGCTGCAGTTGCACTCAGTCGCTCCGTAGAACTCGCCAATCTGTGCCACCCCGAAACGTTCTGTGAAGGCCTCCCACACACTGTGGCGCAACCCGTTTCCTACTGCCAGCCGAACTTTGTGGCCTTTTTCTGATGGCCGTACTGGCTGAGACAGAAGGTAGCGGCATATTTCCCCAATATACTGCACCACCTATGATAGGAAAGCAGTGTTGTTATTGTGGCCGTAATTGTTCAAAATTAATGTTTTATAGCTATCGATTTAATAAAATATGGCACTTCTCCGTGTTTTCCAAGCATAAGCTCTTACAGTGCAGTTGTGCTTAATGCAATCTTCCCAGAAGCGGCTGGCAGAGAATTTCTTCTTCACTACCACAGTGAGTCCGTGGATCAGACACTGACCAACTCCCATGATATTACCTGGCAAAAGAGACAGCTAACACTTTAGTTATGCAAACCTAAAGCTGAATACTGTATTCATGAAGAGCAGGAGGCTACCATGACATACCTGCTGAGTGATAGAGAGGTAGGCAGTCGTAGATGATGTCATCAGGGCGCATGCGAAAGGCGAAATACCCAAAAGCAGCGATTCTGTAGTAACTGCCGTGGGAACACAAGAGAGATTCTCAGACAGTCGATCATTAGCTGTGCAGCAACAGCAGCAACAACAGCTGTGAGTAACATACCGACTGTGTACCACAATGGCAGCCTTGGGCAGTCCTGTGGTGCCGGAGGTGTAAATATAAAATAGACGGTCTGCAGAAGAAAATACAAGAGCGTTACAGTTACATGCTGCCAGTTTAACATCCATACTGTAGATGTCTTCACAGCATTGTTCATTGTTGCCGCGTGTGCTCCTCGACAAAAGACCTCATTTGTTATGTAGATCAGACAGATTTAAAATTGTTCAGGAATATGGTTTGTAATTCAGACAGTACACATCTCAACAAGTCACTCATACCTACTCCAGATAGCCGTCCAGACAAAAATATCAATATCTGTCTTGAATTTAAATGATTCTGTACAGCCAAGTATTCAGCTCATCATGATTGAGTCACATAATTACTGGGAAGCAATTTCAGTTCAGAAACCAGACAGCACAACCAAGTAAAAAAACAAAACAAGCGTTCGGTTTGAAGAGGGTATTTAAAAGGAAACTCGTGAACATACAGATTAAGTCTGTTAGTTGAGATCAGCGAACAATATGGTACTCACCGTTCATGCCTTTGGGGGGAACACAAGGTGAAGTGGGACGTCTAGATGCAGTGGCTAAAAGATGGTCCAGTGGCTGAGCTCCCAAACTAGCCAGATGTTCTGCACTGAGGTCTCCTGCACAGAACCGTACCATGGACTGGCTGAAGGAGGAACTAACCTCCAGCATGGCTGATTCAGTAAGAGCAGGAGGGAGATGAGAGGAAAGGGGAGCAGCCAGGTCAGTTCAAGCTCTCTAGTTTGGATAAGAACATACTGTAAATAAAATATACTGTGAAGGAAATTAAACATATACTACAATAATAACAATTCATTAAATTGGCTTTTTTGTATTACATCAAACTGATTATAATATAACTTCTGAAGCAATAATGCCTATAATATTAACAACAGAAAACACCACATAATTAAGTGACACACACGCACACAAGTAGGACATCACAGAAGCCACAGAGACTAAGGATTGAAGTGTTTATATTGTAACAGCAAACAAAGAGAATCAAAGGTTAACTAACTTTAAAAAAAGATGGCATAGAAGGAGTGTTACAGGCAGTGTGATCACCGGCAGCATGTCCTGACCACATGACATGTTGGAGACACAGTCATTATCACAAGATGAATGAATATTCAAGTATGACACCACAGATCAAAACGCCCAAATGATCTTACAGACAAAATGTTAATAAAACATGAAATGTGTTACTGAGGTTGATCAGTATTTTAGGAAAGCAATGACAACATAATCATCTGCTTTTTAAAATAATCTGCTGAATATGAGGTATGATATTATCCTGTAATACAGTATTTTACCTTGTTTAATACATTCTTACCATCAGCAAGCTCAGCTCCAAACACAACAGCCCGTGACCCCGACACCCCGATGCAGTGCAGGAGGGAATCGTGACGGAGGTTGAAGTTGATGAGTGCTGCTTCCACCCCAACCTTGGCAAAGCCCAGCCAAAGTGCCACCTGCAATGGTCTGCTTTCCATGAAGAGAGCCACCACATCCCCATAGACCCATCCCTGACCCCTCACCCAGTGGGCCACTGCATTAGACAGCTCATCCAGCTGTGTGAAGGTCCATGTTTCCCCTGTGGCTTCATAGATCAGTGCTGGTTTATTTGGGTGGAGTTTTACTGTCTGGGCGAATATGGAAGGAACGTTACTTCCATTGCGCATGTAGCGCCACAAAGCCAGCTTCACTCTCAAAAGCACATACAGGCCACTGTGGTGAGCATCAGAGGAGAAAGACAAGGAGAAATGAGGTAAGTAAATACGTAGACCCACAAGCATGACCAGCCACCCGAGCTGCCACCCCAAATTTGGACAAACTAATTCAAAAAATATACAGTATCAGCAAAAAGTCTGGACACAACTCCTCTTTCAATGGTTATTCTTATTATTTTCTACATTGTGAGGACATCAAAACTATGAAATAATGAATGTGGAATTATGTGGGAAACAAAGCGTGAACAAAGCAAATATCTTCTATATTTTAGATTCTTAAAAGTAGCCACTGTTTGCTTTGATGAAAGCTGTGTACATTGATATTATCTTCACGAGCGTCATGAGGAAGTCACCTGGAATGGTTTTCAATCAACAGGTGTGTCTTGTCAAAAGTTAATTAGTAGAATTTCTTGCCTTCTTAATGCGTTTGATACCATCAGTTGTGTTGTGCCGAGATAGTGCTGGTATACAGTAAACGGCACGAATCACCTACTGCAGTAATCCATATTATGGCAAGAACAGCACAACGAAGTAAAGAGAAACATCAGTCCACCATTACTTTAAGACTTGAAGGTCAGTCAATCGAGAAAATTTCAAGAACTTTGAATGTATCTTCAAGTGCAGTCACAAAAACCATCAAATGCCGAGATGAAACTGATCTCATGAGGACCACCCCAGTAAAGAAGACCAACAGTTACCTCTACTGCAGAGGAGAAGTTCATCATAGTTACCAGCCTCAGTAATCGCCAATTAGCAGCACCTCAGACTAGAGCCCACATAAATGTTTCACAGAGTTCAAGCAGTAGACACATCTCAACATTAACTGTTGGGAGAAGACTGTGTGAATCAGGCCTTCATGGTTGAACTGCTGCAAAGAAACCACTACTGAGGGAGACCAACAAGAAGAAGAGAGCTGCTTGGGTCAAGTAACACAAGGAATGGACATTAGACCAGTGGGAATCTGTGCTTTGGTCTGATGAGTCCAAATTAGATTTTTGGTTCCAACCGCCATGTCTTTGTAAGACGTACGGATGGTTCAACTACCCCATGAAGCTGGATGGGAGAATGCCAATAGTGTACAATGTTAGAATGAAAGTGAAAGGTGGCAACTTGGAAGAATCTAAAATATGAAACATATTTTGTTTTGTTTACACTTTTTTTTGACTTACCACATAATTCCAAGTGTGATTTTATAGTTTTGATGTCTTCAATTTTAATCTACAATGTAGAAAATGATAAAAAAAAACAAGAGAGAAGGTGTGTCCAAACTTTTGATTAGTACTATATGAAAAGTTGTGGCTGGTCTGAAATTTACAAGAGCACAACTCTGCATGCCACCCTGAATATTTCTCTAGATCTGCTCCTGAATGATCAGAAAAGCTTGTATTTGGACATAATCAACTTACTTGAGGTCTCTCTTGGCGGTGCGTGCTGCAATGTAGAAGTATTTCCAGGTTCTGGTGCCCAGATACACTCCGAGGCCTGCTGCCAGACTCCAGGACCAGGACGCCCCAAAGAGACGCAGCAGTCCCACGGACCCCAAAGAGGCTGTGACACTCGCCACATTGTGCATTCTTGTCATGGAGGAAATGGGAGAAAGATGGGCTTTTATGATAGCCTATATGGGTTTCACTTATCAAGTTAAGTAGGCTAACTTTACTGTAGTAGAGTGCTGGCTGGTACACACAAGCACATAAATTAAACTTTTTAAAAACAACATAAAAGCAGTGAGCAGGGATAGAGCTACCACACATCAATCAGCTCATATAAACAAACACTCCCTCAGGCCATATAAAGAATCATCGTCACAAACATTCACACACATTACACACAACTTACCTACGACATCAGCAAAAAACTGACTCAGACATGAAACAAGGGCGAGAGGACGTAATGAAAGAAGCAGAAACGTGAAGAAAAGGGAGAAAAGAAGGGAGAGAAATCATGAACCAGAGGGAGGGAAGAGAAAGAGCAGGAGGAGGTAGACGGGGAGGGAGGAGGAAGAGAGATTATCTCTCTCTAATGGCTAACTTGTTGACAGCAACACTTTTCACCACCTCTATCTACACATCTAACATTACTATCTGCCCTCCACACACACACACACACACACACACACACACACACACTCTCCTGTTGCAGGCTTTATCAGGCCCGGCTGTCAGTCTGCTCCACAGCTCAGGTGGTTTTCAGGCTTTAAAACCCTGAAATGTGTCAAAGCGAAGCGGAGACGTCACCGCCGGAGTCGACCTCGGCTCCTCTGCAGCAGCCGTCATGTCACATGTTGAATCTGCTGGTTTGTTTTCACACAAAACTCAATTTTCTCTGCTCCGTGATGACGAATCAAACGTTCTTTTATTGTGTTTGGGTTTTTTTATTCAGTTCATGCCTGTGTTGTTATCTTTACCTGTTGAAACGGGGCTGAATTTTGTTTTTATTCATGTTTTGTGGCGTTGTTTGATTAAATGAGGAGCGGATTTTAACGTTTTGTGGGTTTTTAAGATGACACTGATGAGATTTTTAACGTCCTGCATGCTTTTTTTGCTAAATGCACTCTCAAACTTAAAGAAAAAAAAGTCGAGCTCAGACCGCTTCTGATGCTTAAGTACTTCATGGGCTCTTAAGAGAGTTTGTGAAATGAACTGGGGTCAAAGGTCACCATCAAGCCCCAGTTGCACACACACACACACACACACAAGCAAACTGCATTAAATCACCCATAGTCAACAAATGCAGTACATACATGCTGCACACCTGCTTTAAATATTATGCATTTAAATGTACATGGTGGTATTTTTGCAGGTTATATTTCTTTAAACAACACTTTAGCATCACAGGCCACTGAAGCTCCTCCATGCATTTCCCCTGTTCGGGACATCTGCTGGTGTATTTGACCTCCAGCTGCCACCTCCTGAACACATCCACAGCTCACACATCAGAAAATGCTCCAATAGGCCGATCAACTCGTATGTGCAGCGCCTTCCCTCTGCTCTCCTCCTCCTCCTCCTCCTCCTCCTCCTCCTCCACCGCCACCGAGTCAGCTTTGTGTTTCTGAAACTTGTCAAACTGAGATTGAGCTTCCAGTCGGACTGTGGATGCCAGATGAAGGCAGAGCAACTCCTCTACACTGAGAGAAACATTTGTGCAACATTTCGACCAAAATAGTCCTGGTCTCCACCGCAAAGCGAGAGGGCTGCCTTCATTTAGGCCGATGGGGTTGGCAGATCACACACACACACACACACACACACACACACATACACACACAGCTATTTCACCACTGTCATACGGGAGCCAAAGTCATGAAATAAGCCCGTTCTGTAAGTAGACTGTGACAACGGAAACATTGTGGGGACAAAACGTCCACAAGTTCAAATGGAACAAAGTCCAAAAGCCCAGTGGACCCAGTTTAAACCACACTGACTTCAGATGTGTTCAAATCTATTTAACTGGGAGACAGAGCCAAAAACCTGACAGAAGAAATATTATCTTCCAAACACAAATAACAGCAGCTAGAAACTCAAATAAATCCTCACACACATCCACATCTTTACACTCCCGCTGCATTTAATGGTGTGCTGAGATGTAATGGCCTTCTTCTCCTTTGAAAACTTCTAAAAGTGAGCTAAAAGTGAGTCTTACCTGGTCTGCTGTGCTCGGATCCAGTTGTCGCTCAGCTCTCCAAGAAAAGTTTCTCCTCCCACCATCCGGAGCGCTCAAGTCCGACAAGTTTGACTCTCAGTCCGGCTGCGAAACTCCACACAGCTCGGTGTTTTTATTATTAATGTTAGTGAAAGGGAACCCCCGTCAGTCAGATCCACGGCAGCCCGCTCCTGAGCGCTCACCGCGCGACACAAACTCTTCACACGTCACTTTTTGGACGCTTCCTTTCACTGTTCGATCACCTTCACGCACCAAAGTCCTTGTCTGAGTCCCAAAAAGTCGACAGAAGTGTAACGCAGCCTCCGGCGATCCGCGGTGCTGTCAGAACACACACACACACACACACACACACACAAAAAAACTCCAACTTGTCAGGAGGGAAACGGAGAAATCACGTCAGCAATCGGTGGCACGCGGCTGCGCGCGCTGTCCTCAGCAACAGGTGTCCCAAATAAAGTGAGACTTCTTCACGGCCATCACAAGTCTCCAAACGCGCTCCAGCTAATTACGCACGCAGGGAGGAGGAGGAGGAGGAGGAGGGAGGAAGAGGGAGGGCGCGCTCTTAAGTTTTTACGCGTCGGGAAACACGAGCGAGAAGTTTGAGAGAAAGACGGAGAGAGAAAGAGAGCGATCCAGAAGGTCACGGTTTCTGTGTTCGTGCGCCTGCCCACCGTTAGACAGAGAAGGAGGAGAGAAAGGGGTTTCTTGCAGCATTTACCCAGCAGCAGGGAGGAACCGCGGGGGTAAAAGGCTGTGTCAGGAGTGGGATTTGAACCCACGCCTCCATTTGGAGACCAGAAGTCCCTTTTCACTCGGGAAGGAGGTGATCCTTGAGTCTGGCGCCTTAGACCGCTCGGCCATCCTGACCACAGACACGGTTTGATCCAGCCTAGACTGTTTCTCAAATTCAGTCTAAACGTTGAATTTCATGCCTGGATTAAGTGTGACACCGTCAGAGCAGGGAGGGTTTATTATTGGGGTTATCTGAGTGCATATTAACGGATTCCACCCTCCTCCAATCTGACTCCAGGCTGGTTTGATTTATGTTGACCAAACGTTGTCAGGACCCTCTCCGTGCCACGTTAGGTGATTTTGCAGCAGCGTTTCCAGATCAGATCCTCCAAAGGCAACAAAAATATGCGTCAATGTAACTGAGTGCATGATGCCTCCCAAAGTCAAACTTCTTGACTGACACAGTTAATTACCAATTGCCCAATAAAGCTCACCTGTGCAAATGACTATTTTAATTAGTCTTATTAAAGATGCATGTGTGTTTTCATAATTTGGGCCTGTCTGTGGGATATACCGTGCACATGTTTAGGGATGAAACCTGCAGGTAAAAGCTGTGCCAGGAGTGGGATTCGAACCGGGTCAAATAAACAGACAACAGCATTTTGCTCTCTCTTGTCTTACAGGCACTTTTGTGAATTTGACTCCAGGTCAAGTATCTGTCTCTTTATTTTATGTTCAACTGCTGTCAACAGTTTCCTCTTGTCACATAAGACCCCAGAAAAGAGATAAACTTAATTTTATTTGCTAAGTGACCATGATCTTAACAGAGCTCACCTGTGCAGCTGATTGGACAGCTACTTTTATGCTTTAATTATCTTGTTTTGTTTTGTTTTTTACTGTTGCATGTAGATTTTCAAGGAGAAGCTTGATTTACATCTATTTTATGAAGCAACATGGATTAGACCTGCAGAGTAAAACCTGTGTCAGGAGTGGGATTTGAACCCACTCATCCAGTCGGAGACCAGAAGTCCCTTTTCACTCAGGAAGGAGGTGATCCTTGAGTCTGGCACCTTAGACCGCTCAGCCATCCTGCCCCCTGAAGCCAAGCCCGGCCTCCGCCATGCTGGATTCTCTGCTTGTGCCATGCAGAGGAGAAGTGATGGCAGCCTGGGAAAGTTTTGCTCTGAAAGGTCACAGGAATGGATGGACGGACGGAGGAGGGAAAGATGATAAAGAAAACGCCTTCAGTGTTGGTGAATGTTTGGACTGCCGGCGGCTAACAGCTTATTTTAGCAGCTCCACTCCTCTCACATTGTTTTTATTTCCTCTCAAAAGTTTTTCCTACCGCTCGCTGCCTCCTCCTGCCTCCTTCCAGCTCCCTCCATCCACTCCTCCCTCCTCCATTCATTTACTTTACAAACCATTTAAATGTGTGTGCAGAAAGCAAACATCCAAACCCAGCAAGCAACAAGTTTATGCCTTCAAACCACAACTGAGCTCATTAATTATTAAGCTTGAAAACATGTTATATGGACTTAATTTGTGTTTTAAATGGAGCTGCTGTTTGTTTTCCTCTCCTCCCTCTGTTCCCTCTCTCCTTCTTTCTCCTTCCAGTCATGTGTGATGTGATGATTGAAGCCATATCTACCCGAAGCCAACGCAAGCCGTCCCTGCTTCCTCTGCAGTCCCTCAACTTTGACTTCTCCTCCTCGTGTCTCCCGTGTCTCCGTCCTCCTGCACATACTCTGCATGTATGTGCAGCACGTATGGAGGAGCTGTGAGCAGATACTGTGTTTTACTGCGACACACATGTTCCGACATAATCTCAAGGACATCTGTGCTTTTTGTGCTGTGAACCATCGATATCAGCAGGATCTTATCGACACTCAATCTCTGCAAAGAAAGGTGTGTGTGTGTGCATGTGTGTGTGGAAAAGAGAGAGAGAGAGAAATAAACCCAGAAAGGGAAAAAAAAAAAAATACAGTAATAACAGTGATGGAGGACATATTCAAATCCTTTAAGTATTAATACCACACTGCGAAATACAAGAAAAAGTACTGCATTGAAAGTATTTCAAGTAAAAATACTCAATGCATGTGATTGAAAAGCAGGATTGTATTGTTGTAGTTGGTCAAGGTGGAGGTGATAACCAGCTGCAACAGCATGGCTGTATATGTTTTCACCCTGTGTGTGTGTGTGTGTGTGTGTGATCATGGCAAAATGTGGTACTGCATACATCTATTGTACCAGGAAATACCACAGAAAGAGTTTTGAGCACTTTGCCAGCTGTTTACATGTCTGTGGACAGATTTTGTCAGCGTGATCAGAAGCGTGCAACATGAAGTCATGAAGCTTCACAGTTGAAATCAAAATAAAGGCTGAGTCTGAAGATGAGTGTGGTCTGAGCGGGGTGGCGTCACACCAGCTGCGGCGCCGTATCAGTGTGTGCGAACTGTGCCAGATTTATTCTACATGTCTCATCACCCTCACATTGCCAGTTTTAACCTGTGGTAAGTGCTGATATATGTACATGTGTGTTTTGCTTAAATGGATTAATTCGTATTTTCTTGATTAATCGATTGATTGTTCAGTTTGTAAAAATTCTGAAAATAGCCCAAAGTGACACCTTTACATTGTTTGTTCAATACAATGATTATAAAATCCTCACTTTTGTTCAGCTGGAACCAGGAAATACTTTGTAGATTAATTTTTCTGTCAATCATCATCATCATTTCAGCTGCACGTCTGTACTATTCAGAACAAAACATCATATTAAAAGTCTGTGAAGTGACTAAAGCTGTCAGATAAATGCAGTGCAGTAAAAAAGTACTGCATTTCCCTCTGAAATGTAGTGGAGTAGAAATAGAAAGTGGCGTGTATCAGGTAATCAGGTACATGTAAGTAACTCAAATTTGTACTTCAGTGCAGTACTTGAGCAAACG
>JAPZEA010000009.1:9409011-9420974 GCA_029783685.1 Heniochus monoceros
AGCCTGTATTTGTTTATATTTTGGCAAATGATCTCCATTAGCAGTCTGCTGAATTAGCTGTTAGCAGCTCCTGTTTGCAGTGTAAAGGTGGACGTAAAGAAACTATCAATGATCACTGCGATACTGAAGAAAACTTACAAACAGGATGAATCTCTGACGAGTTCTGCAGTTATCAGGATCATCTGTCTGCTGTCATTTTCCAAGCAGAGTTATGGACGAGTATTTGTTGGACATCAGAGATAATCATTTCCTCAGAAAGTGGAAGTTACACTGGAACAGTGTGTGTATCATCTAAAAATATGTGTATGATTTCTGTTCAGATTTTCTGTGACACGCAGTTGCACTCCTCTCTGAGTCATAACTCCTTTAACTCTGAGCTCACAGGCATGAGCCACATGTTTTAGACCTGGTGTAATTTATCTCTAAAGGAAAAATAAATAAATGTTGAAAAATCTGCAGAGAAAATCAGTGGAAAAAGACCCTCCTTCTAAATGCAGAGCTGGCCTGAGAATCAGCAGGTTTTTCAGTTTTCTTCACTGTCAGAGTAATCCAGTGATGGTTATCTGTGCTCTCATGAGTTCACTGCAAACAGGAACAACCTGCACACGTCTGATGATGCCACTTTGCTAAAACACAAACAAATATGGGTTAAAACAAAAACTGGCTCATAAGAGAACACAGTGGTCTCTGTTCAGAGACCCACAGTGTGAGACACAATGTGCACTAATGTCAGTGAAGATGTGAAACGTCCTGAATATGAGCAGAGTCATGTGACAAATGAAGGCCTGATATTTCTCCCTCTTCACTAGAAACACGAACATAACTTACAAGAAGTGATGCTATTATCATCAGAGGAGTCTGATTGGCCAGGATGGTACAAGCATGTGTGTGTGTCTTTAGGCCTGTGTCCGTGTGTGTGAAGACATGTACAAGAACACATCCCCAAACACATCCAGCTCTCCTGCTGTGTGTCCATGGATGTGTCTCCACGTTCGCTGCACATTTATCAGTGTGTTTGTGTCCAACTGTGCATTTCTCTGCATGAAAATGTGTGTGTGTGTGTGTGTGTGTGTGTGTGTGTGTGTGTGTGTGTGTGTGTGTGTGTGTGTGTGTGTGTGTGTGTGTGAGTGCATGCGTGTGCGCGTGCCCGCCCCCTGATGGTGCTGTGTGTGTGTGAATGATTCAGAGATGTCAAGTGAGCTCATGAATAATAAACAGGACATGCATTCAGCTGTGAATATTTCATGGTGCGTGAAAGTGAGCAGAAACGCTATCGTCCAGTCGAGATTGAGAGGTGGTTCGAGGAATATAAGAAGAAGAGAAAGGATGAGTTGGTGGATAAAGAATAACTGAGGTCAGGTCCTCTGTGTTCACACGACACAGTTACACACAAATAACAACAAAAACTTAACGAGCAGTTTTAGCTTCAACAGACAATCCAGAGTAACAGTCGACTGCAGCACAGCGGCACTTTGAGCTAAATGCTAACATCTCACAGTGACAACGCTGTCATTGTAGCTGCTTTCCAGCTATGATTAGCTTAGTGTGTTAGAATGCTAACATTTGCTAATCAGCACGAAGACAAACTGAAGCTGATGGTGGACATTAAAATGTTGACCTGCTGGTGATGAAAGACCAGTGGTTTCAACTTTTGTGACTCCTCGTTATCTTTCAGAGATTTCTCCTCTAAACTTCTCACGTTTTATTTCAATAACTGTTCAAGTGATCGATATTTCTCTAACAATCAAAGATGAGATCCAGAAAGTCCAGAAACTAAAAACAGGTTTGTTTATCAGAACTTTATTTCTTCTTCTTTCCCAAGAATCATCTGACGACCCCTCAGATGGATCTGGTGACCCTTTGGAGGGGCCTGACCCCCATGTTGGGCCCCATTGGCCTAAACTCTCTGCCTGTATGTGATGTAGTTAAAGTAGCTCCACCTGCGGCAGCTCCACCTGCAGCAGCTCCACCTGCAGCAGCTGCCTGCAGCAGCTCCACCTGCAGCAGCTCCACCTGCAGCAGCTCCACATGCAGCAGCTCCACCTGCAGCAGCTGCCTGCAGCAGCTCCACCTGCAGCAGCTCCACCTGCAGCAGCTGCCTGCAGCAGCTCCACATGCAGCAGCTCCACATGCAGCAGCTCCACCTGCAGCAGCTCCAACAGTAAAATGCTGCTCTAACATTGATGCTTCAGTATTAACAGTCTAATAATGTCACATAGAATCAGAGATCAGTCACAGGAGACATTTTACTGCACACACAGTACTTTTACTACATGAAGCTGATAATATTGCTGTACTTTTACTGCATGAAGCTGACAGTACTACTGTACTTTTACTGCTGATACTTTAACTATAAATAGCTTCTGTATTTTTACTGCTAAAAACATCCAGGTAATCAGACCTTTTCCTTGTGGTGAGGTTGGACTCATGATCTCAGCGTTTCTGAGCCGCTGGCCTGAGAACAGGATGTTGACGAAGAGGAGAAGAAGAAGAAGGTAGAGTCGATGTGAAGGGAAATAGCTGAGACATGAAGAAAAGCAGCAGTGTGGCCTGTCAGCAGTGTGAGCTGCTGCAGAGAGAGAACAAATCACAGATGAGGAAGCTTTCAGGCTGAGATGGTACATGCCCATACACACACACACATACATACACACACACACACACACACACACACACACAGGAATATGCATATATATATTCCACATATTCTACAAACATAAATACACATAACAGCACTCATCCAGCGGATACACAAGTACTAAAGCATATAATCACACACACACACACACACACACACACACACACACACACACACACACACACACACACTCACCACATGGAAAGTTGTGCACAGAAGCGTCGTCACAGGGTGAGATGAAGGAGTGGAGCAGTGGAGCGAAGAGAGACGGTTACTGCAGACAGAACACAGCTCAAGGTGTTTGTGTCTGTTTAGATTTCCAGTAACTGTCTGCTGTGGACCATTAAACATGTGACTCTTACCTGGATAAAGTGTGTGTGTGTGTGTGTGTGTGTGTGTGTGTGTGTGTGTGTGTGTGTGTGTGTGTGTGTGTGAGAGAGAGAGGGAGACAAGGACACTTCTCTCTGGTTGTCATTTGTAAAACTTGATCTATGTTCCGTCATAGAGAAGTCTGCTCAGTATTTCTGAATATTTTTAAATATTTCTGAGGTGTGATTGTTTGGACAGTTTCCTGAATTTTGGCCCTATTTTCGCACCGTAGTTTTGATTCCAATTGAGCTGAACTGAAACGCCCCAAATTTTCTTTTCAGCCTCTCAAATGTGAATATTTGATATTTGACTGATAGTAAAGTGAATATCTTTGAGTTTTGAACTGTTAGTTGGATAAAATAAGACATTTGAAGACGTCACTCGCTGTGTTTTAACAACAGTTTCTGTTGTGTGTGGATCTCAGCTTCAGAGGTGTTTCTCAACCTTGGACACAGCCAGGTTACCGGATTCCTTCTTCCAGGATTTATGCTAAGCTAGGCTAACCACATCCTGACTCCAGCTCTGTCCTGAACACACAGAGTTCAGAGACTGATGGAACAAGAGGATTCATGTACTTAATGTAATCGTCCAGGAGCTGAACACCTGTGCTGTTCAGGTTTCTCTCAAAGAAGAACATCTGAACCTCCTCAGAGTCATCCGGTCCACTCACTGGTTCCTGCCTGGTTCTACCTGAAACAAATCATTTCTGCCTGAGACTCTTCTGTCCTCTGGAAGCAGATCAGAGATGAGAGGAGAGCAGTGAGGACAGGACAGGGGACATTAAATCTCAGCTCTGGACCTCACACCTGGACTTCACAGGTCTGAATCCATCCGTCGGTCTCCCATCAGCTGCGAGCTCTGCCGGGTCGCTCGCCGCCGGAGGATCAGAGCTCGTTCCCTCGCAAAGATTTCACATTAAGCCGATTTACAGAGACTGAAGTTACAGGAGAGAATGTCAAAGCAGAAATAAAGAAGAGAACGGAGAGACGAGGAGGATCATATTTAAGCTGTTTAGTGTAATACAAAGAGATATAAACGCTGTGTGTGTGTGTGTGTGTGTGTGTGTGTGTGAGTGAGTGAGTGTGTGTATGTGTGTGTGTATGTGTGTGTGTGTGTGTGTGGGGGGGGCGATGTTGGCTGTTGTCTCTGATACATTCTGTTTGGGGTTTTTCTGACTTCCCTGCACGTTTTTTTCCCCCTCGCGCTTAACACAAACATGATCAATACTTGAATTAATGTGTAAGTAAAGAGTCAAAACATGTCGCACTGGCCTTGGCACAGGCTGCTGCCCCGCCTCCACTCCAACAGCCTCCAACCCAGCTGGGCTGAGAGAAGTCAGAGAGGAGTGAAGAGAAAGAAAGAGCAACAGAGCGTGAGGAGGAGAAGAAATAAGTGTTCATTTATAATGAACACATTATGGGGGTAAATTGGAATGCATTCAGCTTTTTGAATCTGTCTTTTTTTTGCTGCTGTATTAATTTTAGTAATTATTAGTCAAGAGGTAATTATGTCTTGCAGCATGGGTGATGCCTCTTGTCAAGGAAGGCAGCAGTGTGGTGAATGACGTGGGCGCTCGAGTGTTGGGGTTGTATGTAATGTTAAGTAGAAAGAGCAACGACTACAGAATGGCTAGACAGGCCACAGGTGTTGGTGTTGGCTCAGGGGAGGGTGTGCAAGTCTGCGTGTGTGTTACTGTTTTTGGGTTGTGCTTGTGTGCAAGTGACAGGGTGTGAGGCTCAAGAGGCAGAACGGTGATTTGTTGGTATTGTATTCCTGTAATCTGCTCAGATCAGATCAACCAGAGCCAATAATGCAACACTGAGCCAAATACCACACTGCTATTTCTTCATCTCTCACTTCTCTCTCTCAGTCTCTATGTGCCCCCCCCCCCCCCACACACACACACCACCACCCTCTCTCTGCCTTTTCCCTTTTCACTGCAGTGGGAGCCAGCTTTGCTGCAGAGGAAAAGATGGAGTAAAGATGGAGAGAGAAAGAGAAAGACAGACTAGAAAGAGTCAGGAAGATGGATGGTGAGAAATGGAGATAGGACTGAGGAAGAGACTCACAGAACAGAGGAGGAGATGGAAGGTGGATGGGATTGAACAGTAAACGATTACTGCTCTGCTTGTGTGTGCTCCTGGTAGAGCCTGATACCGAATCAAACAGTGCTCTTTCTCTCTATTGACACACACACAGAGACACAAACAGACGCACAGACACACACACTGGCCACAAGCATTTGAGTTTGTTTTTGGCCAGTGCTGGGTGGTGCTTGGCAGAGGAAATTAAGCCTAACAACCGTGGCATCTGTCTCAGCAGCAGGAGAGTCCCGCCTCCCCACCCACACATGACCTGCCCTGCTTTCATTCACTGAGCTGCCTGCTGTCAGCCTCAGGATGGGCCGCTGCCTCCGCCACTGCCCGCCACCCCCCTCCATCCCGGCCTCTCTGCACTGCCAACCACTCTGTGCCCGCGCCCATGTTTCCCCCCTCGAGCAACAACCAGGAGCCTAGCGATATGGCTGCTTCAAATATTCATAACAGCCACGCTGCAACACAGGGCTCTCTGCTCTGTGTTGCTGCCTCTCCATTTTGAGAGGCAATTCTCATGCCGTGGCTGCTGTTAGCCTGAACACGGTTTCTGTGCTCCGAGTCAACTACTCTGTGGTCAGTGTGTATTAACAGTACGTAGTGTAAGTATTAAGCAGTGCTTCCAATCTTCAGTGTGGCCTCCCAACTGATTGTGCATGGAGCTAAATATAAACACTCATCCTTTCTCTTTACTGCCATCCCTCCATCCACTTCCAACCCTCCCCCTCGCCCAGCGCTGAGCACAACCACCGGCCCGCTAAAGGGGTCGTGCTGCTTTACACTACACTGAAACTCAACCAGAGCCGGGGAAGAGCAAACTAGCACACATGCAAAAGAGACCCCAATGCTATACTTAGACAGGCGCAGGCACACCACAGGCACATGCACTGGGCCAGTGTGTAATACTTGCAAAAAGGCTGTTACGCACAGAAATGTATCTGGACTTCTCTGCACACACACAAACACGCATGCCCACAGAGTGATGTGAGATGTGGCTTCCGGTGAGAGAAGTTCTACTATGTGTCTCCCAGGAAGCCACAGGCTGGATAAACATCCATGTTGAGCAGCAGCAGCAGCAGATGCCTCAGTCTCCTTCTAATGCCCACTTCTCCCTTCCCATCCACTCTCATCCCCTCGTGTCCTACCACCTACTCACTCCCTACATCTCACATCCCTTTCTCTTGCTCTCCTTTCTGCCTCCTTTAATGAAGTCTACCCCCCACTTGCTTTACCCTTCCCTCTCAATCTCCCTTTCATTGATCTACCTGCCCTTCCTTTACTCGCTCCCTATGTTGTCTCCAATTCTCTTTTACTCTCCATCTCTGGCCTTCTTTCTTTTATTTTTCTCATCTTGCAGGCTGCTTGCTAGCCCTTCGTCGAGCTGCTTATCCTCAGTATTCGCTCGTTGTATCTCCAGATTATTTCTCTGGAGGGAATCCTGTGTGTGCTCTCCACCATACTGTGTTATCTAGCTCATCAAGTGGGTTGGAGTGGATCGGGATGGGTGGGGGTTGAGGCTGGATGCTCTGGCTTGTGGCAAACAGGTGGCCCATAGGGACGAGGCACTAACAGCGTTAAGTATGAAGGCATGGGAGGATGGTGGCATTTCTGTAGAAACCTTGACATGATTTCTAAACAACAAGCCCTTATTTTTTAAGGCATGCCATTAATATCATGAAGTTGTGAAGCCACACAGTTGGCCCACCAACTGCTGCTGAGTTACAAGATGGATGGGATGGCTGCTGGAACTAATGTGGCAGCTGAGTCTTAAGGCACAAACTTGAATAATGTGTGGCTTAGCTGTTAAAGGGAAATTTTGCAACATTTTATGTGGATGTTCAATCAATGTTGATTGTTAATGTAGTCAGCTGAAGCAATAAATTCCTCAGTATGCGCTATATTTGCTGAGAAAGCTGAGTTATCCTCCTCTGCTGGCAGTGCCTACATGTACCAGGATGCATTGCGTGCAAGCTTCTGACACCCACGCCCACTGAGCAAGCTAGCTGCAGGTGTTAATCAAAGTTATTGTACATAACCTTGCCAAGCAAATTAATTCCTGCAAGCCCCAGCCTGTGGGAGTATAACCACAGCCGATAGCTATTACACTGTTGGCCAAAACATAGCATTAGGTGACAAAAATACTTGCTCAGTGGTCATCATGCCCTCTCACCGTGCTGGATTTGATTGCCTTGTCCAGTTAGTCTTCGGGGTCCTGAAGGAGGTCTCCAGCACGTCTTTGTCCAAGTTAGTAAAACTTTCATGCATAGCAACACACACGTGGGCTCTTGGGGTTTGCGTCTGCAACGGCATCCAACAAAATCTGCCCACGCTGAAATTCATTGCAGCTGCTGAATGATTCAGTTTTGGTTGCCAATATGAGCAATAGCACCATCAGTTTGCTCTCAGCAGCTCAGGCTCTGGATAGTCCTTGCCGGTCATATTCTCTTGCATGGCTAATGCAGCCTCGGCCTCGCCACTGTCTCGAATAAATCCAGAATATCCAAGTCAGCCAAAACACTGTTGAGTGTATCCTTGTTCATAACATCCACAGCATTCGTATGCCATTTTCACTGTTGGTAGATAGTTTACAAGCAAAGAGCGTTAGCATGCCTCCTGGCTACCCAGAGGCGGAGACTAGAAGTACCAAGCTGAAATAGCCTGCAGTTCTTCCTTGACACCAGCTGCAGGTCAAATGGCCGCGCTGGAGTCGGAAGAACAACAGATTTTGCAGCAGGAGAACACAGCTTTCTCTGTCATTATAGCACACACTGAGGATTTTATTGCTTCAAATGACGACATTTACCATCAACACTGATTGGACTTTCAAATTTTCCCTTGAAGTTCTAGAACTTGCCTTTGTGTGAGTATTTTAAAGGTCCAGTGTGTAGGATTTAGTGGCATGTACCGGTGAGGTTGCGGATTGCAACCAGCTGAATAGCTCCCCTTCTTAGCGTGTAGGGGAACCTACGGTGGTCGCAAAACCCATGAAAAAAGCTAAAGGTCCTTTCTAGAGCCAGTATTTGGTTTGTCTGTTCTGGGCTACTGTAGCAACATAGCAATGCAACATTACGGACTCCATGGAAGAGGACTCGCTTCTTCTGTAGATATAAAGAGCTCATTCAAAGGTAACGGAAACACAACCGTTCTTATTTTCACACGGTTATTCACTAATGAGAGCATACTTATGAATATTATAATTCATTTCGGCCATATTCTGCCAATAGAGCCCCCTAAATTGTACACACTGGACCTTTAACTACATTGGGGCACCTGCAAATTGGCACTGATAATTGTTGGTTGACTGGCTTTTAACAGCTGGGCCACTGTTTAATGTTCCTGTCAGGGAGGGGTTATCGTGTAACCTGTTTCTCCTGTCTCCTGTCCTCGCACCTGCTAAATTGCAAGCCATCTTCCTAAGAGAGAGGGAGAGAGAGCATGAAAAAGAGAGCGGTGCAGCACAGAGCCCTTATTAAAGCTGTCCTCCAAGGCTGCCCTCTGACTGATTCCCCCTGTAAATCTCCCCTTTAATTGGAGAGGGCACAAGAAAAGAGGTGCCGCCTCAATCACAAATGTATTCTGTGTCTCTAAGGATGGATTGGAGAGGGAGAGAGAGAGACAGGCAGAGAAAAGGACAGACAGGCAGACCGCGAGGTCCTCAGAATGTGTGGGTGGAGACCAAACAAAAGTCAGAGATATAAACACAACGAGGGTTTGAGAAGTGAGATGACATATTTATATTCGCCTGGGAAGTGGGAGGCGGGAGGTGAGAAGATGAAAACGTAGCACAGTAATGGAGAGAGACGGGCAGAGAGGTGCGCCAAGGGTGATGCAAGGATAGAAGGAGAAGGACAATGGGCGAGGAAGAGAAAGTAATGGAGGGAGACAAATAGAAATGGCTGGCAGTGAAAGAAAAGGAAGGTGTGTGTGCGTGTGTGTGTGTGTGTGTGTGTGTGTGTGTGTGTGTGTGTGTGTGTGTGTGTTTGAAAGAAAAAGAGAGCGAGGTAGAAGAGAGACAGGCTGATTTCACCAGAGTTGCAGCCTGAGTGTCCTCCCTTAATGGGGTTGCCATGACAACAGTGTATAAGAGAGTCAGGCTCCAGCAGAGTGTGTGGTATGTGGATGTGTGTGTGTGTGTGTATGAATGTGTGCATGTGCGTGCTTTGCTCCACAAGTGATTGATTGTCTATGAGACAATATACAGTATGATACTGTAACGCAAGTGCACCTTGGGCAGATTTTGTAAAAATGTGGGTGGGAGTTTATTTCCTTTCACTGTTTGCTCTGTCGTACGTCCTTGTATGAATGACGAAGGCAGGGATGGTGAGAGGGAGAAGAAAAGGAGCAGCGTCTCTGTCTGTGTCATTGCCCTTCCTGCTCGAGCCAAGTGGGTGTGCAGTATCTGATGCTTACTGGACGTGTCCCTTGTACCAATGGCAGCCATGTTGATTGAGGTTAGGTGATGTCATGCCGGTCAGGTGACGTTGTTTGGAGGGCCCAGCTGTCACGGAGCAGAGGCAGTCCCACAGGAGCGCCAATCTGTCATCATTATATTAATGACATGCATAGCACTGCTAGCAATGTCATCTCTTGTGTGTGCCAAAGCTAACGAGCAGCGCCCTAATTGTAAAATTAATTGAAAAACATTTTGATTAAAGACCACCCTCCACACTCCGGCCCTCCTCCATCTTCATCAGCTCCCCTTTCACTCCGTGTTGGCATCGTTCGATCCCCCCGGTTATGTCCTTTTGAGTTTCCTCCCAGGCCCAGCAGCTCTCACATTCACACACTATTCTCACTTTCTTTTCTCTGCCTCCTCCCACTTTTGCATCTCTGACCTTCTAACATTTTCATCTATGCTCTGTTTCTCCTTCAACCTTTTCTAACCCACCAACACGCTCCCTAGCCCATCATTTTCTCCTCCCCTCAACATACTCCTTTTCTACTATCTGTCATTCTCGTCTTTCGTTAGGCAAATTACAACTCTTTTATGTGCTCGATCTCCCTCCTCATCCCTCCCTCCCTCCCCTCTTCTTTGTCTTTTCCCATCAGGCTCCCCTCTGCGCTGCTGTCTCTCTTGTCTTTTCTCCTCACGTCTCCATTACTGTCTGTTTTACGCCCTCGGTATGTCTGTGTAGGATTGTATGCAGTTGTGGAGTTGTAAGGAGAATGGAGTTGGTAAGGTGGTCGTCTGTACCCAGCTTTGTTGCTTTGCTGCACCCCCGCTCCCCCTTAGCCCTGTGGAACCTCAGAGACCGGCCAGTCTCCGTCTCTGACTCTCATTCACTCACACTCTTTCTCCTTCCCTTCTCTCCAGCAGAGCTTCAGAGCCAGCGGAAAAGAGGGAGAAGTGATATGGCTAGTGCACATCTGCACTGGTCTTTTCTTCTCTCGCCTCCCCCTCTCATCTCACCTCTCCCTCTGCTGCTCTCACTCTCCATCTCTCCCCTGTGTGGACTGTGGTCCAGTTTATCATTCTGCTACAGACTCCACGGCGAGATTTCCGCCTTTTGTGCAATCGTGCATGTGTGTGCACACGCCTGTGCGCGATTTCTTGCACGTCATGATCTAATTAAGTAAATGACACATTGTAGCTCCCTCTGTGTGCCAGAGACGCAAGGTGTGAGAGAGTAAGAGTACATGTAGGCCGGGATAATGGGAGCACCAGGGGCACATTAATGTCACTCCTTGCAATGATGATACAGACGAGGGGGAGGCATTGATCATCAACGAATGATCAATAATGGGTCATATCGATTGGAGCAACAGTTTGTCACCGTGCAGCTCAATGTCCCTGCAGGACATCAGACTGCCGGGGGAGGGTGTTACTGTCTCACCACAGGCTCCTGTGTTCATTTATTCAAGAGGAAACATAGGCACAAACAAATGCCACTCTGATAAATGTTTGTTTTGTGCATAATTAGGTAAACATAGCTCTTAGTCAATAAGAAAATGGATTCATGAATTAAATCTTCCTTTGTGAATAATAAGCTCTAAACATGGGCATTGAACAGCATGGGAGTATCCCGAAATTCTTCATATTAGTTTTAATAGCTAAACAGAGAGCGAGAACAAAAACATAAGGGGAAAATAAACAAAATAACATCAGGTGCCTGCATGGGAGTCTTGAGCCCGGCCCCTCTTCCTGACTTCCTTTCATAAGTCTGCTCCGGTTCGCCCTTTTTACAGGACCCAGACTGTTTCTGAGAATAGCTGGCAGTGAAAGAAAAGACAGCAAAGTGACTGTAACACCGGGTGGAGTGTTGCCATAGAAACACAGCATCACAGCTCCTAAGCAGATAGCACATTCGGTGCCATTCTCCTCGTCGTGATTCCCACATCCAAGGATGGAGAGGGACAGGTGTGATCAACAGCTTTCTTAAATATTATAGGGGAGGGCTGAACGAGTGTTTCGCCCCAGGAGGGATGGTTTCTCTCTGAATTTAGAGCGAATTTTGTTCAATTGTAATGACGACCTTGGAGAAGGATCATGAGAAGCTTCGTTAGCATGCACTGAAATGCAAAGCAAGGTGGCGTAGATGGAGGTAGAGTTGTAAAACAAATTGTAGTTACATCTCTAACCTGAAACTGCAAGCATATAGCTGTTACAAATCAAACACTGTTAATTCCAAGTGCTTATTCCTCCCTATACGCCTTCGCTTTTCCTCTTTCTTCTTTCACTGTCGAGAGAAAAAGAGGAGATGGCAATGTTGGACAAGATGTTGAATGTGTCTGTGTGGGGCTGGCCCAAAGGCAGATCACCAAACAGCTGTGCGTTAGTGCCAGTGAGTAGACATTTGGTCCACTCGACCCGTAACGCTGGCACACATGGTGGGGAACGGTGTCCAAGTCCTCCTCTCAAATCC
>JAPZEA010000009.1:9436051-9448969 GCA_029783685.1 Heniochus monoceros
AAAAAAAAAAAAAAAAAAAAAAAAAACCCAGCTGCTGCGGATGTGCTTTGTTCTCTGTGTTCTGCTTTCGTTCTCTCTCCCTCTTTGCTGTTTGCCCTCCCCTCCACTCCCTCTCACTCCGTCTTGCTCGTACTCTACGACATCCAACATACTAATCCACACAGCGACACCCAGGCAGGTCGGTGACTGTGAGCCGGGCGTTGCCACTGGGGAAGAGGGTAAATATCAGAGAAGGTCAGGGAGAGGAGGGGTGGGAGAGGTGGAGGGGAAGCCAAATCAGTGATGATGAAGCGAGGGGGTGCAGCCACCCAGTCACTCAGGATCTGCCATCTTGGCTGCCAGGAGAAGAGAGCTTGGCCATGACTTCATGCTATAGTGTGTTGTAGAGCAAACATACATTGCTGGAAGATGCACTTAGATTTTGGGTTAAAGCAATTATTGTCCTCAATATTTATTTTGAATGTTTGGTAAAGGAAGATGTACATTTTCTCCACACTGTTTAAAACACCACTTATTCCCCTATACGTGCTCAATCTAGCATCTTTAAGCTTTATCATGTTTTATCACTTTTTATGACTGAAGTAAACACCATATAGTACTGTATAGAACCTGAACCTGTGTGTGAGAGTGCGTGCATACATGCGTGCTTAATCTATTATATTATACCCTCCTACAGCATAAGTTGGTAGGATCAATCAAATAAAGGGGGCAGAGAGTTGGAGAGATCAAAGGAAATCCTCTCAACCCCCCCTCCAAAAAAAAAAGAAAAAAAATTGCACACAAACACACACACACAGGCACACATACACACACACACACACACACACACAGATACAGAGAGACGCAGTCCAATCTGTTTCATCAGCAAGCTCAGCAGGAGGAGTATTAGCTCTAACAATACCGTCTCCACTGTTTTCTGTCTTTCAGCCCCTGGCGGGGCAGAACCGTTTCTGCTGTCAAAAAATCAGAGCTAAAGTTCCAGATTGTGATTTATTTCATTAAGCAAATGAGATGTGCAAGCCCTACGGCACTGCTGACTGAGTCGCCACTTTTCACTGTCTCACTTTGTGTGCGTGCCCGTATGCAAACACAAACATGCACAAACACAAACACACACACAGGAGACATGTATTTGTGTTTTTCACATGTTGAATATAGCTCCGTTAACAGCCCCAAAACATATGTAGCATGTCTGATTCAATCAAGCGTTCAAACGCTGTGGAGTGATGAGCTGGTAGTGGCAGCAGCTGTTGCCATGCCATCCTGCACAAAATGGCCTCAGATCTCCCTGTCTGATCATTTTACCTGACCACCAGAGGGGGAGCCTCTCTCCTCTCCTCTCCTCCTCCTCCTCCTCCTCCTCCTCCTCCTCCTCTCTGCCTGCTCTGATATCATTTAGTATGCTGTACCAGTCGTGAGCCACTCAGCTTTGTGCAGTTATTATCACATATTCCAGTGATAAATGCAGAATAAATTAGTCAACACTGTCTAATTCAAATGCCATGCTGAGAAAGGAAAGAATGGAAAACAGAACAGTCGAGTAATTCCCCTGTATGGACAGTTACATACAAATGTTTATGAGACACTGACCTCTGTGTTACTTCTCTCCCTCTCTGCCTGCAGGATCACCCTCAGGGAGGGTGTCAGCTGAGGAAGTGCCGCCACACTCACCTGTGCCTGCTGACCATCTCTGCGCTTTAGCCCCACCCCTCGCCCTGCCCCCTGGTCAGCCTCCGACATGGCTCTAGCAGTCTGGATCATCTTCACCTGTGCTGTGGCTTTCAGCAACGTTACTCCATCCTCGCAAGGTGCGTTATAAATATCAGCTTTGTATGATATTTTTTTTATATTGTCACATCGCAGATATGCTCATCTGCATTCAGTATTTATACTCTATGTGTTAACGCTTTATTTATATACACAGTACTGCATATACAATGTATAGAATTTTGTATTGCTTCACTGAGCCTGCTTACAGTGTTGCATATAAGTGCCTATTGGTTTCACTGTGGCCTGTAACTGGCCTGACCAGGTTATTGCAAATGAGGATGTATTATTTATAAGTTAGCTACGTGATGAAGGTTAAGTGTATTGACTTGCTGACCAGGCTAGAAACCCAGCAGTTGATTAACCAAACTGTCTCTACAAGAGACAGAGAGGGAGCGAGAGTGTGAGTGAGTGCATGTGTGAATGTCAATAAAATTTCTTGTCATCTTGATGTTAGTTGGAGCGTGGCAAGAATATAAGGGGGAATCCGTGCATGTAATGGTGCCATATGTGTGACCTCCTTGAATGTGCCATGTACCATAAGATATTTCATTTCATGTTTGTGTGTGCTTGTGTGTGCGCTAGCTGTTGTAAGCCTGGCAGCAGGTGACCTGGTTGGGCTGAAGTGATGCTGGAGGGTGTGTGTGTGTGTGTGTGTGTGTGTGTGTGCTTTAGAAGATGTGTAGGAGGGAAGGAGCAGGGATTGCAGGGGGAGGCAGAGGGCCGGTGAGGGAGAGGAGGGGCTGTTGGGTGTCCTGCTAGTGGCCTGCCACACAGACAGCAGCACACCATCTGCTCTATGCTCTCAGTCAGGTCTCTGCCAACGAGCCGCTGGGTGATGGACAGCCAGGACGAGGAGGAGGAGGAGCGTCAGGGAGAGTCACACTGGGAGGGGCCAGTGATGAAGCAGGAGGAGCTGAGGAAACCGAGGGAGGGAGGGTAATATTAAAATGTGTTAGTGTACGCCTGTGTCAGCACTGGTTTTAGCAACCCCTCTGTGTAAGCTCTGATTGGCCAGGTGTTGTTCTAATTTGAGTAGGTGCTGTTTTTTTCATCTTAATTTGGCTGCTTTTGTAACATTGGATTTGTGTAGCGTACGTTCTGTTCCATCGGACACATTTGGCCTCTGGCGCTATGTTGCTTTGTGTTTGTCTGTGTGTGGGTGTGTGTATTTGTGTGAAAATAAGCCTCCAACTATCTGTGTGACCTGGCACTTGGGGAGTATTAATAATGCATTAATAATCAATTGACTGTTATCTGTATTCAGCCCCAAAGCACAGGCGCAACATTTGGTTTGATGAAACAAAGAAAATCTTTTTCTAATGGGATCAGGCGCACACGCATGCACATGGACACATGCTCGTGTGTCTATGTGCATGCCCGCACCGTTTTGGTGCTCATAATTTTGGCAGCCAAATTTTGGCTGCAATGTATTCTCTCTATTGTAGTGTGAGGAGTGAGTGCAAGAAGAGCAGGAGAGAAAAGTAAAAAAGAACAAGGGAGGTAGAATTTAAAGGAAGAGGGCAGGATTTGGATGTGACGAGAGCTGCTGAAATCAGTCTAAGGCTAATCAGAGCTCATTTGGAAACCTGCAGGATCATCACACATGGCTTCACAGTCTAATGTGTACCCCTGCTTCTCCTCGATGTCCCTACTAATCTGCCATGCTTTAACCCCGCTCTACTCCTGACTGCACATTCTAATATTTACTCCTAGCACTTGCACATTTATTCTCCACCGGAAGCAGCTCTTTAACACAAATATTCCTAGCCAGCATGAGCTTTGTACACTGCTCTGTTCTGCAAGTTACCTGCCCATTCCACACGGTGATTATTTATCTCGTTAAATAGCCGTGCAATTCTCCAGTTCTCTTTCTGTAACAATAACAATATTTTCATCTGTGAATGCCAGCTAATTCTAATTTAGACATATAGGGTATATACGAAGCCCCTCCACCAGCCCATCGCGGCAGGCTCCCCGACAGACTGACATGTGTACTCTGACAAACAGAACGTCCCGCTGATTCCACCGAATGCTCGAGAATGTATAACCCTTCATACACACTGTTGTTGCTCAGAAAGCCCATTAGGCTTGCTTAATGTGGCAGACATTGCGGGCAGCTGCGCCGTACGTGATGAAGTCCTGACACAGAGCTTTCATTTAGCACAGCGCAAGCATCGGCGTGTGTGTGCATTTGTATTTATCTGCAGCAGTGTTGGCAGCAGGACCATTATAAAGGCTACTTGTAGGTCATTTCAGTCTGTGTGAATTTGCGGGTCTGCACTCACTGTATGTGTGTGTGTGTGTAGTGTGTTGATGAATGCACAGTGATGAGTCTGTCCAGGTTTACATGCATGTGTTAGCATGTCCAGATGGGTGGGTGTGTGTGCGAGAATATTTATGCGAGTATGTGTGTGTGTGTGTGCCACTCATATCAGGACACTAGTGCCAGCTGACTGGTGGAATCTGTTTTCATCTCCCCTGTATTTAAGCCTTTGCTCTCAGATCAGTCGCGTGGAAAGGCCCCTGGTCTTTTAGTGCACACGCAGACATTTTTATCTGTCTTCCCCTGCTCTCCCCAGCTTTTTTCTTCTGTGCCTTTTCCCCTGAACAGTAGTTATTATTTAAGGATGGGGGACTAGCTGTTTTTACACATCTTCTCAGCAAAGTGCTTTAGTCTCTCGACTGTCCTTGGATGGTGACAGAATGTCTGAATGGGGACTGATCTCAATGCAGTGTTTTGCTTTCTATAATGCAGGGGTGGGTAGTTATTTTTCGCGGAGGGCCGCATGAAGAATTCACAATGCCTTTGCAAGCCAGATGCTTCTTTATGACTGAGCTGACAGTTATTTCAGGTCTAACCCTAGATTTAAAATTCTGAGTGAAGATCTTAACAAATACTTGACCTGAAACCACAACCGATATTGAGTTTTTGCACTGAGAGGGGAAATTTTCAGTGCCACAATACTATAATATCAAAATGATAATTTCAAAACTGCGACCTACTCACTAATTCATAAGAATTGATCCTCTGACAGGCTTGTAGCAATAATATTTCAAGAGGAGGCAATAAAGCGGTAGTGCCGCTAACCTCGCCATGCGTATTTGGCTTCTTGTATAATTTGCTGAACAGCATATTGTTTTGCTTTGATGTGGGTTTTGTAAACTCTTAGCTCTACGCTTTTGTAGCAGTTCTTCAGGCAGAGCACCGGACTTGTGCGTGGTATCAGCTGATCAGAATCAGCCGCCGCTACAACGATCAATTATATTCAAAGCAGTCGATGAGGTGGAGTTGGCACGTCCGCACTTCTTATTAATAATCCATCGATGCATCATTTGGGAAGTATCGTTGGAAGTATTTTTTTTCATTAAATATAACAGTTCAGCCATGTGTTGCTACAACTGGCTCAATTTCCTTTAATGTAATTAATGCAGAATCATAGACAGACAGATGACTTCAATGGTTTAAATTCAGAACTACCCAGACAACTTGCATTTTCAAGTTTCTAATAGCTTCGTGTTTTATAGACTACAGAAGGCCATCAGAACCGGCTGGTTGTCTGTGTGTTTATGGAGACAAGTAAATGCTCTCATTTTGTCTGAAAATGACCTTTGAATATGTTTTACCCTATTTTTTCTCTGCCATAAAGCTGAAATCCACAGGCTTCACTGACACTAATTGCTAATCTAGCGTCTTGTGAATATTGCTGCGCATCGTCTGGATTTTGCAATAAAGAACTGCTGTAAAGCCTTTCTTCCCTGTTTCTTTCTCTTTGCCTCTCATGTATGTTTTCAAGCTTTCGTTGCCTCTCCAGCTTATTAGCAATAGTCTGTGGTTCGCACTTCTCTAAACGCTCGCCTCTTATTTTTATCCAGAGCTTTCTCTCCCCTAACACCTCAGCTATTACTCCCTCTCTCTGCGTCGTGATGGCCTTCCTGCAAACCCCCCCCCCCCACCCCCCCCCTTTTCACCGGCCTACCTTCTCTCTCTTGGACCTTCTTCATATTCCCTCTACCATTTCCATTTTCCTCCCCTCCTTGTTTTCCACCATCCAAACCATGGCTTCTCTGTCACATCCTCCCCTGCCCACCGCCTTACCTCACTTTCTGTCTCTCTCCTGCGAGTATCACCCCCCCGGCTCTGTTTTTCTTTCCTTACCCTCTGCCTACTATCTGTTAACAGCGCTCATCTCTTGTCATTGTCATTCCCTCCTTTGCCTTTCCTTTCACTCTCTTTTGCCTCCTTCTTTCTCTCATTTGCTACATCCCTTGCTCCCTCCCCGATGCTGGGGGTTGCTGTGTTCTTCAAAGCCCTTGGCTGAGAGCAGTAGATCACAGAGAGGCCTGTGTGAGTGAAAGGTTAATGGATGGCCTTTGAACATATATTGGTAGTCGGGGGCGGGCGGGAGAAGGAGGGAGAGGCCGGGGCGGAGTGGCGGCGTGTTCTTTCAAACCTTCCTTTGAAGATGACGCATGCCGCTCTGATGTGTCTGTGCCTGTATACAGGGGCTGTGCCTTCTTGTTTATTCATTCGTTCACAGTGTTAGTGTACGTGTGTTTTTGTCTGTGTGTGTGTGTGCCCATTTTGTTTGTGTGTTTGTGTTTGCTTGTAGTTGTGTGCGTCGGGGTATGTTAGTTTGTGTACATTGATTTGTGTACTGCAAACAAACTCCTACATAAAGGATTGGGGACTGTGTTCCTGTTTGTGCAGTCGTGTGATAGCTGCATTTTCCTCTCAGGGCCGAGCTGCGTAACTTTGAGGCTTTGTAGCCACGAAGGACTATTTATGCATGTGTGTGTGTGCGCGCACGTGTGTGTCCTGAGTATGTGCAGAAGTGCTGGTGTGTATGTGTCAAGCGTGTCATGTGCTCGAGGTTGCGTGCATTTGCTTTTCGTGTGTTTTGTGGACTGCAGATTGATAATTACCAGCAGCAGCTTAAGGCTGGCAGCCAAGGGCAGAGAGAGTACGGGGGGGGGGGATGGAGAGAGAGAGAGAGAGAGAGAGAGATGGGTGGGTGGAGATGTTTGAAAAACTGTGAGAGGGGGTGAAGGAGGAGAAAGGGATGGGAAGGGAAGAGGGGGGAAAACGGGAGGTGAAAGGTCAGGACAACAGGGAGGAATGAAGACATGGAGAGGACGAGGGGAGGGTGAAGTGGACGGGCGGGGAGGGTAAATGAGAGAGTTTCCGGGTGGATGAAATTGGATGAGGGATCGAGGGATGGTGCTGAGGTGAAAAAGAAAAAACATACTGTATATGTTCATTGCACTGCAGGTGAACAAGATGGCAAAGGAGGATAAGAGGCATTCAGTGGTGTTTTACAGCCAAATCCATTTTTAATTTGTAGATATAAAACATAAAGGTACAGGAGCACCTAAAACGCTTCACGTTGTGGATACTTGCAAACAGATCAAGCAGCTCATAAACATGCATAGTAAAAGCACACACAGACACACACACGCTGCCCACACGTCCAAGCGTTTGGCTTGGCGTATAAGGAGGTTAATTAAGTGTCTAATGCAGCGGCAGGGCTGGGCTTTGGCACTCATCTTTCCTAACAAGTCTCTGGATGCGACTTGCAACTCTTCCAAATGCACACGCACATCTTCCTGACAGCAGGGCTTGCATGGCGCTCACTCAGTCTCCCCCTCTCTCCTCCACACTTTATCTCTCACTCTCCCTCCTTTTTCTTATCACTTTCTTCTCCTCAGTTTCTCACCACCTTCCTCACCTTCTTCTCGCTGCTTTTCTGTCTCTGCTCCGCTCTCCCCTCGTCCCTGTGGCTGTTTCCCTGCATCACCTGCAGTTTCACTCAACCACACTGTTTATATGAATCTATGTCTGACTCACTGTCTGCTGGCCTGCCTCTTGTGATATGTGCTGGAAACAAAGAACAGAATAGAGTTGTGTTGGGCCTGTAGCACAGCTCCCATCCCTGGGGAGATGGAGGATATTTTACACCGGGTGAATCTCCTACTTTTTATGCAGGCTGATTTTTATTTTGGGCTATGCCGTTTCCCCCCGCTGAGGCACTTTTATTGCATAATTAGGCGCCAGGGCCAGCAATGAAGTGGTTTGACAGTATGAGCACGTCCCGTCTCGCCTCCCTCCTCAAGTTTGTGTGTGTGTGTGTGTGTGTGTGTGTGTGTGTGTGTGTTGCTCTGTGTCTCAGTGGCTTTTTAACCGCCTGTCTTAATCTCTCTGCTATGCCTGCTAGTTCCCCCCACAGCAAAGTTTGTCAACACACACTGAGAGTTCTTGAGGTTGAGGATGGATGAGGGTTTGGGCTTGTGTGTCCATCTGCGTACATACCACGAGGCAGGGCCTGACTGCTCTTTGTGTGTTTGTGTGTGTGTGTGTGTGTATGTATGTGTGTGTGTGTGTGTGCTCTCCCACAGTTCAAAGTGTGGTGCGGGAATCCCAGGTCATCTGCGAGAGCAAAGAGAAGCAGATCGCTGAGCTGAAGAAGATGTCGGATCAGAGCGCCGACTCCCTGAAAAACGAGTGGGAGAAGAAGGTATGAGGGAAAGTTGAAGGGCTTGGATATATTCTGCAGCCCAACCCCCTGAAAGCAGCCCTGAGCCAGAGGAAGACCGTTTGATAGCGTGAGACTTGCAAACTTCGCTGCAAGCCGGCAGGCTCTGCTATACTGCTATAAAAATCTTTATTCTTTCATGCTGTGCTTAAGTTAGAGTAGGTTTTTTTAGTGATGAAAAATGAATGCTCTATGCCCTGGGTAAATTGTGTTTTCACTCTTGATAGCTCTAGCTAACAGAGCTGTTGGGGCTCAATAAGATCCTAATGAGATTTCCAGTCATCTCTTCAGGGTCACTTAGCATGTGAAGAGCAATCTTGCCGTACAATTTTTCTCTGATGCAATAATAACAAAGAAGTACTTAGCTATATAAATGTTTTTTCTAGCATCAGGGTTGTATTGCCCTTGATCAAGCAAGACATGATGTGCCTAAAGACAGAGAAATTATAAAATGGTTACAAAAGAAATAAAGCAAAGTAGTAATGCAAATATAGGGAGACATGTGTGTGACTGATAGTTATTCTGTGCTCTTCCAGTTGCATGCTGCTGTGACAGAGATGGAGCAGGAGAAGTTTGAATTGCAGAAGAAACACACTGAGAACATCCAGGAGCTGCTGGATGACACCAACCTCAGGCTGGCCAAGATGGAGGCTGAGTATAATGCTCGGTCACAGGCAACGGTGAGTACAGATTTTAGGGTTTAGTACAGGATTTAGATATTGATCAAGCTGAAACTGCATGTGGTTGACTCCAAACTGCACTGAGCTGTAACAGTGAAGATTTTTTAACTTTACCCAGACCTCATGTAACACTTTTTAAACTTGGATTGGTATACTCATGTTTATTCCACCCGTCTGTGATCATCATTTTATACCAGAGGGAATGAGCCCGAGTACAGCATCAGACAGAGGATTCGCTTGCTGCTGTTTAGGAGATTCATGTTAAACTGCAGCAGGAGATTCAAGTGTTCAGACACTTCATGTGGGCAGATTATGTTCCATACCAAACACCAGACTTTCACTGGAACAAACAGGATTCTCTGTGACAAGATGGGTGTAATTCTGCATAAAACTCTTGCCTTGTTTAGCTCTAAGGAGAGTGTATACATCTGTCATACCTCTAATTATAAAACAGTGACCTACGCAACTCCATGGCTCAAATGAAGGGAGACGTCCTGTAACCTCTGGGCGAGAGTGACTCTTGTATCATCTGTATAAAGGTCTTTGATCCAAGTGTGTATTAAATCTTACGCATGGCAGCGCTCATGCTCTGAGATGTGCGTGCACGCATGCAGACGCGCACCTCCCAAAGCAAGTTTCTTTGATATCATATGAAAGGACTCTGCTTTTAAGTGGGATCGTGCACATTTCATTAGTGGAGACCATCAACACCAGAGGCCAGGCGAATGCGCTCCCTCATAAATAGTATTGTTATCAGTATCAGTATTCATGGGCTGTCATACATACACACATATTGCTTCTGGCCTTAATCTGTCAGCAGCCCCACATTTAAGAGGCATCAAACACTGGACAGTGCAGGGCTGATGGTAAGGCCCCTCTTTTAATAATTAAGGACAGACAAGGCCCCAGAGAATGAAAAGAGCTCTCTGTCACTGTAAATTAGCTGCTCTCCTGCTGTGAGTTTGGGCTGACCTGCACCCAAGCATGCACGCACCTTGTGCAGGATGTTCAAAGTGGACTTTATCTCAGGTGAGTTATTACAGCACCCTCATGGCTTTGTTGCTGTCTCTAAGCTTCACCCCTTAGAATCAATGTTGTCATGTTCATTTATTGTGAAAAGGTCTGTCTTTCAACCTTGAAGATACCAGTCAGACGACCTGAGTTTATTCAATATGCAGACATTTTGTGCTTGTGGAATATTCAGTTCTCCTCCTTTGACCCAGTAGCTTGGAGCCTCAGTAGCTTTGAGCATGTGGTTTGTTTGGTAAATGATAATATATCTCTGTTTCAGGCCACTACTCCCCCTCTGCTTACTATGGGGGGGTGAAGTAGCTCCTTAATCAAAGTTCAAACCCAGGACACGATGTGAAAAGTTCGCCCAGTTCACATGAAATGTATGCGAGCCAAGACAAACTCAGATTGATGATTCATGTTCATTCAAATACAATGCACTGGATCTGGTTTAATAACAGCAAAATGAAGAATGTTCATCTGCCCATCGCGACCTGGTTGGATTTCTATCCAACGCAGATCAAAGATCTCACAAGGGGCTTCCAGATATGTCAGATGTTGTTATTTTTGGACGTTATCTATGCGCAGGGCAGAGCAGATAGAGTGACTGAGTAGGTGTTTGAAAATAAAGACAAGCCGGTATCTGCCTAGGTATTGCACCAGCCAAACTCTTGACTGTAGTACATGCATGTCCATAACCTAAAGGACTGATAAAGGAGATATGCTTAATATTGTCTAGTGGTTAGAGATGAACTAATATCCCTTTCTTGCTACTAGCTAATGTTTTGCTATCTTTTGTTCCTAGGATTGTGTTCAATGTAACTGTGAATTTTTTTCTTTATATTTTTGTGCCTGAACACTAAAATAACTTCAAGTCAGATGTCTTACACAAAGACTTAATTGCGTAGAAAACCATATGGTAAAGGGACCACATTTATATCACAACCAGTCAAAGTACTTTACAGCACAAGTCACATTCAACCATTCACACACACACTCACACATTGATGATGCACCAATCAGGAGCAATTTTGGGTTCTGTCTCTTGCTCAAGGACATTTCAGCATGCAGACTGGAGGAGCTGGGTATCCAACCATCGACCTTCTGATTAGTGGAGGACCTACTCTACCCCCTGAGCCACAGATGCCCCATATTACTGTGCACTCAGTCACAGTCATGGGAGAACAGGGTTAAACAAACTTGGCGGAGTGTTTGTTTGACACCTGTTCCATAAGTCCACAGTCTGCTCTGTCTTCCTTTCTTATGTCTTCTGTCACACTATCTCCTCCACTTGCTGCTCGTCCTCTAACGTTAGAGTTGGAAGCACAACATGCATGCGTACACTCAGCCTGACAAGCCTCAGGAGATGAGTGATACAGGCTGTCTTCCAGTTGCTGGCTTTAGTTCTGATGCAAAAACTGTAGAAGATCATCCATCATCATCTCTGTATGACTTTTTTTAAACAAATTACATGTTTTTTTCCATCTTCAAAGACTTTATCGCTTCTAAATCTCTGACGGGGAGAGAAGCTCATAATGTAGCTTATGTAGTCTGCACTTCACACCTTGTAATTCTCACTCTAAAACACCTAATTAGGGGACGTAATTTGCTCCGACTGAGTGTATCCAGGTGTGCCCAGTCCAGCCTCAGCGTGGAGAGGTGCTCCTTCTCATCTCCTGCCAGAGAGCTAAGTGTCAGCACGCGTCCCAGCACAACACAGGCCCCTTGTTCCTTTTCTTAGCGCCCGACACTGCTAACACAAAGACAAAAATCTCTCTCACCAGCCTCACTGGGCGCTGCTCTCGTGCTCTTTTCAAACACACCACTCCCTCCTCTGCCATCATTCCAACTCCTGTCATCGGCAGCCTCTGTCATCGTCTAGATGGACTAGCACGCTCCATCTTTAATCAGCGGCCCGTCATCGCCTTTATCAGCCTGCCCACACTGCATTCCACGCTGTCACAAGCACACACACAGACACACACACACACACAGACATGCACATGCGGGGGGGACCATATGCAGAGAGGGGATGTTTCTTTTCATCAATTGGTGCCGGAAGAAGCTGTCTGCATCAGCTAGACTTTGATCATTGTCTTTATTAAAAATCAGAATCCAGATTGAGCTTTTGACATTTGCCATTGAAATAGCTCAACAATGTTGGCGTGGAGTGGAGTAATCTAATTTCAGCCTTAACACATATGACCAGTTAAAGGTACATAGTGGAGTTTTCCTGTACATTGAAAGTTTCACAAATCTACCATACTACACAATAAGTGTAAATCCTGCTACATTTGCATTACTGTGCTTTCACCGGAAATATGTATTATATATAGCCACTGTGCTTTTGCAAGTGTCCATCCTTAAGGATGTGCACAAAAAAACAGATCTTCTCCAGTACACTGTTTTTTTTTGATGGTGAATAAAGCGTGGTGTGCAGGGGAAGAGTTGTGTGAGGTGTTTTAATGTCGACTGACTGCTTAAGATGAAATGAGGCGGACACTGGTCTGCACCTCGCTGTGTTTGCAATTTCAAAGTAAGAAAGAACATGAGATGCAAACAAAACAGGGACCCGCTGATCAAAACGTTGCTCCAGAGTCCCACATGAGGTCAGAATCTGCACTTTTTAAGCAGCTGAGACTTCAGTAATCCTGTTACGTGTGTTCGCATTTGGATACAGGTTATGAACATGCAGCCATATTGACATTTGCCCTTTTTCCCAAACAGGAAAATGACCATGTATTGCCCCTGTTGCCAAGAGTTGATCCAAATGTCAGAATTAGGGTAAGAAGGTGAAATAGTACCATGGAGTTTTACAGCTCGAGAAACTTTTCAAAGGCACAACAGTTGACTTCAGAACCTGCAGTTGAGCTTTTGTACAGTGGATGAACAAAACATACAGAAATATTTTCTCTTGGCAACAGGGG
>JAPZEA010000009.1:9650596-9660737 GCA_029783685.1 Heniochus monoceros
AGTTGTTTGGAAATGGCAAAGAACTGCTGTTTTTGTGCAACAGGAGAAGAATATGAACAGATGACTGTGTATGAAAGTATAAAATAATAGAAAAAAACATGAAAACTGTCAATTATAAATGAGAATTTCTTTAACTGGAGTCCCCACTTGAAACTCTTACGAAACTCCTCTCGTGCGCCAGACAGAATATTATTTCACAAAGTGTTTACAAGAAGTGTTTTGGATATTCTGGGTCATCATTTATATCACAAGTTTCAACTCTGTGCTTGCAGTAGAGGTCCAGGTCCTGTTGATCAGACATTGTATCCATTTATTTGTCCAGATTTTATATTTACTTTATACTGTTCTGATGTTGATGGTGAGCTCATATTACAGCACAGGGATGAGAATGGTGAGAGGAGAGAACTGTCTTTTTTTAAAGGCATCAGATGTTGCATAAAATACAGTTAAGACCTTAATTTACCTTCAAGTTGAATTTGTTAAAGACATATGAAGAAAAACTTTTCCTGAACTTTCTAGTGCCAGATCTGTTCATAAGATATTGAAGTCTAATAGGCAGGCTAGTGTAAAATTTGCTGAGCATGCTATATCAAGGGAATAATCACTTTAGATGAATGGCCTTTGTTTCACTGCTCTAAGATAAGGAGTGTATTGCATAAGGTCTACTGTGTAGAATAAAGATGATACATACAGTCAATGCTCCTTCAATAATTCAGACATTTGAAAGACGGGTTTGGGGACAATCCTTTAATTGCTCAAATGTCCTCAATAACTAAAACACGTAGGCCATAATTGATTAGATATTTGCCGGTTCTGTTTGCCAGTCTCTTTAATGTGGAAATGGAAATCATCACAGCATAGGAAATGTCTATTAAAAAATTTCATTCACATTATAAATTCATAAAAGCTTTGTAGTTAAAAATCAAAATATCTTGAATCCAAACCTGAGGAATTTCAAAACATAAATGGAAGCAAAACCAAAATAATGCTTACGTCTTTTTCCCTGAAAAAGGAAAATGTTTGCCAGAAAAGAAACACTTTTTTTTTTTTTAACAAAAAAAGATACACATTACAGAGATTACACATCTCTACGTTCATGTTAAACCACGTTTGTGTCAATTAGAAACATAAAACTCCGGCAGGAGCAGGATTAAGTCGCATCAACACCAAAAATGTGAAAATAAATCAACTGATTTACCTTTCGTCATCACTACAGTCAAAGGTGCACAGAGCTGAATATGGCACAGAGTTCAATGGCTGTTTTAAGATTCCCACTGAAGTTTGAAACGACATATTTCCATATACTGTACATCTTGGAGTCAGTGCTGTCAGGTGTGAACTATAAGAGACTGCATGAAATAGGACAGAAAAATCAAACAAAAATATGTTGTGCAGGCCTTTAAGTCAGAGAGCATAAACTTATCTCAGGCTCTGCGATATTTAGCCTGGTACGAGACAGATGCACCAGGTTTCTACCACACTGGGTAAAAAGGAAAGAAAGAAATAAACTCAATGTCTTTAGAGTCAAACAGACAGAGTAACATCAGATGAGGAGGAACTGAAATATCACACACACCGAACGCTGTGCAAACTCAAAGGGTACAAATGAAGTAAACAGCTTAAGATTTTGGTAGCTTGCCAGTCACACATGACAGGATACACACATGCTGTCAACATACTTGAAGACACACATATTATAATTACAGAGGGACATTTGTTTGGCACAAGAAGTCTTCCCACAAGTATTTTACACAAGTAATAAGCTGTGTACTCCCAGATAAACAAGACATTGTCAAAGTAAACATTATGTGCCAGGGACACAGCAATCTGACTTACTTACCTCCTGATACCTAAACTCAAATATCAGAGTACTGAACTGTACCGATCAGTGCTCTCTCTTTCCTAAATTTAAAATTTGTGTAATGCTACCTCGCTGTGAGGAACTCACTGGAATCTTCTTATATATGGTTACATAACTGTAACTTCATCTCTCTTCTTAATGAGAACTGGAGACATCCATATATCACCATTATTTTTAGTATATAGTTTATAGATTTTTCTTTTTCTGTGCGTATTTTTATTATACTGTTCTAGTTTATGAGATTTTGGCCCTAAAAACTAGCAGCCCGCCGTGATTATGAGTGCAGAAACACTGAACCGACATTGACAAAGAAAGTGTTTTTAATGCTGATTGGTCACATCTGGCTGATCTGCTCCATAAAGTCAGTACTGGTGCTGATACCAGTGGATCAGATCAGTGCATCCTGACTTAACACTCAGATGTTTGCACTTCTCAGGCTTCACACTGTATTTAAGCCTCAACCAAAATGATGTCCTGCTGAGTAGTGTAGTTATAGCTATGTTCAAGCATGCGTCACTGCACCTGAGGTATTGTTAATTAGCTGGCTGCGTGCTACCTGAAACCTGCTGCTCTGAAACCAAACTCTGACTTACTACATTATATTTTCAAGTGGTGCAATTTAAACACAACTTTAACACTTCTGTTTCTCCTTCTTGCAGCCAAACCATGACCTACATTATCACTTGACACCTTCCAGGATTATCTATATACACACTATATACTTTCTACTATTTACTTTTCCTCCTTGGGTCTGACATTGTGGCACGCCGTTACTTAACACTGTTGCTCAACCTCAGCTGAATGCACAAACAAAACGTAAAGTCAGCTGTTCTGTTGGTTTCCAAGTCTTAATACACTCATTAAACTGACAAGATAAGAAGCTGAACCAAATCTGCCCTGAGCCTCGATAGTCCAGGCTAAAATACACAGTGTGTCACTGGAAGCTTGTTAGATGTCTTTGGGCAAACTTTTATCATTTCATGTCACGGTGGAAGGACCTGCTTGAGTGCGTCTCGAGTGCTTTGGCCAAGTTTGTCAGGAAATTTGACTGTGAAGTCCAAGATCATGTCGCCCCTCTTCTCAGGCCACTTGGATAGAGGAAGCCCTTCTCCAGCAATACGCTTTTTCATTCCAGGTTTGACAACGTCTCTGGAGGTCACAGTGATGGTCCGGCCGTCCAGTGTCGGGGCGTTGACTGTGCATCCACACAACGCCTGGAGAGAGACGGGGAGACAATGAAAAGCAAGGTCATTAGACAGATGAAGCTACTAATGTTAAGTTTTGATCATCAGTATCAGCATTTCCCTGTGCATCAAAAGTAAAACTCACTGTCTGAGTGATATTTTCTGACATCAGCTTTCACTTACATCTCTGAGTGATATTTTTGCGGGATAAATTATATCTGAGCCCTCTCTTCTGAACACTGGGTGGGGTTTATCTTTAACCACAAACACCACATCTGCAGGAATGTTGGTGGGGGTCTCGTCTCCCTCCTTCGGAAAGGTGATTTTGGTCCCCTCCTTCCAGCCCCGCTTGATGTCGACTGTTAAAATCTTGTCTTCGTTACGCATGGTGCAGCCGTCCGGGTTCAGTCTCTTGCGGGAAATCTTCATCTTTTTGGTGCAGCCTGAGAAGACCTCCTCGAGGCTCACCTTCAGCTCGTGCACCACGGGCGGGTCCTTCTTTTTCTCATGTGCTCTGTGAGGGCCTCCTTGGTGGGATTTGAAGGACCTGTGAAACCCACCCATGCCGCCCATTCTTCCCATACCAAATGGTCCAAATGGGTCGATGTCCATATCATCCTCCCCGTTCTGGGAGAAGAAATGATCGAAAGGGCTGCGGCCACCGAAGAACTCTGCGAACATTGCATGAGGGTCTCCGTGGAAGGTGTAGTTGTAGCTCTGACCGCTGTGTCCTCCCCCTCCACCACCAGCCGAACCCTTTAGTCCTGAAGCAGAAGATGACGTGACAAACATCAGAGCAAAGAAGGAAGTAAAGCTCAAATCATATATAAGCATGGCCAATATTATCAGCCAGCTGTAGCTTATCACATATCGGTACCTGCATGTACGTCGTTCTTTAGTAACCAAATTTAGAGATTTTCAACAAATACTTGAAAAAATTTAAATAATGGGTTGACAGTGGAGAAAAGTGAAAAGATTGTAATTTTCACTCAATTTTTGTCAGCAATCAAATAGAAATACCAAAATGTAGCTCGTTTCATGTTAGATCTTAACAAATGCTGATAATAATGTTTCATTTCACCAGTAAATTATTGATACCCACAAAAGTGCAATGAATCAGCTGATCATGAAAATATTCATTAGTTGCAAGACTAGTAATAATCATGCTGCATATCCATGTCAGTCTTTTTAAAGCCTAATAAATAGTGGGATGTCGGTCCCTGCACCATGAGAGTGTCGACAGTAACATTACAGCCCGAAGGCTCAAATCTGAGCCTTCTTCGACTGTTTAAAGGCAGAATTATCATTCCAGTCACTGACAGGACAGGACACGCAAGAACTCGCTGTTTCCAGCAAGTTCTGCAGCTAAACCTATTGTACACACACACACACACACACACACACACACACCTCTTCATTGTATGGTCACTGTAGTAGAAAGATGCCAGAAATGACCGATTAGACAGATGCATCGATGTAAGAGTTAGATCTAACAGGAGCAAGTGCAAATGCAGGGTTTGCTGATTAAAGTAAGATCACAAGTTTTATGAAAAGTAGTGGCACAAACTGTAAAACCACATGCAGGTCGTAGTGAGAGGCGCTCACTCACCTTCTTCTCCAAAGCGGTCATAAATGTCCCTTTTCTTGGCATCGCTGAGGACATCATAGGCTTCGGCGATCTCCTTAAATTTATCTTCTGCTCCGGGAGACTTGTTTTTGTCCGGGTGGTAGCGCAGGGCCTGTTTTCTGTACGCCTTTTTTATCTCATCTTCGGAGGCACCTTTGGCGATTCCAAGCACTTTGTAGTAATCTTTACCCATTACAATAACCGGTCAGTTCCTCTTCCACTTCATAAAAACATTGTCAGCGCAGACGGTTCAGTTTGTGTTCAGTGCCGACAACACGTCCGGCACGTCCAGCGTCTGGGCCGGGTTAACGTGCACCTAACGTCCCACAGCTGCGGTCAATAGCTGAGCTAGCTAACTGTCAAGGTTAGCCTCCCTCACTTGTCACAGTCCGTAACAACTTTCTTCTCTTCACCGAGACGAGAAGAAAAGACGCCACTTGACCACCCAACATAAAACACCGTGCTCACACAGGAGTGTCCGTGAGCGGCCGCCGAGCTGTAACCCGTGCGAGTAAACTTCTGGAAGAGGCTGGTGCTGCTGATGTGTGTCATCACTACCGAGCCGAGAGCATTTACTCCAGTCAACTTCCGGTTTCGTTTGACCGGCAGTGGACGTCAAGAGGTGGCCACATCTGTCCTTAACTTAAAAGCCTGAAACACACTCACGCTTAGCAGCAGCTCTTCTGAATGAAATGTGTCCTGTTTGGATTTCTTGAATAAATTTTATTGCATCAGCCATCGGCCCTTTTAGTAATGTTTTAATTTCAGTACGCATGCGTAGACGCTTTGGCTCGCGCTGCTTTCGCTGCCCATATAACCAGGGGCTGCATTTTATTGCTGCCTTCAGTTAATTTGACTCTTGTTTCCAGTACTTTAAACAACGACAAGAACAAGTATAAGAAGAAATACAGATGTAGAACAAGAATGAGCAAACATAAACATACAGCCATTATGCACAAGCAAGTAAGTATGGAAATTGATATATACAACAAAAATGGACAATAACCAAACAGGACTCACTGTATTCTGAAGACTATGAACTTAATATACAGGGTTGTGGTGTGGTTGGTGCTGTATATACAAGAAGTGCAAGATTGTTTGGCAGCGCAAGGTATGCTGAAATAAATACTGTATGGCTAATATAATAATTAATATAAATACAGATGTGTGCATATGTGCATGTCAGTCCACCGTGTGCGTGTGTGTAGGCCTATATATACACAATCTGTAAGTGCTGTGTGGTGATTTGTTACTGGACGGTTATTGCACGGATTGGTTCATGGGCGTGTTGGTACTTGGAAAGAAGCAGTTCTTGAGTCTACCTGCCGTTGTACTGACTGTAAAGTGCTCTGCAGCGCCCGCCAGAGGGACAAGTTGAAATTAGTTATCCAGAGTCCAGAGTGTGAGGTTTCTGCGATGATTTATCCAGCCTGTGTCCAGATTCAGGAGGTGTACAAGTGCTGGAGAGTGGAAAGGCTGGTTTCAGTTATCTTCTCTTCAAATCAGAAGTCAACTCCATAATTTGCATGCAGTAAAATCAAAAGTTTTCTATCAGGTAATATCTTTTATGGGACTGAAATGAAATGAGTTTTTATCCATTTTGCATGCCAAGCAAATCCAAAAAAGTATTCCCAAAGCCAATTAAGAGATTAGAATAATTATAGGAGACAGAAAATTTGCAAACATCAATCCAAAAGTTCTTGCAATTATCTGTTATTTTAACACCAGTGTGACAGTGTAGCTAAAAGGGAGTAAAAATGAAGAATGACTTCCAACCACTCTGAGGATCAGTGATCCCATGGAGTCCCATGTTACACTCTTACGTCAGGGCTTAGTGCTACCATCTTTCACAGAAGTATGTGCAGTTGAGCCTATATTTGTGATATTTATTCTCATTTATAGATTGGGATTAGGTTTAGCGCAGGGATTTTCTGATACAAGATTAAAAAAAAGATTTTAAAATGTGAACAGAAAAAAAAACGCTGCTTGCTGCTGGCTGGGACAACTCCTACTGGTTAAAAATAGAGCATAGAATACAGACATGCAGTTGGCTACGTGCAATGATGAGCCGACCCTGTGCGATGAAAGGCATCTTTGATCTTCTCCCAATCGGCATTTTCTTCACCCTCCTCCCATCACAAACCCCCAGAAGTATTTTAGAAACAATGTTGTTCATTCAGCACACAAGCCTCGAACCACATGGGCCCTGAAATAAACATGCTTGTCTTTGTTGTGGAGGTCAGAAAAAGAAGAGAATACCAGCCACACAGGTGGTCTGGGGGAGGGGAGGTGCGTTGGCATGTGGAGGTCTTTCATCCCGTGGATCAGGCTTTTAATGGGGCCCGTCACTGCATAACCAAGCGAGGAGCAGAGCGGACAGGAGATGTGTCTTATAGGTCTAATGAGAGCACATTGGAATTTGTCACTGGCCAGGGCTGCATGTGGCTTCCCAAGGTTACCAAGCTGGTGCAGAGCAAATCAGGCGACTTATATTTAGCCTTGCAAATGGCGCGCTGTGGATTATGTCTTGGGCCTCTCCGGTTTCGTCTTCAGTGCGTTTTGTAGCATGAAGGGGGGCTGTGGATCATGAAGTGGCTGCTATTCAGGTGAGGAGCAGGTTCACTTCACGTTCTCAGGCCAGCTCTCCTTCCACTTCTCCTCACGTTCTTTCCTCCCTGCTTGCCTCCGCTCTCTCTCTTACACTTCATCTGGGGAGAAAAAAAGTGTTTATGATCTCACATATTTCCGTCACTCTTCTGGAGTTGGAGGGCTATTCGGAGAGTCCAAAAGACACCAAAGACGACACCCTTGAGTTGGATTGACAGTTGTGCGGAGGGTGAGCAGGGGGTTGCTTCCCATACCAGCAGAGGACGACCAGCGTCACTGGACATATCACAGATTATTTCACCAGGCCGCTGAGGATCAAACAGTATCATGGATGTACTCGCCTTAGAGGCAAAGAATGTCAGTGGACCTGAAACTGAGAAAAAGTCTGCGCCGAGGCCAAAACCGAAACCTCCCAAAAAGGCCAAAAGGATTGTCTACTTTGAGGTGGAGATCGTGGACCTAAAGACTAAAGAGAAACTGCTGCTGCTGGACAAGGTGAGAATGTGAGAGTTGAATGGAGGGTTTCTGATTACTCTCACCTTTTATATTGACCATAATGGTTTTAGAAGATTGATAAGACTTGCTTTAACTGGTGCATGATGCGTTCTGATCACAGATATTTAAGTCCTGTATAAAAGACACAAAGGGTGCTCGAGCACTTGTAGCGTGCCATAGATTTTATGATCAATTACTACAGTTTATCACCTCCCACTGGATTCCTGGAAAAGTTCATGATTTAAAGATCTGTCTGACAGCAGCATAAGCAGACACAGTGGTTACTTTGCAGTGAAGTCAGAGGAAACATGTTTGTTCTATCTCAAGAACTACAGGGTCATCGCTGTGAGCAGACGGGTAATTTTACAGATAATCATCTACTTCACAGGCGGTCCGGTCAAGTGCAGCCGTTATCAGTTACGTTTCTATTGAGCAAGGGTTGCAGTTAGGAGGTGAGAATTCCCTCTTCATCTGACAGGAATTTTCTGTTCAAGCTACAGTACGTGCCTGTGCTGCACCGGGCCAATCGGCAGGCGGGCAGATACACATGATTAGCAGCTTGTGAAAATGTGTAGAGTCGCGTCAGAAAACATGAGGAATCACGTTGCAGATCAAAATGGCAGTCTGACATATCCCAAAAGTAATGAAAATGTCTGCAGTAAAGCCAGCATCCAGATCACTTCTACTTTTGTATTTTTAGCACTCAATGTCTTGTAATTTGCCTTGTAAATGTCAGTCTGCACACTAATGCTGCTGATAATAATACTATCATACGTATGGTTTATATTTACATTTTGGTTGCAGGTGGAGCCAACTGCCACCGTTTTGGATATTAAATCTTTGTTTCACAAATCATGTGAGTAAGTTTAAGGAATTCCTGTTCTTTTTATCCCCATCTTAATGTTTAATACATGATCTCTCGAGCATGCCAAGAGTAAAGTTCCTCTCCATCTTGACAGACCCAAAGTGGTATCCAGCCAGACAGTCCCTGCGTCTGGATCCAAGTGCGTCCGCTTTTTACAATAAATTCTGCATTCACGCAGCTCAGTTGATTGATAGAGGTTGTGATGAAATTATGTGTTGTTGTCTGGTCTTATCTGGGCTGATGGTTGCGGACTGTCATGTTTCTCAGAGTCAAAGTGTCTCAAGGATGAGGACGTTCTGCAGACACTTCCTGTGGGAACCACAGCCAGCTTTTACTTCAGCGACCTTGGACCCCAGCTCACATGGGGAACCGTGAGTCCACATGTGCACAGACACGCAACGCCACAGTAGTGCTGCATATTTTCACCAATCAATGACATGGCATGCATGCTTTTCATCAAACTCAACGTGCCAAGATTTGAGTGTGGTAAGTCAGTTTTGAGTGAGTTCTGAAAAAAACTGCCCGCTGTTGATTTCAAGGATGCTCCAGCATGCAAGATCTGATGCTCAACTGATTCAGTTCACATGGTCCTTTTCAATTCTAAGTCTGCATTCTTGTCTTCTGGATACGGTTTGGCTACAGCATACTGTAGCACATGAATGCAACATTTTTTATCAGCAGGCTGTTGGGAAAGAGGCGAGCTTTTAGAAACAGTCTGCAAAGCGTACACGATTTGTACTTAATCGACTAAAACATGCCAAACCTCTGGTATGGTCTTTTAAGATTCTTGTACTTTAAATATAAACAGACAGCCTCTCACCCACTCAATAACTCTTGAATATAAATATCAACCCACAGTGACAGATAGAGGTGAGGGGCCGTCCTCTGTCCTAGGACATATAATCTCACGGCCCCATTTCTCCCAAAGGTGTTTATCCCCCTGACCTCTCACTCGCCTTTCACTGCACCACTTTACTCACCCTTGCCCACCCACTCTCTACATTCCCTGTCCTTACCAACCCTGACACAACCCCCCAGCACCCTGCCAGGCTTCAGACTAATGCCACAGTGGGTGGAGGAGCATGAGTTGCCCCAGCAGATATCACCAGTAGCTATTGGTCAGGCTTGCTGAGCCGGGGCTCTGCTCACGGAGCTGATTCAGGCATCGATTTCACTGCCAGCTGTGCTGCTTCGCTTGATCGTATCATTTGTGAAAAGCTGCTATTACAAGCTGTCTTAGTGTCTCATTTGCTCCACGGGCACATGTTGAATACTATTATTGTTCCACTGAATGGCTGTCAGTGCTGAGGAGAAGTAGGTTGACTGTTTTTGCTTCAAGGTGGCTTTGACAAGTGGGTTGGAAGAGAAGCCAGAGCCATACTGGTGTCAGTTGCATGTTTTTCATTTCCTTTCAGACTGACAAAGTGTTGATCTAACACAGGGAAAATATTTCATTTTTAATGGTTAGTGTGTTGTAGAAATCAGTATTTGTAGTTTGTCAG
>JAPZEA010000009.1:9852991-9867453 GCA_029783685.1 Heniochus monoceros
CAAAATGATCCAAATCAGACATAAATAATGCTGTTGAACATTTTGTTCTGAAAATAATAAAAAAAAAAAACAATTCTAATGTGTTCAAGCCTAATTAAACATAGTCTATTCTCAACACCTGACTAACAGGTGTTTCCTGTCTCATTATGGAGAAGTGGATGAATGAACTGATAGAGTGTCCACATAATTGCCCAAATCCCTGTAGTCATGGACACTGGAGGTGTGAGCGCTAATTAATTGCGTTCATTCTCTTCTCTTACACTGCTGTCATGGTAACAGGAGACATTTAGTTTACGTTTTATTGCGGCCTGTTTGTCTTATCTATTTTTTTTATGTCCATATGATCACCACGCAGTGTTTTCCTACATGCCTGCACAGCCTGACATGATTATGCATTTGCGATTTAGTTATTCATGAGGCCAGTATGAAGGGTACCTGCATCCAACCCCCATTGTTTTCTGCAGCGATCACGACGTGCTGTTAAATTAAAGGCTGGAGAAACAGCTCACTCACTGCTGTAGGCTTCATAAGATGAGTCCTCTGCTGCATCACCAGCTTCAGCAACTGCATTCTGATTTTGTTCTATTCTGCGCTGTATAAAGGCATCAATATAAGGGCATAAATCATGGATGCTTTCATTTGCATCAGTAAATTTGATATTTCAGAGTGAAGGTTTGGAGCTGAAGGACACGAAGGAAACACTTTATCTGATTCTTAGTCCTGAACTGAACATTTGTGCATTACTTGTGAGTTCATTTCAGGAGTCACACTGAATAACTGTGGCCTCCTCTCCATCAAAGCGTCCTTTTCACATAGACCAAGGGCACTCTGAATCGAAAGCCCACATAACAGTTTCTTCATGGAGGCCCGGAGAATGGGCTGGATGTGCTGGCGTACAGAAGCGAAAGGCTTGACTGCCACAGACAGCTAAACCTCATTTCAACAAGTGCAGTTCAGTGAAACCCAGCAGAAAACCATGTCTGATGGGAAATGTAATTGTGGTGCATTTTCTTTGCCCTGAAATATATGAGCACTGACAACAAAACGCCTTCTGAAAGGAAAAATATCTGCATAAAAAATAAGACAGGGAGTCGTTAATTATTTGTGGCCTCCAGGAGCCTCCTGTATAGCTGCCTTCTATAGTCAGAGTAGATCATCTTATAATAATAATGTTTTGACATTGTGGGACATAACGGCTTATGTTGTGTCTCTGTGAGGATATTTTTATGCGACATGGATCCTCAGTTTGGAGATGACAGAAACACCATATAAAGCAAATACTGCTTATAATGTTACATTTGGGGTCTATTTGGATTTCTGGTGTTGGAGCTTTATAGCAGTTTGTTCACAACACGACCTCTTGATGCTAAACATAAAGTGTAGGATTACATGCTGTGCATCACTGTGGATGTGAATGACTTTTTGGAAACAAAATGAATCATTATTTGTTCATGTCTCACGTGAAATATTCCAGATCTGAACTAAGATTGCCATAGTTTGTCACCTTCATCAAATGTGCACGTCCGGTTTATGGCTCTGTGGAACCCCAGACAGTGTCAAGCTAATGTGATGCTACCAGCAGCAGTATAATTTACCTTGGTGAAGGGCTCAGTCACCAGCCAGTCACAGTGCAACGTCATACTGCCCTCATGGCTGTGCACTGACACGCTCACTCCCTGGTTACACAACTAAATATAGAAACCACTTTCACTTTCCTAAGATGCGGCGAGGTTTGTATTTGTGGAAATGATTGGACCCAATCATCAGCCCATCAAACAGTCACATATTACAGCAGCATCTCACGTGCCACATGTTCACTGTAACCACAGGGTAGATGTGACGGAGTCACCTGTTTGATTCCAGGGACAGATTCTCTTCACCTTCACCACTTTACTGGAGAATTATGGTGCTTTGAGTGCAGATGTGTTGAGACAATTAGCTATTTGTTCCTCTGCTTACGATATCAGACTACAGGATCATTTGGTGGGAGGCGCTTTTCAAACATAGAGGCATTTGAAAGCTTAACATCAAGTGAAGAAACGCATTATAATGATAATTACAAGCACAGTAAATAGTCTAGTCTAGTAGTCTATCCTACTAAAAAGTACTTTACTTTAAGACTTTAGAATACCACTGTTGGTGTATAAAGCACTCAAAGTTTTAGGACCAAAATAGATTTTCTGATCTGATATGAAAAGTCCAGACCTCTCAGATCATCGCAGGCAGGTCTGCTTACTGCCCCCACAGCCAAAACTAAACACAGAAAGCAGTATTCACCTTTTACGCACCACATGTCTGAAACAAACTCCCAAAACCTGAGATGTGCTGCAACTGTAATTTTTTTAAATCATGGTTTTAGACTTTCCTGTTTGCCACTGCCTTCTATTAAATTCGATTTGGGACTATTTATGTATATTATTCACTGCTGGACTGTGACGTAGCTGCAGTGGAATTTTTATTAGCTAAACCTGTAGTCCTGTGAATCTTTAAAAAAAACCCCACTGGACTAATTCTTTAAATCATTTAACGCTGTGCAGACTGCAGCACTGCTATATTTTCTGTTATCTACAAAGTGATACTGGATAAACTTCCAGCTTACCTCTGTACCCCTCTCTGTCTCCCCTCTAGTAGTTGCACCGGCTACACTCATCCAAGTAGTTGCTTTTTTAATGTACCACGAGTTTTGACACATTTGGGGAAAACTGCATTTTTCTACAATAGCATGGAATAATCTGCAGAAAGATCTAAAATAAAACACATTTGCATCCACCGATGAATTTAAGGGCATCATGAAGAATGTGGTGAGGGAGGCATGTGGTTGTTTTTCTTGAGAGGCCACTGTGTATGAATTCTTTGTGTGTGTTTTATATGTTATATTGTATATGTTGCATTGAAAGGAACAATGTTGTGATTGTGTATGGCTGTGCACTTGGCCAGCTCTCTCTTGTAAAAGAGATACTAAACAATACATTAATTATTAAAGAAAAACGTAGTCAGACCAAATGATGATGGAAATAATTGTTGGTTGCAGTCCAACAATACTCCTGTGGATGTAATAAAACTACCTTGCCTAAGGTTTACTGTTATCTGACACACAGAAAAAATAACCCTATATAAACTAAAACAATTAAGATATTTTAAACTAGATTTTGATGTTGTGTCCCTCTTCAAGATCGGGGCCACAAGACCAAAGATGGAGGCCCTGTTGTAGTTGATACAGCACTTTGGTGGTGCAAATTTGTCACCAGTAAAATTTTGTGGGACCAACTGATTTTGACTGCACCCAGCTGCTTTTTGGGTCCATGGGGGTGGTCCTGGGCCCCTGCGCAGTCCAGCTTTTATTTAACAAATCAAACACCCAGACGAGATCGCAACAGAAACCGCCAGAAAACAAACACAAGACCACTAGAGGGCAGCAAAGAGAGACACATGAAGTTTTCAGAAACTGGATCCTCCAGTGGACCGAAAGTGATCACAGGTTACACACGCGCGCGCGCGCGCGCCCAGATTTCCTCTCCTGTGTGACGTCACGGGCGTGCAGTAGTAGGCTGGTGTTGTTTGTCAGCCCTCTCTCTCCTCCCCCTCTGTTTCCCAGACCTCGCCTGCATGTCCCCCCTGCACTGACCTCATCAGGCCTTTGTTGGGAAACAAAGAATGTTCAGGCATCTGTTTTCAGGAGAAATAAAGACATTGGGTGCCAAGGCAGACAGGAGGAGCAGGGCCTGAGGGGACATATATATATATATGTACATATACATCTGAAGTTGAGGTCTGACCAATGAGCCACATGAAGAGTAAACAAGGAGCAACAACAAGTAAATGTACAAAGTTATGTGCCGCATTTGTCTCTGCAAATGCTGCTTCTCTTTTGTCGTCTCCAAGAGTCATGCCTTTGTTGTTTCAAGGTGGAGCTGGTATTTCCTGTATATCCTGCTCAGTCAACCAACCCCAAGACCCACTGCTCTCTCCTGATTTTCCCTCAGTTGGCTAATCATTATTCATGCAACGTCACAATACGAGCCTTCTGTGTTTTCACGTAGACGACCTGTACGTGGCTGCAGATTGCTTTGCACAATTGTTTGAATCCAAGCCAGCGGAGAGGTTTTTTTAAGGCCTGTAATGCATAAGGACTTCAGACAACAGCCCATTAGTGGTGATAAATAAGTAACGAGCAGAGATGCAACGATGAAGCTGCTGAAAAGGAAATGTTGCTCGTTGTTGAGGCCCTCTGGGGTTAACGTGGACACTCAGTCTGCCAGGAAGTGTTACCAGCATAGACCTATGGGAAAGGAAATGACCTGTGGTACTCACTTTTAGGTTCATACTCATCTTATTTTAACTTTCAGTGCAAAACTGCAACATCGCCAGCATCTCTGTCTGTTGAGTATCTGTAGTTTCTGTAATACTTAGATATTAAATTACTTGCAGTGATTTCTGCACAGAGAGCTGCTGAAATGTAATCTAGGATCACTGTTATTCTTCAAGATGAGAGACAGGCTTTTAGCAGATTTGTCTGAACAAATGCATCCAAACAGTGTGCATCGTGCTACACATTATTTTTGTTGTGTGTCTGCACAGGTATTACTGTGTGATTCCTCTTCTGGTCACCTGCTCCAGTCCACGCACACACATGCAGTTCCACCAGGCGGTTAAAGGGTTAAGTCTGACTCTGCATGCACCGAGCAGCCCTCCCTACCCCCCTCCCCGCTCCCTCTCCCTCTCCATCCATTTTTACTGTGTGTGTGTTTTTAGGGGGGCCTGTGCCATCTGCAAGCCCGGTGGATTTGTGATATGCACACACAACTAAGTTTGATAACAGAGCAGCACCGCCACGCTTTAGTTTCGGATTCGCTCTGAGCGCACGCCGCTTTTCCGCCGATGCGTTCCTCCGCGCTTTATTTTTCTTTGGGACTCTTTCCTCTATCCGAAAGCCACGGGATATGTGAAGAGGCGGAGGCGTTTCTTCTTCCACCCAAAGCCTCCCCAAGTTGGGACCCCGCTGACGCGCTATGACATGAAGGTAAGACGGAAAGTGGGAAGCGGGTGGATCGGATCGTTCGCGATCCGGCGTTTTCACGCCTTATTTCGCCGTGGTTTCAACTTTTAAAGTCGGGGACGTCGCTGAGTCACTGCCACACACTTCACCTACCCGATCGTCCCGTTTGACGCAACGTGCATGATAATGGCCCCCCAGCCGTCCTGGTTTGGGACAGAAAAGGACAGAGAGATAAGTGAGACCTGCGCTTTCATCCAGCGGTGTGTTTTTCCACACATCTGTAGGACATTAGAAAACATACCTGGGCGAGCAATGAACAGCAGGCCTGGTCTGGGAACAGTTTACACTTCCTATATATATAAAGAGGGTTAGGGAATTATGGGCTTACTTTACACTTTGCTGGATTTCTGAAGAAGAAAATGTGCTTTATAGACGAGTAAATGTGAGTAAAATGAAATACTTCAGTGCAGTATCATCATGTCAAGGTCATAAGTTACACTCAAGGTGTGTGAGAAGTCTTCATTTTCTCAGGAAAGACATAGTGAGGGTGTGTGTTTGACAGTACTTGTGTGCAGTGATGGTGCCTGCCCCACCACCCCACTATCAGCCTGACTGATGTGACAGCAATTAGTTTCTCACAAAATTCATTTATCTTCATTATGAGCGACAGTAATGGAGATTGGATTAGAAATCTGGCCATTTTAATTATCACTCTCTGATCTGTCATTGCTAAAGCCATTTCTACAACTTTCACTTACAGGAAGTCACAGTGAGGGCTCGTTTTTCAGTTTCTAGTTTTTCCTTCCAGGAATCAGGAAGCAGGAGATACTGGGACTGAACTGGGCCCGCAGTGGTCACCGCTTGACATTGGACCTGTGGTCAGCCGAGCCACAAACATTTTGTCTCTTACTGCCACTTAAACAATCTATTTAGAGCATCGGAAGCTCTCTCGTAGTGTGACAGACATCGCAGGCCAGCTTAGTGGCGTCACCTTTTATTCATAGGATTTTTTCATAGCCTGCTGAGGTTTTGAGTTTAAAATGCGGCTGTAAAAAGCTGATTTACTCAATGTATCTGAATGTGGATTTAAATCTATTATAAAGCAGTTTTGTCATTGACTGAAGATAGCAGCCCTCTTTAAACCCATCTCTCATCTCCTTCCCTTTTTTAATATTTTGGAAACGCTTACTCATGACACAGCACTTGACTCTGAAGTGAAGGGACTGATTGTTCGTGCTCATGCATCTCAGTTCTTAGTTAAATAGATCTAGGAGTGGAAAGTTATAGGTTAGACTGACTCACTGACTTTGTGAGGAAAGGCAGTCCAATGTCCAGGGCGAAGTGATAGATACAGCACTGTGTTAAAGAGTTCTCTTGATTATTTAAGTAGCATTTTACAGCAAACTATGAGTGATTCTGCTGGACTGTGGTATGTGTATCTGTGTAGGAGTTCATCTGTTGTGAGAGTCTTCGAATGCTTTAAAGGCTTGCCGCTGCTGTGGTGATGTAATCAGGTCAGAAAAACAGGAGAGGTGGAGCCCCTCCCCGGTTTCTGATAACACTCCGAGGTAAAACAGATTTCTAGTCCCTGGGTTGAGAACCAATATTTGCTTTGCGGGGAAGGAAAAATCATTTTTGCAAAATTGAATTTAGGAAATAGCCGTCCAGCTGGTCGCTGCTTACTCAGGAAAGGTGCACTGTAATCACTCACACAGATCTCTTCAAGTTGTCTCAGGGAAAACTGAGCTCAGGTGTTGTGTTTCACCTCGCTTAGAGGTGCAGCGTCGTTCCTCTCTCCTTCCGATTACTGCATGAAAAAAAATGTGTGAGCTGTTCGTACTAGCTCACGAAAAGGAGTAACAATAATGAAGATGTGCTGTGTGTTATCTGGGGAAAAAGCTCCCTCCGTTAATATTTGACTTAAGAATATTAATATGACCTCTAACAGGCTCGAGTGATCTAATTTGTGCATTGCTTCCCAGCAGGAACACACTTGTGGACGTCACTGAAGTTGCCAATAGGAGGAGGACTTCATTGCATTTTTCCACTGAACTCATCTCTAACGAGCCACCTTGCCCAGGGCAACACAGTGGGCTGGCCTGCTGTTAGACTATCTTTTGCCACCTGTGACACACTACTGCCATCATGCAGACCTCATCGCTCCGCCGGCAGATGAAAAACATGGTCAACAACTACACAGAGGCCGAGATCAAGGTCCGAGAGGCCACCTCCAACGACCCCTGGGGTCCTCCCAGCTCACTCATGTCTGAAATCGCAGACCTGACCTTCAATGTGGTGGCCTTCACTGAGGTTATGGGTATGATCTGGAAGCGGCTCAATGATCACGGTAAAAACTGGCGGCATGTTTATAAGGCGCTGACCCTGCTGGACTACCTGATCAAAACAGGCTCTGAGCGCGTGGCCCAGGAGTGCCGGGAGAATATATACAGCATCCAGACACTGAGGGACTTTCAGTACATCGATCGAGACGGACGCGACCAGGGCGTCAACGTCCGGGAGAAGGCCAAGCACCTGGTGGCTCTGCTGAGGGACGAGGAGAAGCTGAAGAAGGAGAGGAGCCAGGCGCTGAAGACCAAGACGCGCATGACGGGGGTCACCAGTAGCTTAGGCTCTGGATCCCTGCCTCCTCCGTACCCGGGTCGTCGCACAAGCCAGCCCAGCTCGGCGGGGCTCCACAGGGATGAGTTCGGCGTCTGCAGAGGCTCACCATCCTCCTTTCACTGTGAGTAGCAAGCGTGACGTCACTTTAGCTCCTCAAATGAGGTCATGAGTTTATTGGATGAATAAAAAAAAAAGTATCTTGATGACAGAAAAGGGAGAAAAAGAGGCAATTTATGGAGATGCTGTCAGTTATATATTTCTATTCTCTGCCCAGTTTTTGAGATTCGTACATCAGTCAGTTCTCACCTGAGATTTATCATTGAAGTCGATGCTATTTTAATACCGGCATGTTAGCCCTGATAAGTATTAATGAATCACTCTTTCTTGTTGTCCTCTTTTAATAGAATGTGTTTCAGTTTTGCTCTCTGCTGATGGTTGGACATCTACATTCCTTTCATTCTCCTGTTTACAGTCACGTCAGCTAAACTGGATTTACAAAAGAAAGGAGGCCCTGTTTGCGCTTGTCTAAATCTGATGTGAAACCACAACTGGATACCATGTTAGCTTGTTGATGATACGATCTTGGTTTTGTGGTTAGATAATATAAGACCTGAGTGATCCCTCCGTGAGTGTGAAGGGTTTAGGACACCTGATGTTCTTGGCTAGTAGTAAAGCAGTCAGCTAGCGTAAACCCACAGGTGGTGTCTGACTGTTTTACAACCACAAATTCCACAAAAGGGCCTTTTCCTCCAATACATTTTCCATTTGATTCATGTCCCTCGCATTCTTTTCTGAGCCAGAATGAGTGCCAGTGGAAACGTGGCAGAAACCGTTAACCTCCGAGCTCTGGGTCTGTGGTTCAGTGATGCTACAGCAGGAGCGCGGTTTGCAATAAGCAGAAAAAAAACATATACACCTGATAACACCACAGAATGCTGCGTTTAGAGCCTCGGCCTCAAGCGTTCATGCTGGATAACAATTTCACACTCCGACAGTCAAGTAATTAAGATCACTTGGTTTTTATCCAGAAAAGAATGCTTCCAAAAAGTTTTAAGAAAAAAAAAGTTGCTTCTGTGTGATGTACATGTATGTGTGCGTGCTGGTGTGTTGGCCTGTGTAAATGTAGCAATTTTGTTTCTTTGCAACGCTGCACTTCAGCAGAGTTCCTCTCTCTTCCCTCTTCCTCTCCCTGGGGGATTTTTAAACATAAAACGGGAAGATAGTGGTGGTCTCTTGTAGATTCCAGGACACCGGCGCATGGTTGGACTGTTTTGCACATGGTGTAGGTGGGGGTCAGGAGGTTGGCAGCGGCTAATTGCCAGCAAGCATTCCAGCTCAGGCGGGGGATATTGAGGGGCAGCACAGTGGAAATGATCAGTTTCTGAGACCTGACATTGCCAACGTGTGGCCTGCTGCCCTCTTTTAGCCCTGTGACATACAGCCTGGCACCCAGACTGGTATACCGCCAGCCCCCCCCCCATCCCCTCCCCCAAACCTGGACCTGAGTCCTGGAACCAACCCAGACGATTCGGGGTAATAAGGTGGGCCCCTCTCCAACCCGTCCATTCCTCTACCCCTCCACCACCCTAACTCTCCACACAGGCTCACCATTGTTCTCAGCGCAGGCAGAGTTAGGCAGACCGTGGCAAGCAATGCCAGCAAAGGCCCTAAACAACGGGCCATGGAAAAAAAAAAAATTAACATGCACACACAGTGCCAGCTCCTTTCTGACCTTAAAAATCAGCCTAAAGTGTTTCTTTTTTTTCTGTTTTCTATCTTCTTGCTCCTCTATTTCCATCTGCCAATGTTTCTGTCTACATCCTCCTGCTAACACCCAATCCCCTCTGCTCTTCCTCTTTGCCTGTAGCTTCCTCCTCCTCGCCCCGAGTTGCTCCAGACCTGGAGCAAGCTCGGCCCACGACCAGTGGAGAAGAGGAGCTGCAGCTGCAGCTGGCCCTGGCCATGAGCCGAGAAGAAAGTGAAAAGGTACCTCAAACTGAGATAACACACACACACACACACAGACCTCTCATCCCTCCAGCACGTGCCTGACAGAAAGAGGCCTCTGAGCGGCCCTGCTGCTGACATGTTATGTTGTAACGCTGGTGTAAAACATTGAACGGCTCCCACACACGTGCTTGGACAGTATCTATCATGGTGGTGAAGCACTCCCACTGCCGCTCGCAACCAGGGCACCATTTCCCAGAACTTTTAACCGAAAGTGATATCATCAGTCAGGATGTGCGCATTGATCCACTCCTAAGCATCACACAGCCTGCCCTAGTCTCCCTGGCAAGGGCAGCTGTTGTCCTCTGTGACTTCTGCTCAGCTACAATAGGAATATATTACAATATATTACAGCAGGTTCCACTTCTGTCATCAAACCAATCAGCTGTGATTTTATGATCAAACTGAAATCCAAATATTTGATCTCCTCTCTTCTAAATCACATCATGTTTCTTCAAGAATCACTTGAGCAAAATCAAGCGTGCTTTCACCTTTCCCTTTGATTACTCCTAATCCTTCCTGCTTGACCCTAGCCACCTCCGACAGTGGATATTGACGAACAGACCCAGCTACAGATCGCTATGACCCTCAGCAAGGAGGAGGCCCAGAAGGTACAAGTATGCTGGGACCAGGGATGACCCTTCCATTGCATCCTTTGCCCTTATAGCACATCTCCTGCTGCTCTGTGCGCTGAAACCAACCTCATGGCCCAGCCTGGGCCCTTCTGAGAGACTGCTGCATGTACTACTCACTCTCCTCACTCCTAAACAGCAAACGGACATGTAACTCTCTCCAGTGACTAATCAGACTTCCTCCTTCTGATCCACTAACCTCCAGATCTCTCCTCTTAGTCCAGTACCCATGTCAAGCACTCAGACCCTCTCTGGTGTGGAGGCAGGCATCCCTGTACTCTGCTGGGTGAACGTGTAGAAATGCATGCAATGCACTGTGAGGATGTCCAAGTATTATTTCCACGTTTTTTGACCAAATACTGATTGCAGTTCCCTCTTCGGTCAACACCCTCACAGCCGGTCCAACGTGCACCTCAGACTCTGGACATGGATGAGGAAAGCCAGCTGCAGTTAGCCCTGAGTCTGAGCAAGGAGGAGCACCAGCAGGTAGGCTTCCTTTAGGGTCACTGAATGGGGGGCAAAGAACACTTTTTTTGTTTTGGAGCTGCTGCTGTGTGGTTCAGACTTACTTCCACACCCCCTGCTTCCTTTGGTTTGCCTGTTTTAAGTTGTATTCTTGTCGCTGTGTTGTATTATCTCTGGCAACCTTTTTACTCCACCTCGCTCTTCCTGTCTCACTCTGCCTCTTTGTCTTTTTCTCTCTCACTGTGCCAATAAACTGCAGCACAATAGAGCTGCTCTGTTAGACACCACAGTGATGCTCCGCTCTCCCCTCTCTTTGACCAGAGAACGTTCTGGTTCGTGACCATTGCACTCGTCTGTCTCTGGGTTTCATGTTGCCTATAGGACAAAAAAATACAAGCTGGCTTTTGTGCAGTTGCTGAGTCATAAATATAGTATGATGTGACAATATGTGAATTTTGCCGGAAGCTGTCATGCCCAAAAGGCGGCCATGTGTCTGTTGACAGGAGCAACTCAGCCGCCAAGGAGACGAGTCGATGCTCCAGAAAGCTCTGGAGGAGAGCAAACGTGAGATGGAGACTAAAGGCGTGGTATGAAATATTGGGGTATGGAATATCTCAATGGGTGGTGATGAAATATAACCATACATTGTATTTTTTCTCACGCTTTATAAACATGCATCTATAGACCAAAATCAAAAATAACGCCTTATGATAACAACGGGCAGGATTATTGGGTCTGATCAGGCCATTTAAATACGTTTCAAACGAGAGAACCATTCGTGAGTGCTGAAGCGATGAACTCACACAGTTTTCTTTTATCATTTATCTGGTCAGACTGCCTTCATGGACCTGGTAGATGTCTTTGCAGTACCCTTAGATCAGCCTCCTGCTGACCACCGATGGAATAATGCCCCACACCAGGCAGCTGCTCGTGTGGGGGGCACAGACCCCTGGGACTCCCTGGGTGAGCCTTGAGTTAACTTATCAAAACAGGAGTGTTTAAGCACCACGTTGTGCTTAATATGGAGTAAATTATAGTCATAAAATGTATATTCTTTGAGGACAGAAACATCTGTAGCCTGATTAATTTCATGTATTTTTCTGAAGTTCAATAATAAATCCATAAAACAAGCCCATTTGTTCTGCTCTCATGCTACAATAGACCCTCTCTCATTCACCTCTCTGTTACTAAAGAAGGCAGCACCAACGCCTCGAGAGTAGATCCTCCCTGGATGGCGCCGCCATCTTCCAACAGCCCCCCTCCACCATGGGAGCCCCCAGTCGACCCTTGGGACGACCCGCAGAACAATGCCTCCAAACTCAACGCCACAGGCCGAGAATGGGCCTTCTCTGCCAACACAGGTGAGTCTGTGTGCATACATGCACTCATGCAGCTCAGCTGAAGACACATATTTCACAATGAATAAATTACATTGCATTTTGGTGTGTTTATAGCTTCCTCTGGAGTTGATCCATTCTCAGTACCATCAGAAACAACAGCCCACAATGGACCTTCACCCCGAGCTGTGAGCCCCTCAGGTAAACAAAAGTTTCTTTTTTACTGTTCCCACTGTGGTTTTGTGCATCCCACACACTTGCAATGTCAGAAGCCTCTCTTTTTCCGCTATTAGATGGGGATCTGTTTGATGAGGCCATGGATGGAGGTCAGGTGAATGTAAATGTACGAGACGAGGGCAGTCCCGAGCTGTTTGACCTGTCACGTCTTGGAGAAAGCTTGGCTGCCCCCAGCCCTCGTACATGCCGGACCCCTGAGTCCTTCCTGGGCCCCACTGGGGCTTCCTTGGTAAACCTGGACAGCTTGATCCCGGCAAATCCTTCAGCCAAGACCATGAACCCCTTCTTATCAGGTATGTATTGTATTTATTGGCTGTGGATGCAACATTGATTTTGTGTGCTTTGATAGGTGCAACTAAATCAGTAAGATTTTAGACATAAATTATGTGTAAATTAGTGTGCATGCCAGAAGTAGACTGTACAGATGAATTCCTAACTTGTATTAGTTTACTGTATTTCTGTATGAAAGAAAAAGCTACTTGCATAGACTGGAATGGTAAAAAAAGTTGCGAATGCGGACTTTTTGAAAACTCTCTACGTTGATTTCCAAATCTTGAGGAGTGTGCTGCTGGAAAGAAACCCTTTTAAGGCAGAAATTCACATATTCATGTTATCCTTTTCCTGTTTGTGTTGTGCCTGTTTGCTTGTTAAGGCATGCAGTTATGACAGCCAGCCTTTAAATCTCAGATGTTTTAGCATTCTTAAAAGCACCAGTGGGGACTAAATGTTCACAATTATTGATTTATCATCTCCTCAGAAATGATAAATCTAATTTAAAGAAACTGTGAGAGGAAACCTGATCTTTTTTTCCTGTTTGTTTCTCTTCAGGCCTGAGTGCTCCTTCAGCTACCAATCCATTCCAGACCGAGTCGCCCAAACTAACTCTCAATCAGCTGGGCTCCACCTCTTCGGCTCCCCACGCCACTTCTCTGCCATACAGTGCCTCCCTTCCCCTGCCTATGAGCCATCAGCCTGCCAGCCTTCCTTCGTCACTTACTCACCCCACCCAGCCCGGTCTGGACCTGCCAGGGAACCTCCCTGAGCCCTTGTTGCCCTTCTCCTCAGCCAGCACTGAGGGATCGCTGGCTGCACAGAACAGTCAGAACCCTTTCTTATGAGGACCAATGAAACTGGAGCCAATATCTTAGAAAAAAAAGGGGAATGCCATTAGGTTATGCTCTTGAAATATAACTCTAACCGCAGACTGAACTACAGCCCCACGGATCTGTATGAAAACCCTATTCTTAGTTGTTTTTATATTGTGGTATAATACAGTAACCCTTAGACTGATGCAAGCTGGTTCTGCTCTTCACTACAAATATCTCTCCTGCTCCTCTATTAATGCAGTAACAGGGTATAAAAGAGATAACACCTTCGTATCACAAACTTACATGTAAAACTTCTTTAAGGCAATAGCTTTCCACAAATTGACTTCAGATACAAATGTACAAAAAAGCACAGTTTGATAATATTTTGTCACTTCTCTTTGCTATGATTACCAGGCAAATGTATTACAGCTTTCCAAGTCTCCTGCTCACTCTGCTGTTTGTGTGATTGGCTTAGCTGGCCACTGCTGCTGTCATATACTCTGGCTCCAGAAAAAAAATTGATTTCTGAGACGAGACGAGAGTTGCAGACCTGTCCATTTCTTGAAATGTTGCTGCATCAACATGGTTAACTTTGTGGGTTTCTGTTGGACCAGACCTGATGAGGAACATCGGTGTATACATGATTTTACTGTAGTGAACTGAATTGCTGGAGCTGTCCAAATGAAATTATAGTTTGGGAGGACTGTTAAGTGCTTCAAAATTCACTATAAGCAAGGCAACATTAGAAAATGTATGAATCATGAGTTTTATTCATTGCTTGTGAACCACTGACTCTCATCAAATATAAGGGTATAATTAGAACACTGCTTCCATCTTCAGTTGGTTTTGTTCTTTTGTATTCTCTCATTTCCTGTGATAAATACATTTAATATGAAATCATCATAGCTCAGGCACACACCCAGTACCACTTACAGTGTTTGTTGTGCACTTTATGCCCCCTGCTGGTAATGACTTGTTACTACGACCCTGCGTCACTGAAATCAAGTTCCTCACACTTTATTAGTCAGTATAACTGAAATGCAAGTGCTTATTTGATTTCAGAATAAAACTAGTCCTT
>JAPZEA010000009.1:10471061-10481145 GCA_029783685.1 Heniochus monoceros
CCTGTGTGACTCACCCCCCGCCCCACACACACACACACACACACACACACACACCCACACCTGCAAATCCGTGTTTGTATGTCTTGACCATACCGTAGCTCATTTGATAGGGACTCTACAGTATAAACAGGCCATCTATCTGTCTGTCTATGACCTTTACACAATGAAATGAAATTGGAAAAGGGTCAAAAGGCTCGATGACTGCTTTAAACGCCTGTTAATCTGGGAGAAACAAGAGACGTTCACTTGCCCATTTTCTCACAGCTCTGAGCCTACTTTTCTCTTGTTGATTGCATCTGTTTTTGTCTTGTTTTTCTTCAGACTCTGAGGGAGAGGAGGAAGGCCACTGAACAGACAGAAGGAATGATGGCAGAAAAGACGACAGACAAGAAGTTGAAAGAGGAGGACGAGGACACCCCGTTCAACCGCTGCAGCTCTGTGGACCTGGACAAGGTGTGTGTGTGTGTGTGTGTGTGTGTGTGTGTGTGTGTGTGTGTGTGTGTGTGTGTGTGCTGGTGATGGGGGATAAGAAGAGGAGTCAACAGTCATCAGGTTATTCACCTTGTCCCATTCCAAAACTCCACTGTTTGTTAGTAGACTCTGAAGTTCTCACACTGCTAGACAAACACACACTGACATGTTCGTGGCAATAATATCATAACACCTTATCTTAACCCTCACCGCTCATACCCCTCTAACCTTATACTAAACCAGTTCCTAACCTAAGTCTTAACCTTAAGCTGTCTCCTCAAACAACTGTCTGTCCTCATAAGTATGCACATAATGACGCATTCATTCATTCACGTAAGTCACGCTCATGTGACTGAGCGATGTGACAAGGGCTTTTCTACCAGCGTTTTCCTACCTTTGCACAGCGCAGTGCGACAACAGATTCAACCAGTCTGTCTTGTTAGCTCTGTTGCCTGGCATCAGTGTATTGAGTGAGATGCACTGCTCTTGAGTGTTAACGTGGTAAACCCGACCCCGGCCGGACCTCGTAGACCTTAATGCTTCACAGTCTTTACAGCTGTGCCGAACCGTTCAGCTGTTTCCGATAAAGCTGATGATTCAGTCCCACTAACCGCCACTTCGAGTGTTTTGCCGTCAAATGGTAAATAAATTCTTTGCTTCAGACACGGCCATCACAGAGCTCCAGCGTGGTTTGGTTTCAATAACCAAACACATGCAGCAGATACATGAGGCGTTGTGTGTTAGGAATGTCACCACATTTATCATGTGCTATCCTTAACGGTAATTTTAAAGGGCAGACATGAGCTAAAGCACACCATAAATAGGCTTTTGATAAACTTTTCTAATGTGATTTGTAATTATTATCTCAGGACAATTATTCACACACACTGTCTGGACTGTTGAGCTGATCTGTGTCTGTGTTAAGTTCAGCTGAATGTGAAGCTACCTCTTTGTTCAGTTCAGCCTTATTCTGTCACACTGTATTGTTGACACAGTTGACTTGGTGTAGACGTACTGTGGATTGGTAAACTGGTAAAGCAGGAATGCTGCTGCAGTCAGTCTCACATTATTTAGATCCTCACTTGTCCGTTTGAGTCAAGCATCAGGCCGACTGTGTGTGTGCGGGCGCATGTGTGAGCCGTCTCACGCTCAGATGTGAGAGGCATGGTTTCGCAAGTGCACGTGTTGTGGTTTCTTTTGTCTTTTTTCAATTCATTTTAGATAGAGAAACCAGCATCCTTATCTTAGTTCCCATGTGCAAACTTCACCAGTCAAATTGTGGAATGCCATTAGTATGACTGCCATTTGCTGCTACTCACAATATGTATTGAATTACTGTTTACCAGGAAACTCAGCAAATGCCTGCCTGATAGTGATTTCTATAACAGCATGTTTCAGAATGATTTTGACAGTACAGTGTAAATGACAGTTTGTCCAGGGTGTGTTAGTCATGTGGTGTGGCAGTGTAAGTAAGTGAAGTGTCATTTTCTTGATGATAGTGAATTAAATTACTTCTTCCATCTAGTTTCAGTCTATCATCACTTGTGAGTGGGAAGTTCCTACCCTTGTCACAAGTGTTGTTATCCTCACCATGTGACAGGCGCTTTCACTTCTTTTTTTGGATATACGAGACTAAATATCTGGCAAATGTGAAAGTTTTCTCTCCGTCTAATAACAGATGGAGAGCTGACATGTTAACTAGCAGCTGACACACATACATGTCCCGCTTAAAATTTTTTGAACATCATGAATACCACAGTTTGTGGGTTGTCAGTCAGCAGGCCCGTCAGGGTTTCCTCAGCATGAATATCTGACAGCTTACAGCTTGGAAGGTACCAGCTGACTCTTCAGTGCAGTTGTTGTAATTAAATGCTCCTTTACCTTCTACATTGCTTCTATATGGCTTTGATTGTACGGACAACAAAACTTTAGTTTAAAGAGTCATAGCAGATTATACTACCATACTACACCTGTGGGAATCAGAATCTCCAATTCAAATAACTATAAATGAAAATGGACGGCCGTGCAGCCTCCACCGGTCACACAGAGACACACATCCCTGTTTTGCATGGAAGTCAAACTAATGTCATTGTGCACCTGTTATCATTTCTATTTAAATGAAAGTTATGTGTACTGAAAGTTCAGAATGGGCATATGCAGCTTAACAGTCTTACCTTTGGTGAGCCAAGCAAGTCCACTTTTTTGTAGTATCAGAGTAACACGTAAACATCTCTACCCTGCGACCGTCCCATGCAGACAAGTTCACAAGCAGCACTGCTATATGAAGCAGAGTGAAAATCCACAGAGAGAGCAGAAAACGGTTCATGTCCAGTGTTTTCTATATTTTGGTATGTTGCAGACTCTTCTTAAAGTAGATTAAATTCATTTTTATCTTATCAATCTGCACACAATACTCCACAATGACAAAAACAGGTTTTGGGAGTGTTTTGTAAATTTATGGAAAATAAAAGACTGAATTATGGTCCTTGAGATGCTTCAACTTCATTGGATCCCGCCTGAGCATAAATGAATTCAAGGCACCTGACCGGCTCTCAGCCCATGGAATGCAAAATCATCTGGTCTGATGAAACGAAGATAGAACTATGTGGCCACAATTCCTAACATCACCTCATTTATTCAGTCCATTATACAGTCCAACACGGTGGTGGCAGCATCATGCTGCAACTGGGACTGGGAGACTAGTCAGGATAGAGGGAAAGATGAATGCAGAAAATTATAGATCAATCCTGAGTGAAAACCTTCTCCAAAGTCCTGGAGTGGTCGAGCCAGAGTCTGGACCTGGACCCAATAGAGCATCTCTGGCGAGATCTGAAAATGGCTGTGCACTGACACTCACCATTCAACCTGGTGGAGCTTGAAGGATTCTGAAGAGAAGAATAGGAGAAACTTCCCAGTTAAAGGTGTGCCAAGCTTGGAGGATCATTTCTAAGAAGACTTGAGGCTGTCAGTGCAGCTAACGGTACTTTAACTAAGTACTAAGTGAAGGTGCTCAGTGTTAAGCTTAATGTAAAACCTGTTTCTGCTTTGTCATTGTGGAGTAGTGTGTCTAGATTGAGGAAAAAATGAATTGAATCTGTTTTAAGATGAGTCTGAAACAGAAACTTGACATGGTCTGAAAACTTTCCATATGCACTGTACACACAAAATCTGTATTTAAATAACTGTCATAATATCTGTCTCCAGACTGAACCAAAAGTGTTGGACAGGGCAGTTTTATGATTTCTTTTCAAGGTATTTCTTTTAAAATGCATCCCTCTGCGTTTCTACCATGAAATGATAGGTTCAGATGTTGCCATTTTATTAAAATACACTCCAGCAAATGATCTCTTTAGTTACCTGTGGTGCTGTCCTTCTCTGTGGCCATGGACCTGGCATTGAGCTCCTGCAGTTCCCAGTGCAACTTCTCCAGCTTGCGGCTCGAGGCCTTGAGTTGGCCATCCACGTCGGCTGCGCTCTTGCGATTGGTGACGGCCCGCCGCATCCTCTCAGCTGCCTCCTTGATCTTCAGCTCCCGCTGGATCTCCTGCCTGAGCAGAGTACGAGCATCCTCCAAACGCTGCTGAAACTCTGGGTCGAGAATATCCCCTTCATCCAGACCCTGCATGTTACCGCTCTAAAGGACACAACACAACTGCTTCAATTTCTGATCACTGTGGTTATTATTTAGTTATGTATCATGTTATATGTACATATTATATCAACATATTATAATACTCCAGCTGTCTATGTCAAAAACAGGCTAATATCAATATCATGGGGCCTAGCTGTCTCATAATTGGTTGTTTTTCCTTAACACACTCTTTAAACAAGCATTATGAGTACATACAGATTTTAGGACCTGACATCCAATATTTTGCAACAAAAGCATCATCCACCTGGACTCCATGGATTCCAAAAATATTGGATTAAAGGGAGAGCATTTAAATGTAGGCAGCTGCAACATGACAGAGGCTAGAATTAAGAAGGATCAATAGACCACCACCTACAATGCAAAGGACAGCCATCACCCACCATCGTGAAGAGAACAATATATCAAATACAAAATATATCAAAGACCAAAAAACGGCAATTTCAAAATGGAAAGGGGAATTAAGCACAGGTTGTGTCCACTGGTTGATGCAACCAAATAAGAAAGAACAGGAACAATTTGATTAAATGGGAGGAACTGCTGAGGAAGTAAAGTATTTCATGAAGGCCAGTTTAAACAAGCTGTGACAGTTATACCAACAGTAGAATGCCTCCCCCTTGTGGATAAAGGTCTGTTTAGCGTTCTACTACGGTGGCAACATCTTCAAATGTTTTGTTTTCTGTCTGTCCAACTGTCCAAACCCACATATATTTAATGCAAAATAATGTAAAACACAAAAAAGCAACAAATCTTCATATTTAGCTAGGGAATACTTGTCATTTTTGCCTCATGAAACAATTAAAATAATTAATTGATCACCAAAATCATTGCTGATTGCATTATCAATTAACTGTTTCAGTATTGGGCAGCACGGTGGTGCAGTGGTTAGCACTGCTGCCTCACAGCAAGAAGGTCCTGAGTTCGAATCCCCCCGGGGCAGGGGGCAGAGTTTGCATTTTCTGTGCGGAGTTTGCATGTTCTCCTCGTGTCTGCGTGGGTTCTCTCCGGGTTCACCGGCTTCCTCCCACAGTCCAAAGACATGCATGGTGACTCTAAATTGCCCATAGGTGTGAATGTGAGTGTGAGTGGTTGTCTGTCTCTGTGTGCACTGCGATGAACTGGCGACTTGTCCAGGGTGTACCCCCCCTCTCGCCCAAAGTCAGCTGGGATAGGCTCCAGCACCCCCCGCAACCCTCACGGAATAAGCGGGTATAGAAGATGAATGAATGAATGTTCAATCTGAACCTGAGCAAACCTTCCTCCATTTGCAGACTTTCTTGCTCTTTATACTACGTCAGCTTCCTCCAAGCACCTGTTATTGCTGCAGATGGGTTTACACTGGAGTTAGCTGAAAGCCCGGAACCCTAAAGGGTACCTTATAAATCTGTATGAGATGCTGAGGGTTGTGACAAAGCGTTGGCATTTAAAGCTGTGAGAATGAAACCAGGCTGAAATAAAAGTTAATAGCATCTGAAAATTTCCTCCCTGCCCAAAGCAGGCTAGCAACACCAATAATTATAATAACATTTTTTGTTTGTCTTTTCTGTATTCATAAGTACTTCAGAGGCTTTATGTTGCCTTTGTGTTGTTCAACTTGTTCCCTTTTTTGCTGCAGCCGACCACATGCAGCTACGCCTCAAATTAAACATCAACTAAATTCTCTAAATAGGCGTAGCATGCGTTACTCGCCTATCTTTTTGATTCTGTGCTTGAAGGGAATACTTTCAGTTCTTTAATACTATTAATGGCTCAGTGAATAGATGCGCGTCTCTGCGAAGTGCCCGAGGTGCAGCACATGAAAAGCCTGGCCACTATCTGTGCCTATTGTTATGGAGGTTTCAATTGGGTAGTGTGTCTGAGAACTTCAGTCTCAACTGTGCTTATTTCAGATCTATGCTTAGGCTAATTTATACCCATTTCTTCAGGGTGGGGCTGAGAGCAAAGGTACTTTTTTTGTTGCAAAACTCTGCATATGAAATCCTTCTTTGTCTGCTGTTTCTTCATACATCCTGCTAGTAATGGAGAGTTTAAAGAGAGAACAATGGTTTACTCAAAAGAGCGTGGAAAAACAATGACACCAGAGTCACTCCGATTCTTCCCTGTGCATCAATCACAAAGAGACATCTCCAGTAACACTGCTGTGTCCTCAACTGTCTGTGCACATCATTTCCTACTAGTTTATACAGCTCTGCAACTTTAGTGCAGTGGATGATTTTATTTTTGTCATCAATGAGTGAAAGAATAAAGGAAAGTTTTTAGAAATTTTGAAGTGCATGGAAATATTTAAAATGTGCATTGACTTGATATAGAAAATTCCTTTGTTTGCTGCATATACTTGACTTTACCTCAGCAACATATCTACACATCAGTTAAGTGAGATGCAAATCTTGCTGTTGGTCCTTTTTATTGCCCGCACCCATAAAGGGTAGATAGATAGATGCATGGTTAGCAAACTGCACTCAGTTGCCAGTTTATTAGGCACACCTACCTAAAATTAAAGCAGTCTAATACATCAGTTCTGCAATAAATCCTGCATTCATGAAGGTTATGTTCAGTCTCGTGTTGATTGAGGATTTATTGCAGGACTGACTGCATTAGCTTTGGTTAGGTGTGCCTAATAAACTGGCTAATGAGTGTATATCAGCATAGCAAGTTATTATAAGAGCCCCAGACACACCAGGCAGGGGATCAAACATAAATAGTCCAGGAAAGTCAAATTCATACACCCCCCTGAAGTGCCATTGTGTTATATGAGTAAGGACATCGTTAAATACCCTGAATGTTTTGGTTTGTTACGTTCAGTTTGAGGTACCCGGGACTTACAGTTTGCCTATTTTAGGTGGGATTTGTCGTTCGGAGACCAGAGAAGGGTCCCCGGTCTGTGATGGACCACCTCGGCCACCGGGAGCACTGTTACGCACACGGTGCGCGTCTCGGCGTCCCTGGATACCACCGCCGCGCTCTGCCTGTCGCTCCTCCACTGATCAGGAGCGACTGGCTGTGGGGGAACGGCCGGACAAAGTGGCACATCAGACGGTTTTGCTCCCGCTTCATCGCCGCATGACGACGATGATGGTGGTGGTGGTGGTGGTGGTGCTGTTGAAACGGAATGGAGACGTGCAGGGTGGATTAATTCTGCGCCATGAATGACAGGTACCACAAGGCGGCCCGGGACGGCTACCTGGACCTGCTGAAGGAGGCAACCCGGAGGGACCTGAACGCGCCGGATGAGGATGGCATGACACCGACGTTATGGGCTGCTTATCACGGCAACCTGGAGGCTCTGCGGCTCATCGTGGCGAGGGGGTGCGTACAGAGCTTTGGCTGCTATATGACTCAGTATGGCATGTGACAACCATAAAACTCACTTGAATATATCGATTTGCAGTCATTCATGTTGGGTAAAGAAACATTTTTAGAGGCAAAGTTAACTATTTCACCATTTTCTCCTGTTTTTCCAACAGTTTTCAGGGTCAGTTTAGGCAGAATGCAATTAGGTTATTTCAGTGTTTGAATTATTTCAGGGCAGGTTGAACCACACGAAGTCCTGCTCCTAAAGTAACAATGCACCACTAACAATGTAGTTCACCAATTAGAGAGTGCAGTATTTGAGTTTTAACATACCCAGAGGTGGGGACAGGCCCTGACCTGGTATCAGCATAATAACCCCATGCTTAGCTCCTGGCTAACAGTAGCACCTTTAACCAAATAACCTGTTTGGTATGCGTTTTGGCCACATCTGAAAAATCCCCATGTTGAGCAGGAGACCCGCATGACATTAGCAGGCCTGTATCCACATTTTTTTAGGGACAGGGTATTTATTTGCAGCATATATTCAACATTTTAGAGCTACATGAAGCTTTATGAGATAAATTCATTGTTAAAGCTTTGAAAATGATTAAAAATCTGCCAAACATTTTCAGAACTTTGTAACTTCCTGAGCATCCTCTGCAAGTCACGTCCAATGATTGTTACCAACATAGCAGGAGATAGCTGCCATGCCATTTAACGTGATGACACTGTTCAAGGTCAGCTGATGACAGGTGCACCTCTCCTGAAAGCACCCAAAAATGGGAAGAGTCACAGAGACAGTCGGCCCATAAAAAAGACTTTAACTCATTCCCAAATCATGAACGCTTATGTTAAAAAGAGCATTTCCTTACTTTGCTTTGATAGATTATTATGGAGAGGCACCATAGCCCATCATTACATAATTGCCTATTTCCTCCTATCATCACAAGAAAAGGAAAATTATTGGCAACACTTAAAATTAAGACACACATATTCACCATTAAAGTGTTGCTTATTAGCATTCATATTAGTAGCATTTTGGCTCTTTCTTTGTCATTATAACCCATTTCTGAATGCCTTATTCTGGAGGTTACAGTTATTAAAGGTTAGGGTTAGGCTATTGAGATTGTAATTCATGTAAAATAACATGATTATCACCATGATGATCATGATTTCCATTAATTCTTAGTCAATGGAGTTGTGAATATAAGTGACTAACAAAGAGCCTATGTGGTACTAATGTGCATGCTAATAAGCAATGAGTTCTTTATGAGTATGTGTACCTTAATATGAAGTGTTACCAAACTATTTGTCAAATTAACAATAGATAGCATCTTTTTAGGAGGCTGCATCATGGTATGAAAGCTGGCCTTGCTTCAGCAAAGTGAGCAAATGTGATTGGTATTCACGGACAGTTGGGACTGGGAAGCACACAAGAGCCCATTCCTCATCTTTTCTGGCTGACCTTGTTTGCTTTGCAGCCAGAAAAAAAAAGGGGCTATTATGAATCTGCTTAATTGGGCAAAATTTGTGTGAGACTTTACTGTAAAAGCAAGCTAACATCATTCATCAGTGTGTAGTTTACTGAAAAACAACTGAGGAACAGTTCTTAAAGCACACAGACAGCAGAGCAACGATGCCTTCCGGTGCTACATGATAAAACAAATCACTTTTTCCCACGGAATTAGTGTAATCAAGGTTTTGGAGGAAATTAAGCTGCCAAGGTCATGTTCCTCCACTGATAGCGGAAAGCATAAACTCCTGATTGACACGGGGCACTAAAATTCAACGTTAATAGCCACCATAATGTTTCACAGAGGCACCAAACTTGTGAGACCTGGGGATATAACGAAGGAACGTTTAATACTGCCTGACAGGTTCATGGGAAAGATGCACCAGGCGGCCTGCCGAAGCATAAAGCTGTCATAGGAAGAGAGGACACAAACAGCCCATAATGTGATAAACAACAGAGGAGGGATAAGTGGCAGACCTATCCCCGCTGCGGTCAGCATTTTATTAGGGCAGACATAAATTATGACACATAAAGCTATCGTGATGGATGTCATCTTCCTAGAACAAGCATATTGTATAATCTGAAGGCGATGAATATTTCAGCCCCAAAATAAAAATTGAACACAGCTAATTGCTGTTTATCTTTTGACTTCAATTTATTGCATTTTATGTAGTAACGGTAACAGTGTAGTTCCTCTGTTTGATCATTGTTTTATGTTACATGCTGTCCATCATGCTGATAACCCTGCGTTTGAACTCAAGCAACCCTTGATCCTAAACCTGCTTTTTCTCTCTGTTTTAAACCCGATCCCGTCCACACTGAAAGAGGCATGGGGCTGCAATCAGAGTGGGGCTTTGCTAATCGCTGCCCAGGTTGGGTCTGGCAGATCTGACACACATTCCCTGTGAAAACCTCACAACGCAATGCATCAATAATACATTTGCACTTCGACGGTGGCGTCACGTCCATCGCATCAAATATTCAGCAGTCTGTGCGTGGCTACGTTGGAAGACATGGACAAGATAGTTCGGTAAACGTAAAGTCAGGGGGTCTGACGCCAATCAGAGGACCCCAAAGTGAAAAAATAATAGGTGGAATTTTAATTTTAAGTGGAATATTTAGTCCTGGTGGCCACAAATGAGCTGTATATTTGATGCGAT
>JAPZEA010000009.1:11007869-11021979 GCA_029783685.1 Heniochus monoceros
GCTCTACATGTTGAAGTTGTGTGTAAGGGCCTCTGGCTTTGGAGATGGTTTTTAAAAGATACTACACAAATACATAAGATGTAAACTGCAATGTTAGCATGTCCAGTTAATCAGCCTACTAGTACCTACAGTATAGGAATCACCATCAAGGTCGAGGAGCATTTGACACTGTTGTATCGGTATATGTACATTATTGTATGTGTTATGTTAAACAGCACATCTACTGTGGAGTATTTCCCTCATATATCAGAGTACAGGCTTATGTTTGCTTGAATATAATCTCGAATAATAAGCTAAGGTAGCCAAACTTGTTAGCTGAGATTGTGTTAATGTTCAGTAAAACACACTGGTTAGTTGTTATCCTAAAACATTTTTCCCATTTAGGCTTAACACTAAAAGTTGGAACACACCATTGAAAATATGACCAATTAAGCATGAATCTAACCGCTGGCTTGCTTATCCAAGTATGGAAGCTAAGCAGCCAAACAGGGTTATGTCAGAACGAAATAATACTCATAATGCTAGGACTGACTTGCTCTTTATTTCCATATCTTCTAGCACAATGTTACATACACTGCCATTTAAGATCATTTGAGTTCCTGTTGTAAAATAAAGCGGCCGGAAACATTAAAACATCCTCTAGAGTCAGCGTTTTCAATCCATCTCATGAAGCTAGCATTAGCTAACGTAGCTTGCTTGCGACAGTTAGAAATGCGCCGCATTTGTCTACATCTAACTGAAACCAAGGACCTTGTTGTTTCAAAAACAACTAAAGATTTCAAGTGGTAAATCCTCCCTTTTTTTTTGTATTATAAACGGAATGTGTGCCGTATAAGAATGGAAAGCTTGACAGGCAAAATAGTAGCCTAACTAAGGGGGGCGGGGTCAACTGCAAGGTCCTCATGAAGGCCAATCACCCTGAGGAGAAATATCATGATGGTGACTTATACCTGGGATGTTATTCTTTCTGTGACAATAGGTGAAGTTAGATTGTTAAATTTGATCCAATATACATCACTTGGCAGTAAAGACCAGTCAGACCCTCGCCTGTGAGTACCCTCATTGGCATCACTGATTCCTCAACCTAAAACGAGGTCTTAACCCTAAAACAGCTCTTTAAAAAAAATATTATGGCTTTCCAAAAATGGACTCGCTTTCAAGACATTAATGGTGTAAGTAAAATAAAATAACACACACACAAACACACACAGAGGCTAGACTGTATTGGTAAAAGCATTCACAAGCTCACTCTCTGTGTAAGTATCCTGCTGGGTCCAGCTATTTTCTCTTCCACAGAGCTATTTTAATATTGCCCTGTTATTACACACACACACACACACACTCACACACACACACACACACACACAGAGCACGTCACAGTGTATTCTCTCTTCAAGCACTGGGCCTTTTCCACCGCGATGTTCCCTCCCTGGGACAAATCCCCTGCAAAATAGAAATGGAAAATGTGGCATCCTCCATTGTGAAGGGGGCTATTTATTTTTATTTGATTAAGGGTGCTTTAGTTGGGCCTCACTGCTTAATCCTCTGAGAATATGTCTGGAAAAGGGGATCAAGTCCCTTTAAAACCTGAAGGCTTTTCCACACGCTCAAACGAGGGAAAGTTGAATGACAATATTCCACGCGGGGGGGAAAAAAAACATCTCCGAAAATGGAAATGGCTTCTCAGTGTCCTCGAGCTGCTTCAGTGAAGACACTTTCCACATGACATAAGCCTGCAAGTCCAACAGAGGGAGAGAAGCAGCAGAGGGTGGGGGCGGAAAGAGAGGAAGACAGACAGACAGAAAGGTAGGGGGAACAAACTCCTGCCCCCCAACCCCCGAGATAGGATTTATATTGAATCAAAATAAAAGTCGTTCCCATAAAAGTCAGCAGCTCCGGTTGAATTTGTCCAGAAATTGTGATGAAATCTACTGTGGGAGATGGGAAAAGAAGAAGCGGATTATTTCTGGAGAGGCTTTGGTGAGTCGGTGAGCTGAGTACAGCTGACACCTGTCAAGGGTTTTGGGGCTATAATAGGGAAGCGTTCAGGAAGAAAGGATGTCTGCTAATGAACACAGGAGGATATGTATGGTGTACAGTACGTGTGTGTGTGTGTGTGTGTGCATGTCCATCCGCTCGGCTGTGTGAATGCATATATAATGCTTCTGAGACCTTGCAACCAGTGAAAGACACATCTCCATGTTTCTTCCAGTCATAAGCGACTGCCTGCAACGCTGTGGAAAATCCTGGGAACGGTGCCCTGCAGTTTCCTCCCTCTCAGCCCGGCTGGACGGTTTGCTGCAGATGAACAAGGCCGCAGTTAGCGACCTCTCTCAGCCCTCTTTGGACAGCTGTTGAGCCCCATGTCATGGCCGCCTGCCATACATTCTCAATAGCCTGGGCGGACACTTTGTGGTTTTTGGCCCTTGTGACGGACTGAGACTCCAGCACACCTCCAGGGGAGTTGTTTATATAACACAGTCCCATTTGGACAATCTGCATTTTTTTTTTCCCATTTTGGTGGACGGGCCAAAAGTCCCAAAAGTGGGAGTGAGCGTCTCGAAGTTTCCATGATACAAATTTACCGGGGGTGCTCGGCCAAATCGAACTGACGAGGCCTGTGTTGAAAAAGTGTGTCATTGAGTCGACACGCTGCATCAAGAGAACGTATCAGTCTTGATGTACTACCATTCAAAATGTTCTAGTTGTGGGCTATGTTTGCCTCAGCTGACAAAGGAAAGACAGAGTAGCTGTGGGACTGGGTTAATGCTAAGCTTTCCTATGAGAGCCTTGCTCCGTCCTGACAAGAATGATTCACTTCCTGAAGGATCGGTGCCAGAGCGCTTCTTCAAGGACAGATAGCGCACTAACCCACTTTTCAAATGACTGAGAACACAAGCCTGAAATTCTAGGTGTTTTCAGGAGAGTCATTCATGCTTTCTAAGGCTTTGGAAATGCCACTCAGATTACCTAAAAAATACAAAATACAGACAACTACAGAATATATGTATCATGTTTTACAACAAATATAACAGCACAAACTGACAGAATCTATAGTATTATTGTTTTCGTCCTTTGAGCAAAGTTACTGCAGGACAAGTCGATATAGTTAAGATCACTTTGTTAATGTCCCTCCTAACTTTGATCTTTCAGTTTGCGTCAGTGTGGAAGTGAAAACAACTTTGCGTGCCTTCTCTTAGCCATGCAAGTGGCTTCATATAAGGTATTGTGAGGTGGAAGCGGCTGACGGCTTTTTGGTGCAAACTCCGACTTTAAAAAACATAATCTAAGCGCTCAGAAATTCCACTTCCTGTTGCTCAAACATGCCAGGAGAAAGAAATTTGCAGTGTTAGCTTAAGCACATTGCATTAACATATATGCACGGAAGTGTGTCATCGACTTCACCTACTTTGCATGCTACTCATACTACTCTGGCACCCAATCAAGGAGGGACAAGAGAAAAAGAGGACAAGGAGGATGTCATTCCTTATTTGTCCCTTCTCACGTCCTTGTGGCTGAGTCTTGATTTCCTGCCTGCTTCTCGGGCAGTTGGTGCCTTTGGGGAGTCTTGGTGGTATTTATAGCGCGATGGAGGGGAGGAGAAGGAGAAGGAGAGCTCATGGTACTCCGTTCACAATTACATGGAAATTCCCAGCACGGTCACGCATTCGGCGGACGCTATATCCTGCGCCGGGTTTAATCCCTGCAGTCCCGCGGGAGAGCTGGAGTGTGACCGAGCAGATTAACGTCTACTGCTTCCTCAGCAGACTGGACCGTCCGATGCTAACAGCCGAGGCAGTCATTCTCCCAGCTACGGTGGAGTATGGTGTGATGGTGCACCAACGTGCCCTCCGGATCTGTGAACCCCATCAATAAGGAGTGGAACGCAGATTACATGGCTGCACGGCTGAGCTGCCAAGGACAGGAGCAGGGCAGACTGTCCATGTCCACATGTGGCTGAACACAAATAAAGGAAATGAATAACAGCACTTTTCTCTTTTACTTTTTTTTTTGTGAATGTGGTAGTGGTTGGAGGACGACGGTTTCGGTTGGGGAGGTGGGCGAGAAAGAAATGTAGTGTGCTGACAAGAACAAGACACCCTGGTACTCATTTTGTCACATTTTCTAAACCTCAGCATGGATGCTATAATACACCAACTAATCTATTTTTCCATTCTGATGCAACTTATTGTGTCATTCAGTAGTAGTAGTATAATATTATTTCACTGAAAACCTAATTTGAACTGTTTCTAATTAAGTTTGATTAATTTTTTTAACAGAACACAGAGCATTTGCATAGATAAACAAATGGCTGATTACTCCTCTTGCTTTATACAATTTTAAGACTCAGTATTAGACTGCAGTATACATGTATGACTTGCTGGGATGGAGCTTTTTTTTTCTTTTTGCAGTGTCTTCTCTTGCCAGAGGCCTCCACATCCTCTCTCAGCCACCTCAGCACCTTCCCCGGCAGGGTGTCTGAGCCTAAGCAGGGCTCGGGTGCGCCTTGGGGCTGCCGAGCTCCACACACTGTCAATTTCCTCCGAAAAACTCCACTCCCTCCCCCAGGCGCTGGCTTTTTTGGCTGAATTACACCGCGGCTCCAGCAAGGCACCAAGGCTTAAAAGTGCTGTCTGAAGCATGGTCATTACCAGCGGAGTGCTTAACCCCATGAGGGGGGGAGGGTGGTGGTGGTGGAGGGAGCTATGCGATGGGTGGGAGAGAGAGCAGAGCTGAGACAGACTCCAAATCTCTTTCCTGTAATGGCCTGATATCCTCCTCCCCCGTCTGTCTGTGTGTCCACTGTTCTCAACATGCTGGCTCTGTACCATGTCCAAATGCATGTCTTGAAAACAGCTGTTGGAGTCATTTGAGTCCTGAGGAGCGCCTGATATCAACACACAGTATGAGATCAGTTTAACTTTGGATAAAGAGGGATTTCAAAGGGCAGCCATAAACATTTAGCAGCTTAAATATTTTTTTGGAAATACTGGGCAGTCTGCTCACTTAAGAGCTCTCATTTAGACAGTGAGAAAACAGCGAAGGGGGGAAAGCGTTGGCAGGATTTGACTTTACATCAATCTGGAAGAAAACCTTTGGTTACAATCTCGGAAGCAGAAATATCTAATCAAAGATCTCTGGTAATATCTACTAAATATTTTAGCTGTGTTTGTAGAGCGGCCATATCCTCCTGCAGTCTCATGTATCACCATAACTGTATGTTGGATGGAGCTCATGTAGCCGATTACACAAGCTGCACTAGTCTTTTTTTTCCCCCCCTGATAAAAGAGTTACACAACACCAAATGGTTTTTATGTTCTTTTTGCTTTCTTGTTGCTGTGTGTGGCGAGCATGACTGCTTAAAATTTTGTATCATACACGCAAACACAACTTAAAGGCCCAAGTATTAGTTTCCCTAGCTCACTAACAAATTAGCCAGCCATTAGCCAACACAGAAACACACTCCCAAGTTTCTGAACTCTGTTTTTCTTGGCCTGTCTGTCTGTCTGCGTGGCTGTCATAGCTCGCTGGCATCAGTTGCTTTTAACACTAAACATTTAAAAAAGGAAAGTCTTTTTAAGTCTTTTGCAACTTTGAGTTGTGCAACAAAATAACAACATAAAGAAAGCAAGAAATTAGTTGGAACTGGTTTTACGTCAGGAGGAAAATCCATTAGAAGAAACTGGGTTTTCGCCTTTACTGCAGTATTGTGCATTTAAAACACACAAATCATCACATACCATGACCTCACCATGACCTTCACATAACCCGATTAACCTCAGCTACTTTACTTTAAACGTGCACATACAGTAAACATGCCCACTTTCATAGTGACTGCTACTATTTAACGATAGCTGGTATTTCTCTTTCTAATTACTCCCAATAGCAGTTGTGCTGCATGCGTGTCAATGAGAGGCAGAGCAATGGGTGGTCATACAGTACGGCACATTTCTGAAGCTGTGAACAGGGAGGGCTGAGCGTGCTAACCAAAGGAAACCCTCAGGACCACGCGACAGGACCCGTGGAGCCACTCGAGTGATCCCCTGGCCACCACATACAGTCTGCCTTTTACCTCCTTGTGTGTACACAAAGGGGAACTTATCCGAGTCCCCCGCCCTCTCCCTTTCACCCCTCCGTCCCTCCCCCTGCCCTTCATAACGAGACGGAGTCAGGTCCTGCCACCGCATAATAAAAACCTGCCTCCATTGCCAAACAATCACAGCAGGTCGGGAAGGAGAGATCATCTAAAATCAACCAAACAGAGGATGGGGGACCTGATACTGCCGGCTGAAAGAGAGCAAAGTGAAGCACAAAGGGAGCGACTTTCTTCCAGCTCTCTCACAGTGCAGGAGCAGCTGAGCCCCACATGGATCTGTTCATTATTAAAAAGAAGGTTAAACATCTGGTCACATTCAGCCGTGCACTTTTATGCCACATGTACGAGGGATATAATGTCACAATATGAAATAATAATCAAATATTAGTCCTGAACATTTTTTTAGTGGTAGGTCGTGGTGAGTCTTTTCATGAAAAACATGTTAACAAGCAGCGGCGCAGTCACAGCTGAAGCCTGAACTCCATCTCTCTCATTGTGTCTGAGCTCCACGTGTGCTGGATCTGTCACCAGCAGAGAGTACTGTTAAATGTTACGTTTCCTCTGGCGGTGCCTTTACAACACAGGAGCACGGAGGCCACACACAGCTCCCAGAGATCCCGAGATGAGAGTAAATAAACCAGGGGAGCCATCCCTGACACCATGTGTGGCGACGTACAGTGCAGACCGGTGGGAAAACAAAGCCGGGTCGAGCACGATTAGCGCCTCATCTTTTCTCAGGATGATCTGTTACGGTCGTCCGCGGCGGCTTGATCTACTGACTTCGACCTTGACCAAAATAATAAAAGAAATCTCAATATTTTTAGTATCGATATGCACAGAGACCCAGAAAAAAGGTATTAATTGTCAAATTTTCAGTTGGTATCATATGGGGTGTTTGTCTTGATTCAATCAAAGCAAATTTGCTGTGCTAATAATGGAAAATAGTTTTAAGTATACTCATTTTTTTAACAATTTATTGTGTTTAACCAACCAAGAATGCATATATGCATAGTTATGCTGTATACCATGCATATACGTATAGTATACAGCATGATTTGGCAGCTTCATTGTGTAACTGTCAAAAACTGCCCACAAATGAAACAACATATTTCATTTCTAATGTCAATGCCCTCTAGAACAATCCTCTCATTTGATGCCCACATACTGGCAGGTGGACATAATATTTCAGTGCTTTACAAAATTGTCAAATGAAGTCAATCAATAAAGCCATCAAACAATAAATAAGTCAGTTTTATGATGTAACAGTACGGTTTGGGTTGAAATAAGTGCATAGTTGAGCTTTGGGGTGAACGACTGATGCTGTCGTCTGGAGGAATCTGTCAGAACTCTTTTTGCTTCTTCAGCACCTTTTCACCTTGAATTAGTTCAATAGATTACTGAAGAATGGCTAGAGCAGGGCCTGCAGGCTGCATGTCTGGATCTGTTCGTCTGATGTATTTACTGCTGGGCCAATGTTAGCATTACAAGTGTTTCCATAATCTTTTGCTGTGGGGTTAAAGGCACAGCAAGTGTGAATGAGGGTTAGATTTACCTAGCAAATCATGTAGTGAGAAAATCTAGTTCGACAGCTCTGGACTCTGCTTGACTGTTAACTCTGGCCATATAAATGCATCACCAGAGGTTGAAAATAGTAGACTTTCCAGCATTAAATGAATGCCTGTGGATCATAAGTCAAATGTTTAGGGGGTGCTCAAGTAAGTGCCAATCAAGACGGATTGTTTATCCAAGAAAAGCCTGCAAACATGCACCCGGGTTCAGTCCCCCTGCAGGTTCTCTGTGAATGTCACAAGGTGCCGAGGAGCATTCGCCTTACAGTATTCCAGAGCAAAGCAAACCATCATCACCGGGATTGAGAGCGACAGTGCTGACGTTTCAACAGCTACACGCTCTGAAACGCACACGCCTAATCTGTATTCCTAAGTAAGATCTGCCTCCAAATTGCTCCATTGCCTGTGGTCCTTCTGTTTGTTGTCGTCCATTGCCGCGCATAGACTTTAAATAAACACAGCTTTGATAAGCCAGGGGCCAGACAGCGACCTCTGACCCGTAGCAGTTCCGATCGGGGTCCCGGGGCATGAGGTTCACCAGGTGACATGAGCGTATAGCTTTAAATTAGCGGCCCTTTTCTGCAGAGGGAGGTTTATAAACACTGCAAGTGGATGAGGGAGTGTTGGTAGGAAATTGACTTTGTCCAGAGTGTGTTGACCAAGAGGAGAGCAGAGGTTAAGAGGTGCCGTGGCTGAGGAGGAGGCTCGAGATGTTTGGATTAGTTTCCCATCCAATGGACATCAGTCAGGAGTAGGGCTAATTTATATGCTCCGCTGCAGTGATGGTCTTTTTTCATACTATTTCAACAAACTGTGTCTCAGAATTCTACAATTAATTTGGTTTCCGATTCTTTCATTTACTGCCTCCCGACTCTCAACGAACTTATTATCCATCTCCCTCGAAGTGTGTATATACATACACTTTTTGAATTAAAACAGTTTCCCAACACGTCTGAAGGTAAATTCAGGAAAATAACTTTATATTATAAAAATATTTCCCTCTGCACACTAAGGGTCCTTGGCTTATTTGTAGTGGACGTGGCCATAGGTGTAGCCAGCCAGTGGCAGTCTGAGGCCTCTTTGTAGGCTGTCCAACATGCACCAAAACCACAAATTATCATTGGAGCAGGACAAGCCTGCAGCACCATAACCAGGCCCACCCCTGCCTCCTCAAAAGCTCGGGATTCATGGCACGCGTCCAAATATACATATCTGAATGTTGTGGCAGAGAGGAGCTGTGGGTGAGCATCTGAGAGAATCTGATCTCACACCTGTGTGAGTGATGGAGCCCGCTGCCAGGAAATACAACAGCACACTTTCTTAGATAAATCTTAAAGACTGATTTATGTCTACATGATTTTCAGTATCTCTCCTTCGCCCTTCGCCTCTTGCGTTTAGCTTTCCTTTCCTTTTGCCACTTCCTGTTCTCACCGGGTCTTTGCTTAATTCACTCAACTTTTTTCATGGTAAATGAGGTGTGCTGTAAAGTAAACATTGCTTAGAAATGTTTACTTTTGTCTCTGTATAATTTCTGGACAGTAGTCACACTTATGCAGGTCGAGAGCCGAGTGGAAATCTTTCCAGCGGTTCTTCGTCATTTGTGACCATCTACAAGGGTGGGATTGCTCATTTCAATATTCCCTTTCCCGTTGAAGAAATTAGGGGCATTTCTCCTTCTACTGGTGGTTTTGTAAGTTTTTTACACACTATTAACAACAGGATGTCAGAGGGTGCTCAGTATATTAATTACTTTTCATATATGTATGCAGTTAATGCTCCACAGAGCCGCAACTTTGTTTATACCTGTAACGTTGACTGTTTTAAAATATACAACAAAGTAATATTATAATAAACTTTATTTATGTATCACAATGTGTCACAAAAGAGGGAAAAAAAACATAGACAAAGACATCTATAAGAAACTTTTTGACAACAAAACAAATGCCAGAATAGATACAAACAAATAGGCGAGGGAAAAATCTATTCATCGCTATAAGAGGCATTTAATCTGCAAAATTTTGATCAACCATATCAAAAGCAGCACAGAAGCCAAGCAGTACCTGAACAAACAGTTTGTGCACTATCCACGTCTTACACTGTCTTTAATTTGTATGTTATAAATTCTCTACTTTCCCCAAACTTATGCTCAGCTCCAATTACAAGCTGCAGTGTTGCCAAAGCTGAGACAGCCATCATGGTGCATTGAGAGTCACTCGCATCTCATTGCAATGAGCATGCATGCACTGCATTGTATAGTTTTGTGTTTGGGGTCAGCCTTTGGGTTTTTCAATGCCATAAACTTAAAATGGCTAATCCTCAACACAAATACAAACCTTGTTCAGTATCTGCTTCAAATTGTGGGAGCTGTCGTCCAGTGCTTTTCTCTGCTCGTACCACACAGTTTTCCCAGCATGCTGCAGGCAGCGTCAGCCTATAGGTTAGTGTGCACCAGCCAACGTCAAGATTCTGCTTTTGGCATGCCGCGTTGATGACATCAGTAATTTGTCACTCTGCAGACACACCGTGATTTATGACTTTTCCCATGCAGCAAAACGTGCCCTTGGTGTTTCTTTATTGCATTTAAAACCTATTACTGTAAAATAGCGAGATTACTGCATAATACATGCTTGGAAAAGAGCTGCAGGTTGAGCAAATATGGTGTGTTTTATACTAATAAAGTAGCTGGGTTATGGGTAAATGTTTACATTATTTTACAACTTGCCTTGAGGAGGGAAAAGATTTCCATTTATAACCAGAGTGATGAATGTGAGTAATTACCTCGTATTGTAAGCAATATAATTCACCCCCTAAAGCTTCACACTGTGTTATAATTTGGATTTCACACTCATAGACTAATGTTAAAAAAATGTCTGTTTTTAATGCTGTTTGGTCCTCTTGTTTTACAGTTTGAGCTGTTGTGTTCCCGTCAATGTTCTGCATTTGTGGATGGATGTTAATTGCTTTTAATTTTTGCGGTATTCTAATTTTTTGTTCTGCTCAGCTTGCTCCTTTCTTCCCTTGATGGATGCTACTGTGTGATGAGAGAAGCAGAAAAAACAGGAGGTAGATCGAACCGAAAGGATGTTCCTTCGATACCAAATGTGCAGCTTTTAAGTTCAGTAATGACCCAAACTGGCACCGAGGGACCGTGAGCACTGATGGACAACCTGCTTGCCAGGCACCGGGCAGTTTTTGTATATTTGCCCAGAGAGTGATTTGCAGAAAGACGTCCATGTAAAGGCCACCGTCATCGCTCTCTGAGGGCATTCCGGGTGCTGACACCTCATGTCTATCAACTCTAACACGCTGTCAGCACAGAGCGCGCCATCCCTGCCAGCCGGTCCTCTCCTACTGCTAGCCCACGTTGTACAGTATCAGCGGAGAGGACCAGGAGAACGATGCAGCAGACAAAGATGTCTTTTAGCTGATATTGACACACAGTTTCATTGCATTTAAGTAAAGTGCTGAAGGATCATCACCACCAGGGATATAAATCAAATAAATGCTGCACGCTGGTACACGTGGATCCTGCGTGAGGATGTTTATGCGCTGATACTGATTATTTATGTGTTAGCATGTTCCCGTGTTGAGGTGAGGATACCCTGTCATCTTACGACAAAGTGAAAAATAATCTGGATGGTGCAGGTCATATTAATAACATCCTTTAAAGAGGATGTACATAAAAATACTTTTCTGTAAAGTATTTTTCGTGCATTTTAGGAAGAAGTCAGTAATGTGGCCTCACAGCGGACTGGAAGAGGAGGCCTGTGAAGTGCTGATAGGGAGAACAGTTGTCAGTGCTGGATTGATGTGAGTCTCGGGAGCATCGGTGTTGATGCTGAAGGGGTTAACGTCAGCTCTGAGGGCAGGAGGCAGTCTTTGCTGGGAGTCCCATCACTGTGGTGAGCCTGGGAGCTGTTAGAAGTGTTCATTAATCATAGTCCTAATTTGTTTTCACACGACTGTGCTGACACACACTGGATATTATCACAGTGGCAGCAGGGTGGGAATCTCAATGACTGGAGGTGTCATTGGCAGCAACCCCAATATAAGCAACAATGAAGAGAACTTTATAACTATTATTATTACTAGTATTATTATTATTGCATTTTTAAAGTTTCACAGTTTTAAAGATTCATTCATGTCATTGCTTTGAGGAATGGCTTTGTGACTTAACGGGGGACTTTCTTGGTTAACTTCTTTCCTGTTATGTTAAATAATGACGTTACGCGTTCAACAAATGCACCGAACTCGGAGCGCAACCAAGGAAAACACTTCACATCTCCTCCCCTCTGTGTTGTAGGAGTTGGCTTAGCTCGGTGAAGCCGAGCCACAGCCTCATCCATCAGAGAGGCCATACGTTATGTCATCAGGTGATCATTACAGCATCTGAGGAAATCTCCCCACCAAGTTCAAGTAGGAGAGAAAAAGCAATATATTGTTGCAAAGTTTTTATTTTATTTTGGATATGCAGAGGGTTCAGTGTTGCCAGAGACAGATGCAAGCTTAATTTAACCACTGTAGTTACATAATTCACTAAGGCAAAGAAGATGATCTTTTTGTACATTTTATACAGTCTGACCTGGTCTCATGACTTGAGCTTCTTCTTCATAGATTTTTACATTTTGTGTTTATTATTCATCTCCGCTGCTGTAACTCAGTGTAAACCGGTTCACAGAATCACAGTCCCACATCACCTTATGTGCCTCATAGCCATAGGGTTCCAGCCTTTGCCCTGCCTGCTTTAGATTTTTTTCTGCCTGCTCCATTTGTAAATTAGTTTGCCTTTTCTAGCTGCCTACATATTACTGACCCTGGTTCTCAATAAAGGCCAAATTAGACTGCTTTTTACCTACTTGCTCTGCGCCTCTGGGTGCAGCTTTTTGACCCACATAACAAGAATTAGAATTGCATAAATTAAATATTTGTAGCATTATAAATATCTAAATAAAAATTCAGAAAAGCCCAAGGCCCATCACAAAGATAAAATGCGTTCCAATTGCACAAAAATAAAAACAATATTTTGCAGGCAGTTATTTAGCGACCCACGTCAACCCAGCAGTTCTAACACAGTTTAACAAAACTCAGTTCAAGCTAATCCAACTCATATCTACCTACACAAGAGTCAGTTCAGTCTAACTCAGTGCAATTTAAGTAGACCTAGCATCATCCAGCTCATTGTACTCATTGTAATTTTCCAAATGTAATCCACCCTAAACAAACCTGACTCAAACCACTCACCCAGTCCAAATCAACCCAGTCCATCCCAGCCCAGATCAACCCAATCCACTGGCTTTAATCAAATCAACCCAAAACTAAACTCGACTACAGACAACAGTAGCAGCGTAACAACTGATGGCTAAAAGTGTTACCTCTCCGTTCTCCAGTGGGTGAATCTTTGAATAAAAGGACGTGCAGATCACTTCATCATCTCTGGTGTAGGATGGAGGTCCTGTCCGTGGATTAATGTTGAATCTTGTCAGGCACTCTGTGTCTGTGATGGCGTAGTACTGCCAGGGTTCAAAGGTCACCCCGTCGATCGAACGCTCTAAGATCCAGTTACCTGTGGGCAAAAATATTAGTGAAGAAAATAATGAAGAAATGCTTGAAATGTGAGATGTGGAGAGGAGAAAAGATCAATAAAATAGTAATTGATATCCAAGACTGTGTTTAGGTCACCCTACTTAAAATACATGGAAAATTGACAGAACATTCACTTCCACGTTCTCCTTGATAGCTTCGACCAAAACTGTGATATTCCACCTCCAGTACTGATTAAATGTGAAGAGTCCACTTAATGGCAAAATCAAATAAGCAAATTAAGTGGCATGAAACATGAATCAGGTCTTGCTCATTGTGTGATCAACTGCAATGAGACAATCAGACTGAATATGGTAAAGACATGGCTAACTTTTTTTGTAAAAAGCACAAGAACTGGCCACCTGTCGAATTCATGCTCAAAGCAAATAGGGGGCAGCATATCACCGCTGTCAGTTCGGTGCAATGTGGGGACTGTTGGTGTTCTTCACATTGCTAGGACAGGAGCTTTGGACCATCGAGAGGACGAGGTTTTCAGGCCCAGGAAGGGGGGACCTAACGGGGAATGCTGGCCAGAATGAGCACCTGAGCCGGAGCCAAGCAAGCGGGCAACAACAGCGGGCTGAGCAGCCGGAACAGGATCGAACACAGCCTCAGAGACCGGCGGAGGCCACTTTGACGACAGAGAACACAGCACCAAGGGGAATCACAGCAGCTCCGACCGCCGCTTTATACTTTTGTGAATGCTGTTACCTTCTTACTTCATTTATACATTTTTACAATATGTTTGGTTAACTCTTGTTTACAGTGTAATGTTTTTTTTCTGATCTCTATAAGCTAATGTGATTTCCAATAATGTTTAAACACTCTCACAACTGCTTCCAGTAAAAGCCTCAAAGGCCATCTG
>JAPZEA010000009.1:11177211-11192271 GCA_029783685.1 Heniochus monoceros
TTTTTTTTTTTTTTTTTTTTTTTTTAACAAGCAATCTCTTTTGCATGCATACTCCCTACCGTGCCGGGGTTAAACGGGCTTTTTCTTTCTTGAGAGTATAAGAAGCAGAAAAGTCAGTAAAGAAAGCGAAGAAAGAAAGAAGTGGCATGTATATTTTTGACAGATTATCCCTTCATCAGTCAGTGTTTTCTGTAAACAGCAATTTAGAAGTGGAAGGATTGAGAGCAGAGACGGGTATTTCACCTAATCAGCCTCATACACCCTCGCTTTCCATCAACATAAATACCTCATCTTAAGGGTATTCCAATGCCAGAACACGCCACCGATGACTTCCACATTCTGACTTTGATGAAACTGTACACAATCAGGTATACGTACAATTCACATGGTCATATGCTCAAAGGGAGCTCCAGAGCACAACCAGCTGTTTGTGTTGAAATGTATTACATAAGTGCATATTAAGGGAGTGATGTGCTTTAAAGGGAAGAGATATTGCAGGACCTAAAAGGCCTCTTTAGCTTAGAGGAATCAAAAAAAAAATTTTTGTAGTGATTATTTTCCCCTTCAGCTTAATACTAGTCACAAATAGTGGTAAATTGAAGGAAATGTTGTGTAACTATCAGGGGTTTCATTCCTCTTTTGTCATTGTGAGTTTAAGCCATCTTTCTTAATCTGCTCCTAGTTAACCGGTGGCAGCTTGAGTATCAGGAAGTGACCTTTGGCCCCGGAGACAGACTACTGTACTTCCCCAATCACATCCATCGTGTGCCTAACCTTGAATGAAAGCTCCAAAGGGGGAGGGCTGTGTCTTTGGAGACCGGACACAGAGAGGAATCACTTACCACGTTTCCCCAAGAGACCCCAGTGGAGTTACACAGAGGAGGGATTCAAATAACAATGGCAGGAGGGAGGGGCCGAATGTTTCCTGAGATCACATGTTGTTCAGACGACCGGAGCACTTGCCAACCAGCCAGCCGGGCCGGCTGTGTGCGGCGGTCCACGGGGCGAGAACACACATGGTTTGAGTTTGGCTCTGTGCAGGACCGGGAGGAAAGAAGGGGTCTGGTAACAGGAACCCTCCAATTCTCACTTCCTGCTTCTGCTGGAAACGTGATCCGAGTGCCCGTCGTGCCCATCAACACAGAGCGCAGTGTTCACCCGGCAGCCGAGGGGATAGCACGTTCACGCGCGGGGCACCCCATCGAGCCGAATCAGCCTGTCAGCACCCTGAAACCCCGAAGGCTGGTGTTTCCCTAATGAGCCCGAGGGGGAGCGAAGACAATCCCATTCGATCGCGCTGCCAATCCTCGCGCGACACGGCGGCATTTCTACAGGAAGCGTTTTTCAAACCAATAATTAAATGCTGAAAAGGCATGACGTGAGGAGCGTTTCTTCCTCTTTCGTTGTCTGACAAGAAATATATTTTGTCAGCAGCAATGCCAGAAACAAACACTATCTTAAGTGCCATAAGGGGAGCAGGTTTTCAATTACATACAGTAGATAGATATTTACAGCTGAGAATGAGTGTAGAAAGAGAGGATATACATGGGTGACGCATAGGGAGAGGCCGTAATTACAGGCTTGTGCAACCATCTTAATTACCTTTACTACCTGAGAGCCAAATCAGTGTCACTTAAACTGCTCCTGGAGGTAAGAACTCCCGCTGACCTCGTGGTCCCTCCTCGGCAGCGGAAGGTGACTCACATCAGAATACTACAGGTTACGTTTGGTCAAGTAAACACGGCGCACTAATAAAACCACTGGAAAGGGCCCACATGCGCGCACAAATCACCTACGTTTGAGCTCATTTCTAAAAACTGAGAGGTGAAAAAGGCGGTCAGGGCTGCTCCGGACGGCTTTGCAGGAACTGGAGCAGCTTTTTGGGCAGAAACAAAAGTTGCACGGGGCAAAGCGTGAGCTGTTGTGCGTCCATGTGCGCCGTGTGTGTTGCCAAGGCCCGAGCTCCACTGTTTATGCTCTGCTGTGTCTGGGTCAGCAGGGCTCTTGACTGAATTCTTCCCCCAGCATGCAGAAGGTTTTAACGGTGTTGTTGCAGGAGGAGGAATGATTACATTATAAAAAAACACACCACACCATATGTCCTAGCGAGAGCCCAAACCACACGATGACATACGGTAGAATCCAGCAGGCCTTTAACCCTGCTTCTGCAGCTCGCGAGCTGACGCAGCCTCGGCTTTGGGCGATCCACTCACCTGGAGTTATTTCCAGAGAAAGAAAGAGCAGGACGGAGTGACTTCCAAGACGGCAAACGCTTACTCAGCAACTCCCCGGTTGACGGAAAAAATGGGACGGAAAGACATCACAAGGGAGAATTTGTGCTTAAGAAAAGCCTTCGGTTAGCTAAACGTCTGGTTTTCAATCATGCTCTGTCGTGACCCCAGAATTGGCAAGTTTAAAGTCCGACCAAACACATTAGCAGCTGATTTTAATGATGTCCGCACTCCCTCCACTTCTCCTTCCTTCTCTTGAAGATGTGCCAGTGGCTGCAATTAGCTAGTGTAGTGTGTTTGGTTAGGGTGCAGACATGCTCCTGGGCCTTGATGACACTATTCAGCTACAGAGTGAGGCACTGTGGGAACGGCACCCAGAGAGTAAATGCAAATGCGGCTTTGGCAGCAAAGGTCATTAGCGCTACTTTACACAAACACGGCACAAGCAGCTCAGAGATGGCTACTCAGCTTTTGCATACAAAGTTGCCCCTTCTGCGCGAACCTTCCCACACAAGTTCAACCTGGTCTGGAGCCAGTCGGTTACCTCGATCACAACCTCGCCCTCTTCCCTCCCGTCTCCATTTCACCCTCTCTGTGCTCTCCTTGTGTCTCATAACAAGACGGAGCATGCTCACTGTAAACCTCTTGGGGGGTGAAAGGGATTGGGAGATTAAATTTATTTTGAATTCCTTCCCCTTAATGTGGCAATTAACCCCTCCCTTCTCTCCTCTCCTCTCCCAGCAGCACAGCACGAAGTCTGTTCCAAAGCACATCTCGGTTATGTTTTGTACACAGAGAGCATTTCTTTCACCCCCAGCCGAATCTCAAACTTCACAGCAGAATCGGCCTGCCACTCATTCCACTTAAGGTGGATTAGATGTATTTGTACTGCTGAAAAAGCGGGTGCCGAGCATGAATTTAGTCTGGCATAAGATAAGGAAAGAGCCGGGCAGAATCACTGCTAGTTGCGTGCTTGTATGATAGTGAAAGCAAACACGCAGAACCACTGAATCCAGCAAAAATGGCCTTAAGGGTCGACGACATGAATAGAAAATGTAATTCTGAATGCAATACAATGAAATCCTAAGTTGGTTGCAAATTGACTCTCTGCACTTCAGAGCAAAAGGCCTTTTATAAAGACATTTCTTACACTCAAAGTAGTTAACTGCTGATTGAAAACTCATTTGTGAAAAGAAATGTTCCTCAGTGAGACAAAACAAGATGGCTAAAAGCTTCGAAACCATAATACTACGGTTCTTAATCGCACCTTGTTGCCACGTCATAAGCCGGGTCATTTCTGTTTAATCTTAGTAAGCAGATCAGAAACTGTGCTGCTGTGTGCGAGATGCTGCTATTTTTCCTGCATCTAAGACAAAGGTCAGGAATGCTAAGGTCAGCAATGCTACAGTTTCAAAAGTGTGTGACGTCCGATATCCCCGAATCCCTGAATCCCTGCACTTGTGTAACGAAACCAGCCGGGGATGGGAGGTTTCTCGATTTGATTTTTTGTGCCGAGCCTCTCGCCGGCGACACAGGCTCTCCTTTGGTAGATGAATCCCACCTAAAAGGCTCCATTTCCCTCTTTTCTTTGGTTTGGAGGGCCAGTCACAACCCCCCTTTTCACTGCATTTTCACACATTCAGTGCATCCAAAATGGTCTCGTTTTCTATCAACTAAGCTTCTTAATTGACGTTTCTATACAGGCGGGGATTAGCTGATAAGAGGGGGTGAAGAAAGAGAGGGAAAGCAAAACAAAAAGAGGAAGTGAACGGTCAGTTGGAGGGGGTGGGGGTGGCGGGACACCAAAGGATTACCCCTGTCATCTGTTCTGCGATAAAAATACATCTTCAGATGTGTGGGAAGAAGGAGGAAAGACTTTGTGAGGCGTCCAAGAAAAACGTGCGCTATCAGGCACTTCGGAGGCACCCTCTCTCCAGGAGGGAGCACAGGAAGGCCCCTGCAGAGAGGATTCAGTGTTTCCTCCACCAGTAGCTGCAGTTAAGACACTCCGAGGACCTGGAACTCTTTCCATGGGCCTGTCCTCGACGTTCCCTCACAACGCTTGGCTCGCATATCTCCTGCTCCCCATTTCTTTATGTTGCTTCACACAGCTGCCCGGGGCCCATTCGTGCACTAAATATTTTGTCGTCACGTCATGCTGTAATGTTCTAATCTGTTCTTTCCATTGTTTGCTGACTTGCCAGTGTGTTCTACGATTTTCAGTACAAGCAAGGGAAGCAGGGCTGTAAAAGGAGGTTTCGTGCTGCTGCGAGATCTCCAAACTCTTTAGAGCAAAGCTGTAGAATGACTAAGTACAACAGGGACTGATATAGTGTATAACCTGTGAGCACACACACACACACACAGTCACAGAGTGCCAGCTGTGCCACTGACGTAGGTGGAGTCCGAGTATCAAGCCAACACAGGCCTTTATAATCGTGCTAGATTTATAGGTGTGGTGCCTTGTGTTCTATATCTAATTACAGATTTTTACAATGATAGCATGTTAAATGAAATGTAATACAAGAGCGTTAGAACCGTTGCTTTGACCTAGACATAGCAGCCCGTGAAGCTCTACCTTTTAATTTCACAATATAAGGTTTCAGTGAAAAGGGCTGATATGCTTCCTCCTCAAGGGTGCAGAGGTAATGTCACTGGCAGAGACGCAGACAGGAAAGGGTTGTTTTTTTTTTTATCCTTCTTTCCCTCAATCTGCCTCTCATTTCCAGGCTTATCACTCCATTCTGTCTGAGCTCACTCTCTCCTCCCCCTTTTCTCTGGCCCGCTTCTTGCAAAGGTGCACATTTCTTTTATCTTACACATGACAAACAAAGGTGCCATTAAGCTGCGCGCCTTCTAACAATATTTAATTAGGTTAAAACGAGTAGAAATGGCTAACTCTGACTCCAGGGAAATTCCAGCTGGGGATGACAGGGGCAGTGGGAGGGGTTTGGTGGGGGTGAAGAAGTGCGAGAGGGAGGAGATGAAAGTCGAGCTCCATCTCTTTTTGATGGATTGGTACAGACAAGGGGGAAACTTAACACGCTGTTTATTTGACCATGCTTTCCGTATGCGCGTATCATATTAAAAACCGCAAGCCGTCGGCAGAGGAGTCAGAAGAAAGGGCTCTTTCCTTCCCTCAACAATGCCCGAGCTGTTTGGGCTGATTTACGCAGCACAAAGGTCTCAGCGAGGGGACAGAGGTCCGCGCTTCCAGGTGTCACTCACCGACACTCTCCGCTGCCGCCGATGATCACAAACACACACAAGCACGTGAGCATAAGCACACACACACTGAAAGTGTCCGCCAGTTGTCGCTACGATCGGCAGTCTGACACCTGGCAATAAGCAAACAATTATTAAGTTATCAAGCGAGCAATTCCTGGTGAAACCATGAGGAAAAGGCCACGAGGTGCAACTGGAACAAACTGGAAGCACTGCGTATCTGGATAAATAAATAACTGCAGTGTAATTTCGAACAGTAGAGTGCACATAGCACAGTTTTAAATGCATATTTTCTCCATCTGTAAAGATAGAAAAGAGACCAAAGCATGCCATTATATTTGTCAACAGCATTAAACATCACAGTGCATTAAACGGCGTGTCAGCTGAGGAATCCTGCTGCACATGTGCTCTCACATTTGCAAAGCAGATGTCTTGATTAGAACAGAGCAGGAAAGTCTGTCAGTCCCCTCGACGAGACAAGAGACATTAAAACGCACAGAGACATTTAGCTTCGCTTCGGTGTCCAACACTAAAACTGCTTTTCTAATAATGACGCAGAGATCAGATTGTACGATAAATGCATTCAAAAAAACACTGGATTCGGTACAAGATGATTAGCGAGGAAAAGTGAAGACCACCCGTGTTTGCTATAAAAGCTAAAAGCTGTATAAAAACCGTGGCTCTCGTGTCCAATCACATATCATAGATCAGACTGTTTATGAGACAACCTGTAAAGACCAGAGGCGAAGGCTCAGCCACATGTTTTACTGCTCTGTTTGAATAATCAGGTACAAGTAAAACAAACAGCTACAGAGGGGATGTTTAGCAAGGAGCTCAGGATCCAACTCGGGGTAATAAGTGTTCATTAGTTTTAATAGCGTGGCTCCTGGACCAAATGAAATGAAGACCAGGAGACCACATCCAGCTAATGTAAATAAACCGAAAATCTCCTCCACTGTCTGTCTCTCGCTTTCTTTAAGGATTGGGTAAGAGGAAAGCAGGAACTTGAAGCTTATGTGTTTGCTTTCTAATTACAATGAAAAGACGTTCAGGCATCATGTGCATGTATTGATCTGAACTACAGAGACTCCAAAAGCACGTTTCTTCACATCTGGATCTTCTATTTTCTACTCAGACTGTTTTGTTTTTATGCTAAGTGTTAAAACAAAAATGTGCAGTACATGAGTCGAGGATTGTTTAATCTTGAATAAAAGCTAAAAAAAACAAAACATCTCCAATGGCCCAGTGCTTATGTTTGAAGCCTACGTTAGTCCATTAAGCAGACGCCGGTGTTCGGTGGCACATCTTGATTCCACCTGAGCCCGGAGAGAGGCGGCGAGGCGGGCCCAGCGGTCCAGATGGCCCCCCCAACGCAAGCCTGAACATAAACATGGCTTGGGTCTGGTTGAGGAGAGGGAGACCCCGTTTATTTATGGACATGTCTGGGTCCGGGACACAATTATAGAAAGATAGATAGAGGAGGTGAGGGACAAAGGAAAAGGGCAGGGGAGCGTTACACATGTGGATGGCTTCCAGTGTGGTCAGACAGTTGCGAGATCTGGCCCACCTACCCGGCAGTAGCCGTTAAATGTGCCTATGCCCACATACTGCCTTATCTACAGACTCAGTCCAATGTGCAAACTATAAAATATCTCAAACCGGGGGAGTTAAAACCATTTACGGAACTCACCGATCTTTCTGTGACATCAGACGTGCCACAAACAAGCCCATGTAGCTGGAGGTATTGGCCGCAGGGCAGGAAAAGTAGAGTGAGGGTGTGAGGCTGGGGGAATTCAAAGAATTTTCCCGTGTGCTTACCGGTAAAAACCAAGCCCACTGCAGGTTTATGAAAGTATGGCTGAGCGAGACGCTTTTTATCTTTGCTGCGCTCTCCTCAACTGTATCGCCTCAATCTAGATTTTTACAATAGGCCTTTACAGCTTAATAGCCTGGCTACAGAAACCCAGACATCGTAAGGTGTTTTTATGGCTCATGTTGCTCCTTTATGGCTGGGCCAAATGTAATTGCTACACTGTACAGCACAGGGGCAGGTAGTTACACATAAGAGGAGCTAGACAGTTATCTTGCTCTGATAATGGCTGCAGGATCTTAGACGTGTACCTGAGAAACTGTGGTGAGGATGAGGAAGCCTTGGCGAGCTGATCACCGTCCTGGGTGCACACATACGCACACAGTTTGCACTCAAAGACCGCAGCTTAAACTGCGCTTACGGCACATTGCGTCACAAACTCTGGCAGCTCATGTGTTTTCTGTTGCCTTTCACAAAGCAATGATCCAGCAGGAAAGCCGCAATCCACTCTCCTGGGAGGCTCTGCAAGACGTTTGTGAGCAAAGTCAATTTTGGATGTTTTTGCACGTTATGATCATCATAATGTTGCAAAGAGGTGCATATACAGGTGCAACAAAAGCTTCGTTTAAGCTTTATCTTGGTGACATTAATAGATAACAGTGCGGCAGCTAGTTCTTCCGCCTAGGCGCGAACGTCCTCTGCTCGTGTCACTTCAGCATCGTTGCAACATGGCACAGGGCAATAAAACTCGAGGTGATTAGCACAGTGGCCTGACACAGCGTGCACACACACACACCCTGACACACACACACTAAAGTATAAACATTACACAATCACACCAAACATATGAGCAGCTTCAGCTAATTAAGACCACGCTGCCTTTTAATGCCTGTTTATATCTGACTCTTACATGAATGCTGGCCCTGGAGCTCCTTCCAAAACAGCTCAGTCAAAGAGCGCAGGAGCGGGGGTGGGGGGGGGGGTGGTGATAGGGAAAGGTGGGATGGAAATTACAGTTGGGGGGGGCTGGCAGATAATTTTGCCCTGCAGTGCCCCACAGTAAAGGTTTCATGAAAACAAGGCCAAAAAAAAGTGTTGATCGGAAAGGCAGTTAGGCCCCAGGATGGTGTTTATATTATTTTAGCAAAGCTGATTCATTACATGATTAAAGAAATCTACACTGAGGCAGTTTGAGGAGGTAAGACATTTGAGGCATAAAGATTATCAAAAGTGCTGGGCTGTTTCAATTTCTTTGATCTTCATGATTCAGTGAATGATTGAACGCAAGCGAGGGAAAGGGAACTTTAATACCTCTCAATCAGTACCATGTGGGGCTTTATTGGCGTGCTGCTGCCATTCTCGCTGCCTTGGCGGGCATGAAGGACACGGAGACCCAGGGGGCAGAGGGACTGGCCATCGCTCGCTCACATCGTTAAAGTCGATAAGCTGGCAGCTGGCGGGAGGGGAAACTTGCCATCAGTAACCACCAGGTCCCTGACCACTTCGCTCACATTTTCCAAAACCTTTCCTCAATCTGCTCTCCGCCTCTTCTCCGCGGTTCGACCGGACTCGGGCCTCCAGAGCGCAGGCCGATGCGCGGCACCGCAGTCCTGGAAAAGCCCAGCCTCACCTGGGCAACCTTTGCCCTGTCCCTCAAGGCCACCAGGCTCTCAGTCAAGCCTCTGAGTAACAGTAAACACGTGAAAGCAGCTACTTTGACATCAATACCTCCCTGCCTTTACAGGCCATGCCGTGTGCATGACACACAATTAATGCTGCTTTTAAAAATGTCGCAGTTGTGATTATGTTTGGTGGTGGATCACCCGTTTAATATGCACAGATTTTTGGGTTTCAAGTCGCGGCTTGCATGGACTCGGGGATTAGCTGAGAAGGTGGCGTAGGCATATGTGTGCGCAAGAGGGAGAGACAGATGTCTGGAGGAGGCGAGGTTGGCAGCGTTTACGGTGGAGGAGTGCAGGCTTTGTAAACGAACAGAGGAACACACACAAACACACGTACCCACCTCACACAAACTCCCCTCCTTACAACGCACTGAAACCCAAGCTTACAACAGCCGCGCACCGCTGCTAATGCCCTCCTTGTGTGTATATGTTGGCGACGGGGTGTGCGCGCACATGTGTCTATGCGCCTACCGAGCTGAGCTCCAGGCTCCCTCTCCACAGCTGTCCATGCCCCGGCACACGTGCACCCCATTTGGGCCGCTGCTGATTGAGAGCTGCAGCGCCGATTGGGGGTAGCAGCATCGGGGGAAGACGTAGTTATTCATTTTCATTGCGGTAGGGTTTCCCCCGCTTTCTAATTGGGGTATTGCCAGTGTTACCCAAGGAGTGGAGGTTACCCAGAAGGGTGGAACGGCGTCGAGCGGAGAGAGGTGGGGGTGCTACGTACGTTAAGGAGGCCTGTAAAGGAGCTGCTGCCACTAACAACACCCCATTAACGTCAACCACAGGGAGCACAGAACCAAAAGAAATAGTTAGAGAGAAAGGCTCACCATGTAATGCTTTATTGCACCGCTGCAAAATGTGGTTAATGCAACAGCCAGCACATGCATGCTGGGTTAAAAAAGTGAAAAAAAGCAGCTAATGAACAAGTGTTTTCCTAAAAGCTTGCTCGCCTGCAAAGTACAGAAAGACGGAGAGTCCAGGGTGAATGATCAACTTGAACAGTAGACAGAGGTTTACAGATGCCATCGACCAGACAGATATACGCTCAGACTTCCTCCTCTGTATCTCTACCGAAGCTCCACCTTGATTTGTTCACTCTACCTGCTCTGCTATGCCTCAACATTGTGTCTGCAATAAAAAAAAGCTTGGGAAAAACACGGACCTCTTCCCTAAAGGCAAGTGAGCTCCCACAGTACCTGCCTGCCTGCCTTGGACACGTCTGGTCAGGTTCCTCAGCTCGGCTAGGCCGCGGTAGCTGTTATCAAAAGCTGCTGAGGGATTTAGATGATCGATTTTTATGAAGAGATGAGTAATTTTGGAGAGCTCGGGAGAGATGGGGAAGATAAGCTGGGAGCAGTGTCGCAACTGCTGACTTCTGTGTCTGTGGGTTAGCGATTGCCACTCCGAAAATGAGTGAGATTTGACGCAGGTGCTAATGTCAACAAGCGCTCCACAAAGACGCGAAAGCAAACTGCGGGCAGCGCAGGCTCGCACTTTCAACGAGAAATAAATAGAAAAGAGATGAAAAAGAAAAAGCAGCAGAAGCAAATAGCTGCCAAAAGCTCTGATAAGGCCACAGTTTGGCATTTGATTTTGGTTTTGGTGAGAAAGCAGGGTGTAGATAAGAGAGATTTAGAGGAACTGCACACACTGTATGAAATATTACAAAGGTTATGCAGAGGGCTGTGTGTGTGAGTGTGTGTGTGCATGCCTTTCCGTGTGTGTGTGCAGAGCTCTTCAAGGTGGCTAAAGTCCCCTCAGTGACAAACCCAAAAGGAGAAATCTGATTAGCTGCAGATTATGAGCACCTTGACATACACCTGCGCCAGCGCAGGGGGCGTGGCTACGCGTTTAAAGTACACACACACTGTGCTGATACACCAATGCACCTCGCCTACACCTTAAGACGCCGTACTGCACATGTGCGCACACGAAACACAGCATGAATGGCTAAACTGAGTGTGAGCGAAACGGTTAATATCAAACGCGCTGCATGTGCACACACTTACACAATACGCAGATTAACGATTCACTTATGATTACAATTCCTTCCTATGACTCTCTTCCCCATAATCTCCATCTGACATGAACCTGAATGACTGCATACTCTGAAATCTGATTTGCTGAAAGCAAACTGGTCAGCGTTCAACAATGCAGTGCGCACGCTGAGAGGAAGCGGAGCACTAAGGCCCTCCGAAAGGAGCGACGGAGCCCTTAAAAGAAACTGTGATATTCAATATTCAAGAGGAAACGCTTTGAAAAGAGCTGAATCGTTTTCAGCTGAATTTGCAGTGGTCTAATAAAGAAAACTACTCTTCAAACACATGACAAACAACAATGCTTATGAACTACCACACTAAGAAACACACGTAGAGGCCACCTGTGGGAACTAAGCTGTAGGTGGCATTATACTCGTGCCATTACTGCCATCCAATCACAAGCTGCCCCACCTGTTCCTTAACCATGTCACCTGTATCTTTCTCTCATTCATTCTCTGTGTTCTGTAATGTCTGAAGTTCACAGAGGAGGAGTGAAGCCAACAAAGAGTCGAGCAACTTGCCAAGTTTCTGTATCAAGATTCAAACAACCAGTCTGGTTGCTGTTTTCACATGACGGCCGATCTCTTGTGTTTGTTTGTTTTTTTTTCTATGCCTCGCTGAGCCGCACTGCCATACATTTAAAATCATTTTCCCAATTTGCTGAAATTATCCTGAAACCTCTTGCGCCGTACGCACTCCGAGCAAAGCAGCATGAAAACGCAGCACAGCAGTCGACTCTGCCGGCTCAACAGCATTTCAGGCCGGAAGAGGGTGAGGAGCGACAGATGTACAATGTGAACAGTTAGCTTTATTGAAGTTCACTCTAGGTTTATCGGTGTCGGCACACACAGAGGCACGCGGCCACTTTGATCTTCAAAGGGAGATGAGCAAGAATGAGGGGCAATAAGAAGATAATAACGCCAATCTACATCCATTACTCAACAGATAACAGGGTTACTTCAACATACAAAGTAGCCTTTACTTTTCAGAGGGGGCACCGCGTTGCATGTTACCACATTGCCATCTAGTGACGAAACTCGAAACTAACCTTCAGTCCATTGGAAGAATAAAAAGTAAAAGTACTCATTCTGCAGAAAAATAGTCCCTACCAGTGTTTTACTATTATTTATGATGTTTTTGGATTAATTTTACTGGTGCATTCATGTGGATGTTGCATTTTACTGCTGTGGATGTTCGTTTAATCCCCAAGCAGTGCATCATGTTCTATCATCTCATGCTTGCTGTCCTGTGAGAACCATATATCTCTAAAAAAAAAAAAAAGTCAACTTTTCATGAGCTCAGAAAAACAGCCTGTTTTCAGCTTTGTGCATTTCAAGCTAATCCAAGAGGGGTTTTTAAATAAATGACTTAGTTTAAGAAGTGGGAGAAGTTTTCTCAAGCCATAAAGGAACATTAATCTTTCAGTTTATCTGGAAAATTCAGATTCAAAGTCACCAAATTTGGAGATACATGACTTGCACTGGACAGGAAGGGTATGTGAAAAGTAAGCAACCAAAGCTGTCAGAGAAATGTAGTGAAGTAGAAGGATAGAATGGCATAAAATAGAAATACTCAAGTACAAGTACCTTGACTTGGTACTTAGTACAGTACTTGAGTAAATGTACTACTGCGCACTACATCTGTAATGGCAGTGTAACTTTTTTTTACTAATTAAAAACCACATATATTGGAAAATAAGTGTAGAAAGGCAATCTGTTAAGAAACGTTTAGCAAAGCAACATATAGACAGACACATGTAAAGGTTTATCTTGTACTAGATTCTACAGATTCTTTTCACTTATGGATTTTAAACAGTGACAAGTTAAAGACAAATGCTAATCAAAGAGTTTTTAAATATCATCGCTGCGGATATCTGAGAAAACTAAAGCAGAACACAGCTCTATGTACTGTCGAGGACCATGTCTACCTGTTCACAGCCTTATGCAAAAGTGACACCTTGTGGGTAATGTAGTCAACTGTAGTCCTGTCATACTGTGCACACCAAGAAAGAGAGTGAAGCTCTGTTGTTGCACGCAGCCGAGCCAAAAGCAGGCAGGTAGAGTCATGTAAACGGTTTGACCTCCACTTCTGTTCTACACAATGCAGAGCTCGAACTCTGCGTCCACTGCAATGTGAGATATGAAAATATATCAAATCATGCCGTGCTGCATGTAACAGCAAGCAAGCTGAGGAGTCTTCCACTATGCCTCAGAACAAAGGTCAAACTCTGACCTCTAGTGGTGTTTGAAGAAAGTGACACGCTTTTGTTGCCATGTATGCAGGTATGCAACAAGAGGGATGGAACAGCTTGGCCGTGCTGTCCTTCACATTTTATTTGTGTGTGGAAAACATCACTGCTATCACAGGTGTAAGCAATTAAGTAGTATCTATCTGCCCATCTATCTATCTATCTATCTATCTATCTATCTATCTTTCCAAACGTTAAAGCAATTTTCATGTATTTTATAAAATATTCTAATGACCTAAATGACCCCAAAACCCAATCTACCTTACAAGGCAACACATAAATCTACCTAAAACATAACATAACATATTACAGTGGGATGGACATTATATATTTGTATTTCTGAACCTGTTCTAACCTTGCACATATGATTCAGTTGAGCTGCATACTATTTTCAGTGTAATTGGAAAGGCATTAAAGGCATTTCTCGGTCTGACATATTCTTTTCCTCCCTCTGTTGCATTGAAGATGCTGAGAAACATGCAACCATGCACTGACTGCAACATGTTTATATCACATTCATACAAGGCGCAGTTAGTGCAGTGGCTGGGTTTGCAGTTTAAAAAAACACATTAGGCCAAAACTTGATTGATATTTGACCATCATCACAAAGGCAGTTTCTGTCAGACTCAAATGTATCATTTGTTTTTCAGAATGAAACTTGTAGTTTATATTTCAGTGCTGCATTCATGAAATTCGTTTCGGGAGATACCGACAATGGTGTGATAAGTTGTGCATGTTGTAGATACACACTGAGCAGCAGTATCCTGATTACTCTTGTAGTTAGTGTTAGAAATGGAGTAAGGTAAGGCTTTATATAAAGATGGCAACAATAGCTAAATGGCACATTAAAATATAAGCATGGTTTGTGGGAGATTAATTCTATACCAGCGATGATTAGATTCCTTTTTTAAAATTTCATGTCAGTCATTGTTCACATGTGAATTTTCAACAAGACAATTTGTTTTAATAGATATGGATACTGTATTTAATATCAAATATCACTGGGACAATGTAGATTTAGTTTAAAAGAGGAGTTTTGATTAGATTCTATAATAATTTAGGCACAGCTATTATTTAATATCCATGAAAAACCTGTGTTTCATACATGGATGATGAAATCTGAGCAGAGCTGACAGTTAACAGTTACGCAACAGTCATCATTTTTCAAAAAACAAACTAGAAAAAAAAGGTCCTTCATCCTTACGAAGGTTTACAATTAGCGCCATATATCTTTAGTGGCCACCAGAGGAAATGCAGCCAAGTAACCTCTGTTCTGCTATTGCCCACATTGTCCACAAGGGTGCAGCAGAGTCAAACAAATGCACAACTCCCAACATCAACTACAGGTTGCACTCTCACATAGCCACCTTTACACTTTATTTTTAATAAAATAACGATTCCAGACAGACAGAATGTAACTCAGTGTGCTTTTTTTTCTATCCTAAAACCACTCTGTGCAGCCCATCAGCTTGTCATAAGATCTGAATCCTCTCAAACGAATCTGACACAAAATCCCATCAGCATGAGCCCGCTGAGGAACACAAATGTCTGTCTCTTTTCCTGAGCCGCCTGCTGATGATGACAGCCTGACGTCTGGACAGCCTCTAGTCCATTTAGCTGTCATTACAGCACTTTGGAGCTGTATGCTTATCTGTGCGTCTGCTCGGCGGACACTGACAGCCACTTCTTCCTCCTCCACGGCATCGCTCAGAGGCTCAGAGGCTCAGGGCTCACGGCGGCAGCTTGACCACAAGGAGCATCGGCCTCCCGGTCAACCAGCATGCAGCTTTAATGTGACATGAGTATTTGTGTGCACCTCCTA
>JAPZEA010000009.1:11362704-11373020 GCA_029783685.1 Heniochus monoceros
AATATATTTTTTTGTAAAACACAGACAAATTCTTTCTCACACACACACACACACACACACACACACACACACACACACACACACACACACACACACACACACACAGTTGTGAGCACACTCACTTTTGGGCACATTACAGACACTTATATGAATTTCCTGGAGACTAACCGTAACCACTGCTTGCCTAATGCTAACCCTTAACCTAACCTTAACCCAAGTCTAAAAAATTACAATTTATGTTTTGGGGACTTGCATTTTGTCCCCATAACGAAGATGAGTCCCCGCAATGTGACTGTGCAAAGAGATTTATGTCCCCACAATGTGAGTACTACACATCTACACACAAACACGCACACACACACCTCCCCCATATTGTTTTATTCTTTGACAATAGATTCAGTTACATAATGAACCCCATCCATATCAAAGGCTGGACCAGGGATAGACTGGCGTTGCTCCAAGCCCCCCAGAACAGCCCAAAACCACATGGGAGAACAAACTCTTCCCCATTTTTCCTCCCCCCTTCTCCCCTGCTCTTTGTCACACCACAAAAGATATCAAGTGTGAGAGGATGGACATGTGTTGCTGATCATATACGTATTAAACAAATATAGCAATGGTCACCTAATATGTTGCGGTGTGCTGTACGTTTTAGCACAGCCCAGAAACCAGAGAAAGTGTGGCATCGCCGACATGGTTGCAACATGCATTCCTCATGGCACTACAGCACATAGGCTTGTGAGAGCTGATGTGGTGAGTGTAGAAAATCCAACCGCAGCCTAAACACCGCGTATGTGCACGAGCAGAGTAAATGGGTTTTGATGGGCTCTGCTGCTTTTTTTTTTTTTTTTTTTTTTTTTTTTTTTGTCTGAATCGCCATGTTGCGCTGGGCGACAAAATTTGGTGCTCCCACAGAGTGCACTCACACACAGCTCTGCCAACACCGAGCTACATTTAAAACTCTGGTCCTGCTGTCCCTGCCGCACTCCCTGCCAAAGCAACTCTGCGAACAAGAGAAATAAGGGAGAGATCTTTCTCTTTCTCTTCTTTTTCTCCACCTGAAACGTTTGCAGGCTTCATCCCCGTTTGCTCCTCACCCTCTTTGTCTCCCTCCCTCTCACGCTCTCCTCTCCTGCTTCGTCTCCACCTCTACCTCCGTGCATCAGTGGTACGAAAATTTAGTGGCAAATGTTCCTCCCACACTTCACATTCCAGGGTCTTACAGGATCCCACATGCTGGTGGCTCAGTCTCCCTCTCTCCTCTGTCTCATCGGTGGCAGAGGAGTGCAAGTTGTGTGGGTGCCGGGGGCTGAGGGGCAGGGTAACAATGTGAGTGTCTGTGTGTGGGGGCAGTAATATGCTAATTCATCATACTTAATTACACTGGCCAGAAGACAGATTCGCTCATTGACATAACAATTTTGAATTAATGATGGGGTCTCAATAACCCTCAAGCCCCTGCTCCACTCCACGTCACTTTAAATTACAGCGAGATGTAATTAATGTCCGCGTTAATTCTCGATGGCTTCTTATTCACAACGGCCAGAAGGTTTTCACGCATGCAGAAGTACAGTGAAAAGCTCCACTTCAGAAAAATATTTTGTTAACCGCTGTCAATCATCAGAATCCTTTCCAGTGCGACCAAAACACGGGACAGTAAACTCACTCTGTGATGAGTAGGGAGACAAGAAGTGTGAAGGGAAAAAGGTTGAGATGAGATAACTTGAAGTAAAGATGGAGAAAGTACATGATGATGGAAACGTGCCACAGTTCAACAAAAGCAGAAAGCTGTGACAATGAAAACACAGCCATAGTTACTAATCAACAAGTCTTAAAGCTGTGGAAAGAAGATGAGCAGCTATGCTGCCACCCCATTCACAATTGAGATGTGCCAAGAAAAAGTGAAAAGGAGAGAACAAATGAAAAAAGAAAGTGAAAGACTGTGGACAACTGTTCAGAGAACAGAACATGACCAGATGTCAAATTGTTGCTGTGTTTTTTCAATTTTAAAATTTAAAAATTTAAATTAAAAAAATAAATAAAGATAAAAAATTGGAACACTGCACCTGTGGCGACTGTTTGTCTTCAACACCATCACTATCACCATTTCACAGTGCAGCTAAACCCCACTTTTGGTAAAATAATATTTATTTATTTATTTAAAAAATAATAATATCCAACCTTTGTTTTTTTTTCCTGACTAATACTATTAAAAATGGGATTTTTACCAAATGTGAAATTTATAATGAGCTCCAGAAAGTTTCATTAATCAGAAAAGTAGAAAAAGTAACCTGACACTGTGACTTTCCGTGGTGTAATAATCTCTCCCCATCTGGCACAGGTTGAAACAGACACAGAGAATTATTTGCAAATAGTTTTAGACCCAGGTCTGATTGTCTTTTCAGTAAACAACCAGAATCAGTCGCTCCCTGTGGCCAAATTTACCTCATAATGGATTCTTTTTCAATGCCTGCCAAGCACCAAATTTTAGATTTTACGAATACAAAGTTTCCAAAGATCTTAATTCATTGATCCCTCATGATTTATCGTGAAATATTTCAATCCTTAAAGTGCAAACAAACTGCAACTTTATTGACATTTAAGCCAGAATGGTTGGTGCGGCTTGAAGTCGTAGTCACTTTGATAGGAGCTCTTTTTTCTTCTCTCACATTTTACTTTCTGTTGAAGTTGCTAAACTGGCTGAAGCGTCAGATCCTCGCAGGAACTGATTCATGTACAGTAAGTAATTCTGGCCAATCGTAGGTGACCTGCGCGGAGCCAGCATCAATTTAGTGGCATTTCGAGAGCTGGAGCGCTGGCACTCCTCTTCCCTCCCTTCTCCTCTGTGCAGGCCCATCCATGAGGAATTGAGGAAGTCAGTGTTGGTTCTGTCTGCCACCTTGTTTTGCTTGGCCTGGTCACGCCAGCAAACACAGGAGACACCAATAATAAAGCAGACTTCTTTATTTAGTGGGAAGAACAGGGAGAGGAGGCAAAAAAAAAAAGGCTCAGGAAGTCATTTACTTGGGCGGAGCGGCTGAAATTTAGTGTTTGCTTTGGAAGCGGTGTGAGATACTGCAGCAAACAAGTGGGTTGAACAGCTTTTTTTAAAAAGAATCTACTGTATGTCATTTTGACTTGATCTTTATGTTGCTAAAGTTCTAGAAGCAGAGCTCTCAGTCACGAGGTTTCCTGCAAATTTCTTAGTGAAATAATCTAGTTCAAAAGCGTTTAAGCCACCAGATGAGAACGATGAACGAATTCCAACTGTGGTGGAGGCAACATACAGAAAATAAAATGCAAACGGTGATGAGACATGAGATGTACGTGAGATGCAGATTCAGAGAATGTAAAAGAGACTCAGTGCATCACGAGGACTCGGGCTGGGCAGATTCAGCGGCGGGCAATAACCGTGCTTTATGTCCACTTCATTTCCCTTGCAAATCAGCCTCACATTCTCCGAGTTTTCACAGTTCCCAGCTCCCTCTTTTTCCCCGAAACATGCCCTGAGTCAGCCAGGCTCATTAAACAGGATGAGACTATTACCAGGCGAGTTATCCTGCTCCAAACAATGGGATGTGGTCAGGTGGTGGAAGCACCAGTTACACTGGGTTCATTTCGCTTCCTCCTCATGTCCTCTGGGTCCAAGACCGCGACTCCCACTTCGACCAATAACGCCCTTCCTCCGTCAACAATAACTGTGACAGCTGGAATGCACCACAACCTCAGTGCGGCAGTGTTAAAATTACTGTAAATTACATTTCATTTCCAATTTCTGCATGCATCCGTGTGTGGAGTGGCGGAGTTTATGTGTGTGTGTGAGCATCTCCTGTGGATGTTCGGTGCTGCAGTGCACTGTGAGATTACGTCCGTGAACGTGCAGCTCCTCTCAGACAAAGTTGCAACTGCAGCGTAAAAAATCATTCATTCATTCATTCACTGAGTTACATCAGCACAGTATACTGAATGAAGGAATGAAGTCTCCCCATTCCAGTTCATTTTTTTTTTTCAAGCTATTTACAGTAGGGCTTTCAAGAGGCCCAATCAGAAACTGTGGACAAGTTCCAGGGAAACAGGACCCAAGCACCCTGAAGAGCCTTTTTGCCTCACTTTTATTCACTCCTGTTCTTTCTCAAGAGTTCCTCCTGAAAGTATTTGGCAAACACTGGTGAAAAAAAAAGACTTTGAGGGAAGAAAAACAACAAGTCGTTCTTGAGCCACCCACACCCCATCTGCTGTGGTATTATCTTCTTTTATTATCTACAGATTATGTGCGCTGATATGATTTCTACAGTTTGGTCTGGTGGTCATTGTGGTTGTTCTTGTTGTTTTTTTTGTTTTGTTTTTTTTTGTTTGTGGAGCGCTGCGATATGAGACAGCAAGAGGAGGAGGGGGGAAATCCTCCCCCATGTGCATCTAATCGTCCATTCAGGACCCTCTTAATGGCTTGTCAGTTCCCCTTGCCCTTCCATTTTCTGTCCAATTAATTCCTTTCTAGCTCTCCGGATAAAGGGACACAATGGGGCCCCTCCACAGCATAATGAATCATTAAAATTCAGCAGCGCGGCCCTGGCACTTGGCTTCTCCCTGGGCTGGTTAGGGACGGCTGCTTGGCATGCATGCCAGGGCCAACTTGAGCATTCTACCCACTGGACCAGAGTGGATGGGATCTCTCCTCATTCCTCTCTTGTCTGCGGTTTAACGAAAAAAATCTGAACTTTACTATTTTGGTAGATACATCGATAGTGTCAACTCGAGGCCCTGTAAGGTCAGAGGGTTCTGGGAGTGGCACCAGATATGGAGTATGTTTGGTACAATGTGTGCATTTAATTTTCAGCACCTGTATATTTCTGGATAAAAAACTGGACTTGATGAAAAGCGTATGCGTTCCGCACGAAAATAATAATTTAACATGTATTTTGCTTTTTTGCCGTGACAGAGTTTGACAAACTTCCACTTGACTTGAGCAGCATCCAATTAAATTTACTGTGGAGGTTTAATTACTGTCACTTTGGGAAACTGTTCAGAGGGATGAGAGCTGAGAATAATTCCCTAAATGTCTCACTGCTGTCCCCTCACAGCTGTAGCTCACAGGACAGATGTTTGACAAGAAGGCTAATATGAACAGCTGGTATCCAGCACAAAGACAAACCCATAACCCAAGCCCGTTTCTTGTTTTGTTTTGTTTTTTCGTTTCTCCACAAATTGTTTCCAAACGTACTCAAGAACAAACAAGTCGAAACTGAATCTGGATACAAATAAGAATGACAAGGACAAAATATCAAGAAAAAAGTATCTTTTATTTTTAAAAAATGGCCAGCGAATGGGTTAGCTGTGCATGTGTGAATGAAACTCTAGTTAATAGAACAACAATAATTTTCACAGCCTTTCTCAAAAATTCTACACCAGAATAATATACAAAACACGGTTCTGTGGACAAAACTCGGAGCGTGACGCCCCGGACGTTTCTCATACAGCATCTCACAGAACGTTACAAACCAAGGCTGTAAGGAATGATATCAAATTAAGGATATAATCAGGTTAACTGTCGCAGTTTCTGGTGTGGATTACTGATTGTGTGCTGCCTGAAGTTTGTTAATAATTCAATTTCATACTGAAATACTGACAATAAGCATTAGAAGGCACAAAAACATTTTGCGCGAGACTGCCGCAGTGAGTTGGCACTTGATGGCTGATGAGATAAATACGGGCAAACACTCACACACTCTTAATTTTCCTCCTTAAACGCCAAACGCTCCTCTTTGAGTAACGGATAAAGTTCAGAGATCGTTTTCAGTAAAGAGCTGTTTAAGTATCGTTTGGTGTGTATTATGTCATGGGATATGTGTCTCTTTCTCAAGGAAATGGCTCACACATACAGAAGCACTTTATCTCCCTGACACGCACACACACACACACACACACACACACGGACGCATGTACGTACACATATCCGTGTGTTGTCCATCCACGTATACAGGAGGTCCAGCTGACATGTCACTCAGAGTGTGTGGTGTTATTTTACCCCATTTCCTTTAACCCTAGATCATGACTAATCGCAATTTGCCAAGCATAGCTTTCAGACACCTGTTCTGTCCTGTGCGAGTCTGTTGGTCCGGCTCTGTTTGCTTGCAACTTGGAATGGAGATGGTACCGGAAAATTGGTCTTCAACGGAATGATATCACAATTATTGTACTTGTACTGTCCTTCACTTCATTTACCTTATTTTCATTAAAAGCCAAACAGTACTGTAAATAACCAAACCCACATTACATGTGTTTACCTACTTAAGAACAAAAAAAAAAAAAGAAACCAATAATGCATGAACATAAATACATATAAGACTTTTATGCCAAAATGACACTATAAGATTCATATGAGCCATTTAATTAAGACTGATCCACTGATGCAAATGGCCAAATGTGCTGCAATATAGCTCTGGCCATTAATGTAAATTTTACTGCAAATTCACATAATTGGTCCCGACTCCAACGTATCTGCTTCTCCATCTGCTTCACAACAGAATTGAGCCAAAGCGTTTCTCTCCTACACAACTCAGTGGCAGGCCTTTTGCTTTACCTCAAGTGTGCACAACACGTGCAATCTTAAACTGGAAAGACGGGGGGATGTACAGGATGTAGGCGTAGGCGACATTTCCTCATGGAGGAGTTTGGCTCACCAACAACACAATTTGTCTTTGTGTAAAAAGTCTGTACAAGTGTGTTTTCATCGCAACGATAGAACTTTGTATAAAATCAGCAGGCACTTTTTCTTTTGTTTGTTTCACGTTCAGATGGCCACAGGTAGCCTATTACCCCCTTCACACACTTCTCCACCTGCTCCTTACTTCCTTCATTAGTAGTGCATCAATCTGAATGAGTCTCTGGTGCGAACTGACACTGTTTCTTGTCCTTAAGGCCGAGACAGCGTGGTGTAGACGGGCTGGTCCCAGCTGGAGGCGGTGGGGCTGTGGGCAGGAGCCATGGACAGGCTGTTGAGGATCGGGCTGCCGTAAGGCCGCCTGGATGAGTGGAAGTAAGGGTACTGGTAGAGGCTAGAGGGGTAGCCAGAGTAAGGGTTGTAATAGTTGGAGCTCTGGATGTCAGTATAGTCACACTGGGAGCTGGAGAAGGACGCTGCAGCCGACGCAGCTGAGGCGGCCGAAGTGACGCAGGCCTGGCTGCTGTAGGAGCCGTAATCGGAGTGCGAGGGCGACCTGTGGGAGTGATCGCTGTAATGGCTGGGACTCAGTTGCTCCGTTTTAATATGGAGCCGGTGTTGGCCCACCTCGCTGGCGGAGGGAGAGGAGGAGGACATGGTGCTCTTGCGGCTCCACGCTGACCCGTTGGCGCCCGCGTGGCTGTATGAGGAAGTGTAAGAGCTGCCAGGCGCTGGAGGCTGCCCGTGACTGTGGTCTGAAGGCAGGGTGGAGGAGCCCGAGGCGTGGCCATTGAGCGGGAGGTACTGGTCAAACTCGTGCACATCGAAGGTCTCCATGTTGCTGATGACATCAGTGCTGAGCTCAGAGATGTCGACGTTGCTGAAGTCGATGTTTTGCCTGCTGCTGTCAACGAGACGCCGGCCTTCGTGTTTCAGATCCTGCTTCACCCCGTGGTGCAGGTCTGTTTTGGGAGTAGTGGGCGGTGTAGGGGGACCGTGGGGCTGCCCTGAAAAGAAAATAACATCAGAAATAAAGCGTGAGGGTTCGTCACTGCAAATACAAAATGATTTGAACAATTTACAGCAGCCTAAAAGGATTACACTCCTAAAATAAAACTCACAAACTAGTTGTGTTTGATGCATTATTTCCTGTATAAATTTGACAACATGCCTGCATGTTCAGGATGGTGGTGTCCATCAGTAATCCCCGCCAGTCCTCCCATCCCTGGTTCAGCTTTATACATGTGATGTGCCAGTTCTGCTCCCGAGTCTGAGTCGCTCTGGCCTGGTTTCACATTCTTCCGTCGCCGGGGCTGGTACTTGTAGTCTGGATGATCTTTCTTGTGCTGAACCCGAAGCCTCTCTGCTTCCTCCACAAACGGCCTCTTCTCACTTTCCGAGAGCAAACTATGGTTGGAAAAAAATATAACATTTTAAAATGAATGCAGCCAAACTAAAGGAGAATAAAAAAGATAAAATTGTTACATGGTTCAAGCTACTTTTAGAGTTTTTTATTTAGAGGTCATGAGAAAATTCGAATTTTCTTTTCTTAATTTCTTCTAAATCATTTACATTTAAAACCAGAACTTTTTGAATTTTTATCAAATTTATATTTCTATGTCATTGCCAAAGCTGTTAACTTAAAATATCATTTAAGAAATGAGTGATTCCATGCCCAAATGACCACTCTACACACTAATATTTTCTTTTATAAATGTTTATCCATGCATTTCTCTTTCATATAGATAAAACGTTTCTTTACCGCCACAGTTTCCCCAGGGTCTTGCTCAGTTCGGCGTTGTGCAGGTGTGGATACTGGTCCGCCAGCTTTCTGCGGGCCGCTTGCGCCCAAACCATGAACGCGTTCATGGGTCTCTTGACGTGAGGTTTACTCTTCAGAGATCCGTTCCCTCTCACGGGCATGGGCACCAAGGACCAGTCGTATCCTTTGAGGACTTGAGAGACGGCGTCCCGTATGCAAGCTGGGAACCGGTCGTCATCCTCGGAGTCCAGTTTCTTGCCCAAACCGGTGAGCATGGACCCTTGGCCGTCGGAGCCCGTCGGTGAGGACGGAGCGTCGGAGTCGGACTCGTCCTGGGACATGGAGCTGTTTGTGCCGGATGGACTGCACGGCTGGTCGCTGACACACTTGTCATGCTCCTATGTCATTTTCAACATTATTTGTTCAGCCCCTTGGGGATGAAAATCCGAAAATGTATTCTTCAATTAAGAACAAAAATCAAATGTTACCCCTGAATTCAAGCGCGCAGCAGAGTGGCCGGTGCGCCTTTTACGCACGGTGCGCCACAGTAAATTCCTTTAACAATTTCAGTCAGCGCGAGTCCGGTGTTTTCCTTCTGTTTCCCTGTTTGTTTGTCTTCGTTAGTCTTGTTTTCCTAGGCTGTCATGGGAGGTGCAGTCGTGAAAGTTGTGGTCCACAATGTGAGCTGAGGAGCTACACGTTACAGCAACTTGAGTTGGAGTTTTAAAATCGTCACTCCACCCTCCGCCTGGGATTGGCTGGAACAAATCACCGCTTCCCTTCCATTGGTTCAGGCTCTTACGCGAGCTTCATAATTATAATGATGTTCTTTTTTTTCATTAGTGGCATAGTCCTGTTTTCATTAATGCTGCTCAGGTTGTGTGACAAACAAATATTTTATAATGCTACTTAGAAATTTCATGAATTCAGAAATCACACTTATATCTAAATATAAGATATAAGGGATGTTTATTATCATATTATTGAAATGAAAACATATTTGATCTTTGAATGTAAGCATAAATCAACACCCAAATTAAAAATAACATTTGGTAATATGATTATTGTGATGCTAATCATGGCTTTTGCATTGTATATTGTTAATTTCCTGTTTATATACAGGATTTCACTTCTTTAGAAGATATCTTGACAAATATTGAAGTTAATTTACATATTTTTACTGTCAAAGAATACTGAAGACATGATAAATATGTCAAATTGAATTTGTTTAGAAAAATAATATCTTTTCTCACTGGGGTGAAGATTGAGGTTTGACATCTGACTCTGGATCCAAATGAACTGGATCTGAACAAGAATCAACCACCAGAATAACCACATGCAGAGGTTAAAATTAAGATTGTTATTCAGCTTTTTATTCCCTCAGATAATAGACAACAGTGTGAAGTATTAACAGTCTAAAAATTGCATGCTTTTGCTAATTTGGTTAAAGATGAAATAGCAAATGTGTCAAAGCGTCTAACAAACTAATTTGCAGCAGGGTTGAAAATGATAACAAACTGCCACAGAGGCAGGACGATCCTCCCTCACACCGCGTAGAACTGATGGCTGTGTTTCTTTCTTATTTAGCAGTTGCTTATAATGGTCATTCATCTGTGTTTTTTAGGCAAGTTCAGTGCGATGTTCAGCCTGCAATACCTGTCTGTCTACTCTAAGCAAATGATCATGACTCTGAAGCAAATGCCCTTAGTCCTGAACCAACTTCTGACCAAAACGCGTGTTTGCTTTGACAACAAAAGCCTCCAGCTTTGCAGGCTCGTGTCAGCCAAATTTTAACTTTTGATAAATGTGACAAATTCAGAAGAGGGGCTTGTCCCTGCAGTCTGCTTGTGATCCATAAGTCACCTCTCACCACCAGCTTTTTACTACACTGAA
>JAPZEA010000009.1:11375620-11388185 GCA_029783685.1 Heniochus monoceros
CTCAGACAGAATATCGCTAACTAGAAGATCCTCTATTTTACTTCCACGGTGAATTTATGCAGAGGAGCTGATGTTGTTATATCTTCAGGTGAAAATATTCAGAGGATTTTCCAACCAGGTTCACACACACATTAAAGCGAACTCTCAGTGATGGATGTACGTACTGCTCCTTGCTGTTCCATCTCTACTCATCCCACCCCCTCCTGGAAGTTGGATGGTGGATGGTTTCCATTTTGGTCTGTGGCCAAATGTATTTTCCAGGTTTTCTACTTAGTGAGGTCGAGGACCTGGGGATGTTTGACTCGCTGGTTCTAATCACAGTCCAACCCCCATGACAGCTGCTGTGTGTTAGGACCTCCCATTGACCCCTGACCCTGCACTATCCTAAATTCGTTCTATTAAAACACCGTAATGAGGGGTTTACTGGACCAATTGCAGGTTTTATTTAAACCTATTAGTGGACACAGAGGTGGAGAGGAGGGGTTGCACTGCGAGGAGGGAAGGAAGGGAGTTCTGAACAGATTGAAGGGGGAGTGTTTGAAACTGAAGGAAACAATTAGTCCAAACGTCTCAGGGTGTGTTTGGCCTTCGGCCACACTCATTTTTAATGTCAGGAGTATAAAAAGAGCTCAAGTGTTTCCAGATTAGTTGCTGTGTTTTCTCCCTGACACATAACTGCTTTGCAAGGCGGCGGTTTTGCATGTGATGGTTCTGTATGATCGTATATGCTGGAGATTATGGACAGACAGGTTTTGGAAGCTGCTGTAGTAGCAGGTCAGGAAGTTAATGTTAAGTCATCCTCTAGCTTCCCCAAGGCTTGCCTCTAAGTGTTTGATCTGCTATGTGTCAGAAGGTATTTTGGTTGTGGAGGGATTACAAGTAGTACACACTTTATGTGTGCATTTGAGAAATGCATAATGGTTTTAGCTGTTAACGCAAATGTTGAACATCGCTAAAGGTAAAGCTCGGGGGTTGATTTTTGGAGTACAGATCAGTGACCTTCCTTTTAATCTTCCATGTGCAGGGGAAATGTCCATTCCTGGCTATTTTCTTCTGACACGAAAGCGTAAATGCAAAGACGTTCAGCAGGGATGACACTTCCCATGGTGTATCTTGTCCCAGAGTTGTCCCCAGAGAAGCGTGGGTGTATGTGGGTTCTTTCTTTTTTTACGCTTTCTGATCTCCACCCCCCTCTTTCTGTGTTTCTTCCCTCTCATCTTCACGGCATATGTTCTTCATAAAACTTGCGGTGTGCTCAGTCTTTCACATTGTCTCCTTTTTTGATCCTTGATTCTCATAAATCATCTCCATAATTTGCCTGTGAATTAGATGGTGCGGGACATGTAGACATTTAGCACAGGGCTCAGGGGCGGCGAGAGAACAGAGAGCCCACCCCTTGACTTTACGGGAAATGGGAGGCCGCTCCACAAAAGCAACACTAATTTAGAGGACTTGTCTGGCTGCGGGGACTTTGCCTCACAGCGTTAAGATAATTGTGGTGGATTGTTTTTATTTGCAGATAATCAAAACAAGAATAAAAAACCATTTGCGCTTCTAATTTTTATGTACCTTATATGAGCTCAAGTCTGTGCAAATGTGCATGTGCATCCACATGTTTACGCATGCAAGCATTCAGCAAGTGAGCACACACAGTCCAGCATGAAACCTAAATCTCTTGTGTACAATTCATATATAACAGGATCATTTATAAGCTATTAAAATGATTATTGGTGAAGTGGATCAAATTCTCCAATTAGGCTTTCAGTGTGCTAGCCAAGAATTTCGATGTTTATGAGCAGCAGTTAGTCTGTCTGTCTCCAGCCTGTCTGTAACCTCTAATAGAAACACTACCCTGAAAAACGCATCAGCACACCTGCTGCTAACCACATGAAGAGGCTCAGTGTGTTGTGATCATCTGGATCAGTGCTGTAATGTATTATATGATGTTAAAGCGCTGAGATAATTTCCATGGCTTGATGTTGGTTAATTTACTGCACAGTTGAAAGCTGGTTAGCACTGCAGTGTTTGATCAAAGGTGATTCCCCCACAGGAGCGTTGTAAAAAACATTGCATCACTTTTGTACATATTGCATAAGGCCTATATAGTATATGCAAATTTACAGCTTCTCTGTTATAAATTAACTATATATATTAATTATATACAGTGGTTTGGGAGGTGAACAAACACGCCATCCTCATCCGCTAATCATACATGCTGTTTTAAGTCAACGCGTATCCTTGTACCACTATAAACACCCATCAGAGTCTACTACTGAGCAGAGAAACCAGCATTGCAACATTATCCAGAGATTAGCACCGTGCACAGACATGGTTAGCCACAGTACAGATCATATCAAATCATGGTGCCTGACATGTCATCACCATGGGAATATAACTTAGCTTTGCACTTTCTCAGCCAGCCAGAGCAGCACCCCTCCATCCCGTGTGGATATTATAAAAACTGCTTTTCTTTGCTTCAGTGAAGATATTATTGAGTTTTATGTGATCTGTCGATTGGTGTAACTGGTTGCAATGTTGCACGATGGTGATGAGTGAGACAAGTGAAAAGATTCGCACTCCTCCCTGTGAGATTTTGCATTTAGGTTAGGCTGCTACAGTAATTTAACAGGTTAACACAATATGATACGTGTTAGCTGGGTGCAGAGGCTTGAGGTGGGAGGAGGCCTCTACCAAAAAGAGGAGCAATGTGCTAGCCAGTAGCTAGCTTGCTAACGTCAGTCACTGGTAAGCGTACGTTTTGCTCAGGCTTACAGGACTTGTGGACATACCCTAAAGCAAGCATTTCATTCTCTCCTTCAAGTTGACATTCATGATCCATAGCATGCTGTATGGTGCTTCCACCAACTGCCACGCAGACATCATTTGCCTCAGGCAGGGAAAGAAGGAAGCACTTGTTAACCGTTTTCCAGTGGTTGTAGGTACTGGGTATTTCCTGGTACCCACTTCACTATTTCCAACTGTTTGCCTGACACGCACAGAAACAAAGTGAAAAGCGTGTCAGTCATGCTGTAGCTTTCAGGTACTTTATGCAAAAGCAAATCAAAGACTCAAAGCAACAGCACCCACGGGTGAACAGTTTGAACATGGATGTACATTCAGTCTAAAGCAGGTTATTTGTGTTGAGTTTATTGGGTTGTTGTGGGGAGTTTTTGGCATGGTGGTGCGCAGCTACAGGTCACATGGTGTGGGAGTCCAAGGTCACCAAGGTCACTTCCTGTTCCCTTTAAAGAGGTACAGAGCTGTAGCTGGGGACAAAGGAGGCCACGGAAGTACTTCTGTAGCACGAAGGATATAAAGAGTCTTTTCAGCGGACCACAAAGTCTGACCTTTTCATTCACAGAGGAATTTCACTTTCCCCAGAACTAGCTCGCCTTGGAAACGTAGCGCCCTCCTCCACCTTCTGCTGTGTATTCATACTAATCCTAACCAGGTTTATGGCTGAGACATGTATGTGGTTTCTGTTGAATAACACTTTTAACAGAGATTCCAGTGTTGCATATAAAGGCTCGGATCAGTTTGGGTGACAGGATCACCTTTAGTGAGTGTTTAACCTCCACTGACTGGTGACTCTGTTCAGCTCTGACGACTATCAGCGCGTAGATGAAATTACATATCTGCTGAAGATGGTCAAACCAACAACATTTGATTCCACTCAACGCACTCACCTTGGATTATCTCTGTGTGTTTGCGTGTGCCTCTCTGTTCTCTCTATTCAAATTCAGCGTGTTTTCCTTTTTACCAAACATTTCAGTGCAACTATTCTGCTTATTTTAGCCAAACTGAAGCAGTATTAAGCATCCCACCTACCCTGTTCCACCTACCTCTTGTGTCTACTAATGGCAGCCCCTGGGACAGCTTTGGCTACATTTAACATACAATATAAATCTACTGAGCTATAGGGTCCCTCATTTAACAAGATGCTGCTTTATGGCGCTCTGCAAAACTCAACTTTCTTTTATGGATTATATGAAGAATATGCCAGTGTAGGTTTATTTGATTGATTATTCCATTTATACTTTCGAGCTCTGAGCTCCCCTGTTTGGTTTGGGGGATTAATTCATCATCTATAATTTGACAATGATATGACTCTCTAAACCCAGACTATGCATCTAATAGTAAAACAGCAGAATCCTCATAATTGGAGAAATTGTTTATGTGTATATATACATGCATGTTTGTGGTACCTATGCAGCATAGCCATGAGTTGTCCACATATGACTCCACATGCTTTTGGATGAATTGGTACCAAACTTAATCACAACCAATGACCTTGGCCCCCCCACCCAACAGCCTCACTTTTTCTTGCATTTATGACCTCAAACTCAGGTACATATATTTATGATGGCAGTAAAGTGGGCTGCTGTAGTTAATCTCCTAATGACGTCGCCATTCCTCTGCCACCAGTGAGTCTGGGTTCGGGCCACAGGGACCGATCACTGGAGACAGGATGGGGGGAACGGGGCCTTGTTTTTGGGTTGCGAATGCTGGAGAGCAGGGCTTGAGCTAGAGCGGGTTTGTGGCTGAGAGGGTGGTATGAGACAGGGCCTTGCTTTTTTCTCGTGTCGTGCAAAATGACATGCATGTGACATGGCATATTCCAGAGGCGCGAGATCCATTGCAAGTGAGAAATTTCACTAATGGGAAACAAATGCGCCACACTTCTCTTCTCTTGTCACTTTCTATCTGTAGGGCAGCTGGTTGCCATCTCATTCTTTAATAGGACATAAGTTATTAATGCTTGATGCATGAAAGATGCTTTGCTCACACCTTTTAAACTGCTGATTTAAATAATATTCACTTGTCAAAGCATGCACGCTACTTTTGCATACATGCACATGTGCAGGTGTGAGTGTACGGTAATGTTATTTAAGTGTGTGCGAGAGCAGTTTTTTTTTTGTTGCCGGCAAAGCATGACTTCATCATAAGAGCGCCTGCTACTGAATGTAATTTTGCTTAAAGATACGGTATCATCTGCCAGTGACAGTGGCGCACACCAAGCAGAACAGTTACCGCCCTTTTCCTCTGTCTGTCTCCACTGTCCATCTTCCCTCCTCCTTCCTCTCTCCTCTCCTGGTTGCAGTTGTATTTGTGCGCCTTGGGAAGATTACAAAGAGGTGCTTTGTGAGGGGATGCAGCTGCTGAAATTCGACTAGATCCAGCTGAAGAGAGAAGGCAGCAGGTGGGTCAACAACGCCACCCTGCCGTTCCCAGAATATCAGGCTGCAGAGCTGTGCCTCCCTCCCCCACCCACACACATGCACACACATCCTCAGAGCACCCCTACCCCACCCCAGCACACACAAACAAACATTATACCATGTCAAAATACAAACACAGCAACACCCACAAAACAGCAATACGGCAATATGCACATGTCAAAGGACTGCCTCAGTGGAAATACTGCCCACTCAAACAAGTGTGCATCACTGGAATCATTCATACGGTGGGAGAAAGTTGGCAGAAGTTGGAAAAGCAACACAAATAATTAGAACAACACACAAACATAGCCCTAAGTGCTGCCTCACTAAGGCCTTATGCTGATACTAAGCTGTGGCTTTTCAGCCTTATTTTACGATTTTGTCAGCAGCAGTTATACGTGTCGCAGGGAGCAGAGGAAGATCCTGTCAGCTTTGCGAAGTTAAGATGTTAACAGGTCAGGACGCTGCCAAAATGTTGGATTTCTGCATTGCAATGGGGACATTGGTAAGATGACCCTCATCCGGCTTTGTGCAGCTCAAAAAGAGGTGGCAGGAGATGGAGAGAGGAAAGGAATGAAAGAGAGGAGAGGAAGTCCTGCAGGCGAGTGCTCTTGTTCCTTTTGAGGTTTTGATCTTTTGATAAGATGTCACACCATCCTCTCTGCTGGGGACGCCACGCTCGGCCAGTGTGACATAAAACGCGCACATATGCACATTTCTTTCATCATTAGATTGTTTTAATCCATGAAAACTGCACAACCGCAGACACACTGAAGCTGAAAAATGAAAAACGATGTTCCCACTTTGCTTTATCGTCTCCATCTTCACCCTTAATCAGCTCCAGCTCCATACAAGCTTGTTTTTTTTTTGTTTTTTTTTTACACACGCATTCTCTGTGGAAGCACCGACCAAAATATGGATGAATTTTTGTATTAACTTTGCATATGTTTTATCTCTGCCGTCATGTTCCATAAACAAGTTTTTTGATAATCATAAAAGCAGTATGCAAATAGGACGTGAAGGAGTTGGACGGTACGGAAAGCTGTTGGCTTTCGTCAACTATTCTTTGGCTTTATAGAATATGTTTCCTTTCCTGAAGTCTCTCTGTATCCTTAATGAGAGTTTTGACGCACATGGCTCCCTCCCCCACACATCGGTGCACCCCTTCCCCTTCATGCGAGCAATAATTCAGCCACGTTGATAATAAGTCCTTCTGTCCTACCCTGAAAATGTCATTTCATACACACTATGCCCCACAGGGCTGTACCCTGAAAGAGCCCACTGTCCCACACACTTAGTATTCCTGCCTTGAGATACTTGCAGACATCCCTATCACTAGTTAAAAGTCCAGCAAGCAAGCACGCTGACCAGCAGTGATCGTACAGTACGTTTTCTCTGTTTCTCAAGCAAAAACCAGCTACCTCTATTGATGCTTTATCAGGAACCTCATGATTCCTGTTTTTTCTGCTTTCACATGGAGCTTACTAACTATATGTGTATATGTACAGCTTTATTTCCCCCCCTGATGGCAATCAACTCTATAGCTCATCCTTATCTTGACTGTTTTGCCCTTAGAGAGCATATGTTCATATTCCTTTTGCATCTGATTCTTCTCTGTCTCTCAAAGTTAAACAAAGCGCTTCCGCCGACAGTATGTCACCAGAATCATCCATTTCTTCCATCATTTCTGAATGACTTCAATTCTTTTCATGGGTCAGCAGGCTTCCACTGCTCATGCGGCTGCAGCTTTGTTGAGACTGAGCTCAGTGACGCGATATCGCTTCCATCATGGCACTGTCACTCGCGCCCCGCGGGCTTCTCCCCAGATAGGCCCGCCACCTCCCGCACCAGAGGGGAAAACACGGCTCCCGCTCCTCACGCGCTGCCCCGGGTTATTGTTCATTTTCTTATCAGTCACCCCGGTCCATGTGATACAGCAGAAACAACGCATTCTGGGTTCCTCATTCGCTCGGGTTACAGTTTGCGTGGAAGTGTGAGAGAGATCATCATCATTAGAAGGTGGATCTCAGAAAATGCAGACTTCCAGCCATCTGGAGCTCCATCCCTCCACATGTTTCAGAGTGTGGGAAGCTGCAAGAACGTGTCACTGGTCTATATCAAATCACTAAATATTTCATCAGCTCTGTGCTCACTCGTGGGTGTGTGGAAGTTATTGTTTGAGTGGTTTTCCTTTTTTTTCTTGTGGCCAATTACTCTCCCATCACTGTCATTTACATTCATTTACATCAATTCATTTGTCATGTAAAATTTGTCTAAGCCCTGCAATCTGCGTCCAGCCCACGTTTGTGAAGCTTGACAAAACGAAGCCATATGTTGTTGATACAGCACCGATCAGATGCTTTCAGCTCAAGCGCTGTGTCATCCTAACCGACTCTGGGCGATTGCGGAAGATGCTCATCTCACCTTTCCTCCACATCTTCGCTGCAAGAGTAATAGTCTCCACATTGCCTAGTGAAGCGTCATGCCTGATTGCCGCCATTCTCACATCTGCTTCCTGGAAAAGCGGCGGGGAAGTCTCCAAAGATCTCCCAGCGGAGTGTGGGGCATGTGTGTTCACATATGAGGCGAGAGTTTGTGACAGGGGCTTGCCGGCGTGGTTTATTTTCAAAGGGTAGTGTTGAGAATGTGTTGAGAGGTTGAGGAGTTGAGAGAGCTCTCCGCGCTCTGGTTTGGGTTTCACCTCCCTGGAACACAGCTGGGGGGTTGGGGTTAGGAGCCGGGGGGTGGGGCGGCAGGGGGCAGGATTTTATGTTTAGACAACAGCGCAAACAAGGCAGAATATTATTTTCTGTGTATGCACGTGTGTTTGAGAGGCAGACACAGATAGTGTACAACCTTGCACATAATGTTCCTCATCATATATTTACAGGAAATGGTTACCTAATTCTTTTTTTTTATGTGTGACCTTGTGCACTTAAGTCTCATGTGAGAAAAAAAAAAAAAACATGCAAACAACCAAACTGAACTCCAGCAGAACAGGGAAGTGCCAGTCCCGGCTAACTGTCATATCTGCACCATTCATTTCCCTATTTTTCAGCAGCCACACTAACATGTGTAGCGATAGGCATCGCTCCAAGTGGGCCACTTTGCATTGAAAAAAGGCCGCGGCCATTAGAAAAATGCACAGGGCTGAACTGAACTTATTTGGTTATTCAAAGCTAACACTCTCTCTTTTCTGGCCTGCATCATATAGCATGTTTTCCAGCTGCCACAGCAAACTGGGAAGTTTTGAATGCAAAATAAGATGCAAAAGTGGAAATTTGCATCTACAGGACAGTTTCAACCGAGGCAGCTGAGTCGCCAAAGCTCGCTTGGACACTCTTTAACATGGGGTGTGAGGGACATTTAAAGCACTCCATGTCTAACGAACTGCTCGGAGCCATTCTGAACAAGTGAAGCATGTCAGACGCACTGAGGCAAGCTGGAAGAGGAACATGTATGTAAAACAGACCTGTCATCAACTCAAGCAAATCTACCCCCAGCGAAAACTTTCTCCATAGAAGAGTGCGGTTTAAAGTCCTTGTTAGCACAAGCAAGCAACGATAGCAATCAGAGCAGCTTGCTGGCTTTAACGTGTGATAAAAAAATATTTTAAGTATATTTGAGTTTGAATGTTTTATTGTTCATACAGAACATGAAATATGGTAACCAGATACTGCGCTTGAAATGGGTGAAATTCTCAGCCTGTCCTCGCTTGTTCAGCTGAATCTCCTTATCATACATAATGCCATCCATCTGAAAGTGTGCTGCACGCTCACTAAGCACAAGAGCTGGATGGCAGCTCTAGTTTCTGTTGTGTACTTTCTTGTTGTCATCATCTGGCATTCAGCGATGCCATCCCTTCTGGTTACAATCACTATTATTCTTTTCATTTCTTAACCATAAAACTCCTATTTTACACCCACCACCCCAGCAAGCAGTGTCACACTATACTGTACATCTAGAATGCAAATAGGAAAGCAGACAGACGGCCTGTCTGGGTTTTTTTTTTTTTTTTTTTTTAACGATTCTTATGGCTTCTCTGCATTTGCTGCGATATGTTGCCTGCCAAACAGCGAGGCTGCCACAGCGCTGCCGCTGCCGCCGCCGCCGCCGCTGCTGCTGCGGGTGTTTTTTCGATCAGACTGGTGTGGACCTGGGAAGCAGAGCATGTGCCACAGTGGAATTCAGGTGCCAAGAATATAATTTTCCTTAAGTGCTTACAACTGTAAAAACCAAAGTTGATTCCCTGAGACTGAAAGTAATTACAGGCCATTTAAATTGGAGAAAAAGACGAAGCGGCGAGCTCTTTAGTTTTCGCAGAACTCAAGAAACATAATGTGGTCTGTCTAATATCTGTTTTATTTGAATGTTTTAACGTGCAAGTTGGTAATTTATATTGGCCGTGTGCGATTCGTCTGGAGGAAATGCCACTGGCTGCGGTTAACCCGAGGACTATAAATTGTGGAAGATGTATCGGGCTTTCACATCAATACTAATATACAAAAGCATCATCTTGAATGAAATGGACAGTAATATCTAGTCTCCAACATCTGTGTATTAGCTATTTATCCTTCAACCTGCATTATTGGCTACGCTGACGACCAGCTCGTCTGAATGAACGCTAGCTGCTGCTGGTGTGTCTTCACAGACAGAGATGAACTTGGCCGGGGGATGCACCAAGTGTATCCTGTATCAGTTGTGGCGGAGCAGGGGGGCTTCACTTGGCTTGTGAGAGCGTGACGGTGCACCTGTCAGAGAGGAAGGCCTGGCTAATCACTGTAAGTTGGCCGCAGAGTGAACATGTGTGCTGGGGAGACCCTCAGGCCAGGGGAGGAGGAGGGGAGGGAGGGCACGCCTGACCCAAATTGCTTCAATAAAAAAAAAAAAGAAAAAAAAAAGGAGGATGTGGATGGAGAATTCCCCAGATCGTTCCCCCACCTTCTCACTGCTCTCACCGCTCCTTGGGTCTTCCCCTTTCCCTCACACTCCTCTCATCTTCAGACATCTGAACATTTTCTCTGTTTTCATAGTTAAATCATCCGGCTATTGACAAAGTGATTGCTCATATTTGCTGACTCATCTCTTCTATGAAACCCGCCTTCCTGGGAATATCTGGCCTGCCATTGGCTCCCTCAGGTCTGATAGCGTAGGGCCTACTTCTCTTCTCTCTCTCTCTTCTCTCTCTCTCTCGCTCTCTTTCTCTACGTTGAGTCATTCTCTGGGAAAAGCAAATCAGCACTCCGCCGAGATTCCAGAGAATACACTCTCCGGTTCTGTTGACGAAGGGTGAGGTTCTTCTTCTCCTTCACCTCTCGAGGCAGGACCACACAGCGTGTGAAAATCTGGCCCGCAGACACACCTCGGTTTCCATGTGCAATAAAACATACGTGCGTGTTTTCCCACAACAAATGACTTCACACCACAGTAGAGAGATGCATAACCATCCTGTAGGAACGACTCAGGCTTAGCTGTGTCGGGGCATGACTGTGGAAACATATTAAGTGAATATCGTCAGCAGCTAAGAGCAAACAGATTTGTCTGGACTTCAGCGGCATTAGTATGTTGGTCGCTCACTCTGCCAAGCCCAGGGAAAGTTTTCAATTAACGTCAGATGTGGATGTCGAAAGCCTACCTGGGTTTTGCTCATATCCTCCTGAACGCCGGCTCATTTCATCTTTTTTTTTTTTTTAATTTATTGTCCATCCCTGGAAGACTCCAAATGTATATTACACCGAGTTTTGGCCGGTCAGGCTCGGATTTGATTTAGTAAACTCCCTTTGTGTTTGCGTGCGTCTGGTATGACTAATTGCGTTTGGCCTGCGCATCCAAATGCTTCATGTTTGCCAGTAATCATTTGAATTGACCACCGTGACATTCCTCGAGAAGTCAGACCTTCAATTTCACTGCACTAATGCCTCTACATTTTCCACATCATTCATTTCCGTCAGGGGGATCCTCCTGCCAAAGCAGGCTAATTTGTGCTACATGGCAAATAAATAATCTTATATAATAGGATCAAAATATATAATAAAAATAATAGATCTTCGGTATTTCAAGACAAACTGAGAAGCCAACTTTCTAAGAGGGCTGCAGGCAGCGCTGGGCCATCTCGGATGTTTTTATGCTTTAAAATAAAATCGCTGCATAAATTGATTATCGTGTCTTAGCTGCACTTTTACTCCTTTCTCTTCAAGCATGCAGGCTTTAACTGTAATGGAGCCGATAGAATGATAAATGCTAATAAAAAGCATGAGATATATCATCAAATAGTGTTTTCTAGCACTATAATATATAACACCTCAAATACTGAGCCGTTTAGTTACTGTGTTATTATGCAAGATGTGCAGTATGACTGCTGAAGAGAAGCAGAGATCCATATTTGCCAGCCAAATGGGCTTTTGTTTACGATGCTCGCAAGTTAACACCTTCCTCAAAATCTGAAAAATGGGATCTCTTGCGGAGACTAATCCGCTGCAAAAAGCCATCAAGCGGAGTTTTGGGTCCCGGGTGTATAGTCAGTAACCAATCTTTTCAACAGATCCTTCCTAAGCGTTGGAAGCTGGACCGGGCATTAAACATGCAGAGAAGTGCTTGCTGTCTACAGCTTGTCAATGTGCTTCCACTTATATCCAGAACCACCTCCCCCTCCTTCTTTCTCCCCTTTCTTTCTCTCCTCTCCCTCTATCTCCTCTCACCCTGTCTCTCGCTCCAGGGAAGAGTTTGAAGTGGCGTTTCTTGGGCTTTGTTTCCTAAATGGGTTGGTTTTGTTGTGTCTAGAGTCTGGGCTTTGGCAGGGCCTGGATGCTGAGCTGAAACCTAATCTAACGCTGCGCTCGCCACACCACAAGAGGTGGTTTTTGGGATCCTCTTAGTGGCTGCTGGCCGCTTTAACTCCGGACCCTACAGGCTCCCTACTGAGGGCAATGGCTTCCCATCATGGGAACATGGCTTGTTGCCTTCCACTACCCCCTTCGGTCTAGCTGTTGGTCAAATATAGCTTACTCTTATTTTATACTTTTTGTTTAGTGAGATAGCGTGCCAGTATTTTCATGCATTGCACAATCCTGATTCCAAAAAGTTGGATTGCGGTGTAAAACATAAATAAAACAGGATGTGGTAACTTGCCACCTTTTTTGACATATACGCAATTAAAACAGCACAAAGACAACATATTTAATGTTTGACCTCATCAGCTTCATTGATTTTTATGCTTATTGTGAATTTGATGCAACAACATGTTTCAAACAAGTTGGCGCAGGAGCAACTTAAGACTGGGAAAGTTGTGGAATGCTCCAAAAACACCTGTTTGGAACATTCCACAGGTAAACAGGTTGATTGGTAAC
>JAPZEA010000009.1:11388285-11399417 GCA_029783685.1 Heniochus monoceros
CCCCTGCCCCTGGGGGGATTCAAACTCAGGACCTTCTTGCTGTGAGGCAGCAGTGCTAACCACTGCACCACCGTGCTGCCTGAGTCAGATATTATGTTGAAAAAATTAAAAAGCTGTTTCTGGTCAAGCATGTTAAACAAGGAGGAGCATTGCCAGAATGTGAGAGTCATTGATTCACACCTGTGCCTTTCCTACTGGGACATGTCAAAAATGTCCTCTTTGAAAAAGGTCATCAGATACTAGTGCTTTTATCAATAAAACAACACAACACTTACATTTTTGTGAGGTAGCATTGGGGTGTGTATACATATTGTGATTTACTCTGTCAGAGTGGGGCATATCCAATCAGCATCAAGACTTTTATATGGGGTTCAAGGTCACAGCCCCTTCATTATGTGCAAAATATGCCAACAAGACCTCTACTCAGTTCATAGATAGTTTATCATCATTCAAGCTAATCAACCCCTACCACATCTACTGACAATCTTAATTTCACCCTGTTCAGACCTGCACTCTGCAATTCTAGACACAAAATGTAACAAAGTGCACAGCAGGGGGATATAACCAAGGCCTGTTTTGCCTCTTCAATGTGCCATAGAGATGACTGAAACTAATCTCCAAATGGATGTCCACTGCACATTAGCTATCTTTTCTTCTCAGTTTTTCAACACGGATAAACAAAGCTCAAAGCACAAAAGAAGCAATTCTGTATAATGTATCTTAAACACAATATGCACACAAGTGTTCATTTTTATTACTTTTTTTCCAAGGCTAGATAAAATTCATAATGTTATATCTTTGTGTCTTCTTTTTAGCCTGGGCTATTCTTGTCTCTTTTTTTTTTTTATTTGTAGCAATACACTCCGTAGACACACTGATAACGAGAAAGGCCAGGATTTGGCTTTAACAATGAATTGCTTGTGCTGTACCCTCCAAATGAACCAGGCAAACAAGTTAATCTTCATTTAAACAATTTAAGATTAGAAATATTAATGTCTCTGAAAATGTCTAGTACTTCTAAAGAAGTGCTTTAAAATAATACTTAGGGATACGTCTATTCTGTCAGGACAACATTAGCCCCAGTAAAGCTTCAGATTTTCAGGGGTGTTTAAATAGTATTTATATTACACTTAAAACATGGAGATCTATAAGTGAAGACAAAATGTCGCCATAAACTAAACAACTAAAATAAGTTATTCAAAAGACAGCAAAAAAACATAGATCTGAAATGTCCTTTTTAAGAAACGGTATGTTCTTTCAGATGTCTCTGGTGTAACTGAATGAGTATAATCCAGCAGAGAGCTGAATATCTTGCCAACTCAGCTGTGAACAAGATCAATATCTGAGCTCAAAAGGGCGGATAATGATTGCCAACTCCTATGGGAGACAAAATTATGACTAGAAACTGTTAATATATGAAGCTATTCAATGAGGCGGAAAGTTGCTTAGATTAAGATTTTGAGCAGAGGAGCGCTAATAATTAAGTTATTACTGCATTCAGCTCTTATTTGTAAATTTCTAATATAGGATTGAGGAGGAAGAATGTGTGCAGATACCGTACATTGGAAAGTTTAGAGTCCTGACAATGGAAACAGAATGAGAAGGGGACAGCCACTGTCAAGATATCACTATGCATCAAAGCTGGCTCACTGCCTCAATGGGCTCTTACAGCTTATCAGAGTTCCTTTCGATGGCAAATGCAGCCTAGTCTCAAAGTGAATTTCTGATTCTCAGTAAACTTTTGACAAGGCCTATTACACAGATGGATAGCTGTTTTCACTGGGAAAACACGGCGCCAGCAAGCCCCTGTTAAAAACACTTCAGGCAACTCATATCTGATGAGGTGTCAAGTATTTCAAGAGGAACTGCCATGTCACTGAATGGTGTTACCTAATCACAGCACTAATGATTCGTAATGCAGAACTATAAGTGGTAGGGTATTGCTGTGAAATACAGCTTCCAACTCCTTATATCTTACAAGAGTGAGCTGAGTTCCAAGGAGCTGGGCTTTACATCCTTTCATCTTTCACAGTGACTGATATTTTCAGTAATCTGCATAAATAGCATCTAAATTAGCAATATATAATTAATTTACCTCCTTATATACATTATATATTTACCTCACAATGGTAAATCTCAGAATGTTACCCATGGGAACATTAAGTCACATTAGGAGTGACATTAGAGAACAATTACTACTGCTGCTTATCTGCTTATATTCAAAACCCCTACAGACATTGCTTTTCAATAACTTAGAATCATCCCTGACTTAGATTTTTCCTGACAATAATGTGACACAAGCCCTGCTGACACTATGTCAGACTGGTGAGCGCCAAGATGCTGTGTAAGACAACCAGCTCCACAGATGCACAGCTGACACACCACAAAACAAAAAGTGAGAGCAGAGGCAGAAAGATATCCACATACATCCAAGACCAGACACAAGGAGCCAATCTATATTTGTGTCAAGGGACTCCCACAGTGAGCGCTCTGGAGGCAGAAAATCCCATGCCATCTCTGGGCAGCTGCGTAATCAAAGATTGATATCTTAGTATGCACAACTGAGGTCCCCGGCTCCCCACCAATTAATACTACACTAATATTAACTTCTCATCTGACTCAACTCATCTCTAACAAGAAGATAATCTACGATGCTGACTATTAGCAAAATCCTATTCATAAATCACTGAACTGTTGGGCAACATTTAGTCCTATTGTGCATGGGGTGACTGACGTTAGCGTAAGCATTATCAAGTATTATCAGGAGGGATAAATTTAGTATTATCTTCAGGCAAAATCCTTAAGCTATTAAAAATGAATAGTACCTCATTATGCAATGTAACGTTAGTATCTGGAGCAATAGAATTATGCAGTTATATCCTTGGCAATATAATAATCATAAGCTTAGTTAATGGACCTGTGCAAATGTGCAATAAATGCAGTGAAACTGTGGAGTGGAAAGTGACGCAAATCATAAGCTGAATTACGATTCCCCATTGAATCCTGCTTTCTAAATACAATTACCACTCTTTCCAATACAGTAATGGTTTTACTGCTCCAAATCTCTGCTGATGACATTGCAGTCGCACACAAAAACTCAATCCTCAAGCCCTCGCTAAATCTGATTAGAGTCAGCTTTGGTGAGAGAGAGAGGGCAAGGGAGAAAGAGAGAGGGTTTTCAAAATTACTCACTTTTTTTCTCCTCTGGGCCATCGCCAGAAAGTCGGATCCACAGTATAATGTCAAAGGCAGGGCACAGGCAGGCAGGTGAGGCCAAGCTATTGCTGAGTGATAGGGACTCGACAGGGGAGAGGAGGGTTGCTTTGATCTATAAAAACACAGAAAACACAGAAAACATGCTTCTTTCTTCATGTACAGTACAATTATTATCTGCACTGACAAGGATGGACAACTGAGTCTTGAATATTTAAGCAGATGTACACAACCCTCAACTCAAAATCTACAGGTTCCACAGGTTCACAAAAAAATCTCAACCTTTCTACTTGAGTTTGTTAAACCACCAGGGTTTCTTCATAAAGCCTATACACCTCTATCAATTCTACAATGGTGTTTTGGGAAGGTAAGTGTCAAGAGGTTATTGCTGTATGGCTGACTTAAAGAGCTGGACAAGGAGAAGAAATTGATTTTGTCTGGTGTATCTGCACTCACTGAACACAGATTTTATGTTGCGAGTTACTTCAGATTTCAGTCCAGCGCTGGCTCGGCCTTAATGTGATTTGAGGTTTGAAATGGAAAGGAAAGAGAAAAAACTGGAGAGGCAGTGAGAGAAAGAAAAGTGTACAGATAGATGGCACGCAGGCAAGATGAGAGGTTGACTGGGTTGGTTGATTGGTCACAGGTGATAGTATCATGATTGGGTATGAAAGGGGCATCCTGGAAAGGCTCAGTCGTACACAAGCAAGGATGGAGCGAGGTTCGACACTTTGTGAACACATGATTGTATAAAGGAGATTAATAAATGGGCCCAGGAACACTTTGTAAAACTGTTGTCAGTGAACACAGTTTGTGTGCAAATGATTGCATTCTGGTTTTTTTTTAATCCAGTTGTAACAGCAGTCACAAAAAAGATGGTTAGGACTAGGTTTCTTTTATTTATTTAATCCCAGATTCCGGATTCTTCATACGTATACGTCACAAATAATTACGATAATTACGACGTTAGTCCGAAAAAAAGGCAAAATACTGCAAAAACATGTTTATGCTTGGCTGAGGTATGAAAGTTGGTGTATCAATTAAAAACTGAGTGCGACAAAGTGCAATGGAAACAGATTCAGCAAATTAATCATGACACATGAAACGTGACTTAAACATCTTCCAAAGAGACGAAAACTAATGGCAGACGAAAACATCACATAAATATCATATTTATATCATGTTGTCAACATCATTTTCAATCATTTGAGTTGTGACTGGTGCTCTTTTACTTACCGTGCCATCTTCTTCTACCATTGTTTAATAGCATTTGACTGAGTGAGTGCTAATCTTGATGCGGTCTTGTCCTAATATTTGCATACCAGTCGTGGATGGAAACAAATATTACTTGGCATTTTCTTTTCAAATTCAGTTTACAATTGGTGCAAAATTTGTATGGAAACTTGATTAATGACATTTTGTATATGTGTATTATAATTAAAAGATTGCAGGACACACGTTTCCTTCATTTGCTCATTAAATGTGGCTGTTTAGAGTTTGTAGTTTGGTTTTTCATGAGAGGCGGCAGTGGTCAGCTTGGATTATATTGGTTACAATGATGCCAGTCGTGACAAGTTTTCATGTCAAAGAAAAAAAATAAAAGCATCCACAATCACTTCTCGAATTTCTCCACCAGCATCATCATCATCTCTGTTGCTGATCCGTATGTTTTTCAACTCATCACTGTCAAAAGGCGACTAAAGACACAGAACTTCTGCGGTTGAATGAAGGCTGTGTCGTGACACAGAGGCAGCGTGTTGAGCAACGTTTTTTGTGAAACTGGCTGTTTGGAACATACCAAACATCCTGATGGACAGCACAGGAATGATTATACCTCAGTGGATTGAGACATTTTTATAGATCTTTTGTTTGTTTGTTTTTTCACTCTGAACTGACATCATTCAAACTGACCATATGACAAACTTTTTACAGCCATCTTTCAGGTCTACGGAGGGTTTGATACTCATAGATTTCAGGACGAAGTATCCCTTTAACAGCGGCTGAAACAGTACCAGTTGCTGCTACTGTGGCTTTCTCTGTCTACCTGTCAGGCCTCAACACACACACACGCACACACACACACGCACACACACACACACACACACACACACACACAGAGTGTACCATGGGTCCCCTGGCCTGGCTGGGCTGTGGGTAGCTTGTAACCCAAGTGTTTTATTAGCAACTGGTCCAACACAGCTAATTGCTTCCTGAGGGAGCCTCCTCCCTTCGGTCCATGACTGATTAACGGCCCACATTATGTGTCTCGACAACTTTGACAATCTTTTTTTTTTCCTTTTTGGTCACAAAACTTTTTATTACGCTGCGCTGCCACAAATCTCCAGTGTAAATCTCCTCTAAAACCAGTTTTTCATTGTGAAGCAGTTAAAGCATTCTGAACCTTTTTTTTCAGTAATTAATGTTTATTAATATGATTTAATGATTTTTCTTAATAGTGTGTTTTTAATACTCACTTAGTGGTAGGGGTTGCTACATTATGGTCTTAGTCATCTGTTTCAGCTTTGCAGCATGTGTAACATATATTTGATATTTTCAAATTATTTTCTAAAATTACTTTTTCCCCAGTGGAGATGATGAAGTTCTCACACACTTTAGTCAGCTTATTTTTTATCATTAATACTGTGTTCTTACACAGATTAATCAACTAATGATAATGTATTAATGCATCACACCTCATCAAATCCATGGACAATGTGTGCCACATGAAAATAGACCAGGTACACGTGGAAGGCCATTTTCCTCAGAGGCTCAAATGCTGTTATTAAAAGGATGGTGTCGTACTGCTGCGTTCCAGGTTGCGACATATAAACACAGAGAATCTGACAAATTATCTTTTCACCGTTTCCAGATTGATCAGCAACTGAGAAGACAATAGATGGTGAAAATTCAGTATATTTGATAAACCATTAGCTAATGTTAGACAACAGCTAACATTAGCTTTCAGCTACTTCTTAGCTAACACTGCGGTTTCATACTTGTACATGATAAGATGGGAAAAGCGTAAATTAATTCTGAAATATCAACGCACGTACTGGACACACTAATTGAAGCTTGGAAGTAAAACGCATTGGATGTATTTAAACTTGAGATGTAACGTTAACTGTCTCTTCACACAGATTACATTGTGTGTTTTAAGCACATTAGCGGTGAGTGTCTTGTGTGGCATGAGGAGGCAAGCAAGTCATGTCTGCTTCGTTACGTTACATTACGTTGCAAGCTTAATTACATTCAGAGCATTTTACTTCCAGATTTAAATAAATATGTCCAAGAAGTCTGTTGATATTTCAGAACGTAACACTGTCAGATGTTAATGTTAGCTAGGAAGTGGTTGATTGCTAATGTTAGCTGTCAACTGTCAGCTAGCTAACAGTAGCTAATAGGATATCAAATATGTTGTTTTACATTGAAAATCCAGATTTTCATTTTCATTCACCCATTGTCTTTTCCATTGCTGATCAATTGGAAAACAATTAAATTTATAACAGTCTGTAAGTTTCAAGGAACACAGCAGTATGACGATAATAACATTTCAATAAAAGCATTTTAGCTTCATGCCCTGACATCAGAGAAAAATGGCCGCCGTGTGAAAACGATGTATGCCAATTTCTTCTTATCTTCTTGTAAATTATATTGAAACTCAGACAATGAGATCAGATTTTAATATTCTTTGTCATGATGTCCTTGTTTGAGGAGCTTTCATATGGCCAATAATTATTAGTGCACATGGATGTTTCTCGTTTCACAACAAATCTGGGTCATTCAGATTCAATAGAAGTTGTTTTCTGGTTGTAATCAGATTTGTCATTTATTTCTCTCGCAGGCCTTTCATCTTGCTTCTCTGAATTTAATTATTTTCTAACTTTAAAACCACTTGTTCAAACCTATTAGTTTGAGCAGATTTTATGTTGTCTTCTTCTCCCTCTGTGTGTGTGTGTATCCATGCGTGGGCTGACTCTTGTCACATACAGGCAACACACATGATGTAAGCATACATTACGGACCAAAACCAGGCATCATCTGGTTTTTGACCTGTTAACTCCAAAAGGAACATGCTGAATATATGATCAGTGGACGCCTGAGTGGGTGGACATCAGCTCTGTGGCAGCAGAGAATTTCCCTTAATTTATTTACTTTCTTTCTTGGTGCAGATATTTATGTAAAATGCAGCTTTTCATCCGTTCTGAAACTTTGTTCCTGAGGATCTCAGTTGCAAATGTTTAATCTTTGATCATGAAAAGCAGTAACCGGCTCTTCTTATTGGATGCTCTTGTCTCATAAGTGTCTTTGATGACGCCATTGGGAGCTATGAGCAGATGGGTTTCAAAAGGCCGCTTTCCCAAACAGGATATAGATGATGTGTAGGCCTGGTGCTCTCTGGAGCAGGGATCAAATGGTGTTCTTCCACCCCCCACTGCTCCCTCTATCTCTGCAGGGTGGGGTCCGGACGGACGGCCTGAGGAAGAGGAGGTCTCCCTCAAGTGTGTTTCAATGTCATATTGTCACACGTGCTGCATCCTGATCGCTTCCTGTGAGTCATCTGGATATCATTATATCTCCTGTTCATTTATATATCGCTGATGATTAAGTAGAATCCACATTTTCTCTATGTTGGTTGGTTGTTTTAAAGCAGAATCACAGTCATCGCACTTAAATCAATCTTCATCCATCACTCTGCACCCCATTTTGACCCCTGGATACAGCACTCTTTAATTACTGTCACACTAATCCACATATAATGGTGGATCAGGGCCCTGAAACCATGTTCAGGCAAACTGCGGTAAAAAATGCATACTTCTGGTTTGGGCTTGGAAGAACCCCTCCTGTGCCTTCTCTCAGAAGTCCTGAGCCAACGTCAAGTACGGAAATACATTATTGACATGGATTTGTTTTGTACCATTTCTTTTTAACATTTTTCTTCCACAAACGTGTCAGAGTCTGGGACATCTGTCTCAGCGCGGACTCATCTGATGGATCTGTCCTTTGCAGCACACTCACACGTGTTTCAGCGTATGTGCAGCTGTTATTGAATGGAAGACAACCGTAGTAGAATTGGCACTGACATCAGGGGACGACGGTACGAGGCGAGACAGCTCAGTTGGCCGGGACGGATTCTTCAGCCTAACGCAGTCGAAGAGGGCAAAGCAGCTGGAACATGGTTGACAGGAGGGCCGCGGGGCCGGAGGGAGGAGGAGGAGGAGTCATTGTCGCATTGGCGGAATCACATTTTGAGAAAGATGCAGCATTCCAGGATCTCTTTATTTGATTAGCTGTAATGTCATAAATGCAAGAATGTACTCTGATAAATGGCAAAAGTAGCTGATGAATTAGTTATTCCCGTCAGCAAATACCCACGCTAGCTCGCCCTCCCCATCCTCGTCCCACGGGCCACATTGCCTCCTCGATCTGCAATATGGAGCATACATAATTATACTAATTTCTCTCAATTGCATTAGCGAGGGCCTGTAGAAAAGAAAGGCTGTCTTTCTGAGCAGGAGCCTTGGCTATGCAGTCAGCCACGCTGCACCTCAGAGAGCAAGTACAGGGGGAGGCAACATGACCCCTGCTCACCCCCCTCCTCATTTGACTGCACTCCCCTCTCCTCCTCCATTCCCTCCAGCTCTCGTCCCTCTTTTCTCATTCCATATTTTCCTCCCACACCGATTGCTTCATCTGATGCGAACTGAAACTTACAGAAAACACTGAAGTGCTTCCGGTGCTTGAAAATTTTGCCTTTTTTCCGTTGTGTTTTTTCATCTTTTTATCTCAGATAGAAACATGCATTTTCTGGCTTGTTTATATGAAGTAGGGGGCCTCTAATATCCCTTTCAACTTGTGCTGGATCAGCCCTGCACTGTATCATAAAACTGCAGCATCTCAAGATAACAGCTTGCTCTTGGGTACAGTACTTGCATCCCTCTAAAATGTAATCCCAACAAAAAAGAAGGAAATAATAGCAGAGAGGCTGAGGATTGTTTTCTGGATTTAGTTTCAATGACTGCTTGGTTCAGTTTTAGTTTATTTGACTTTTATCTAACAAGACAGCATAACTGAGAGTTGAGCCAAAAGCACAGCATGGATCGATCTCACAACAAAGTTTTTTCCTTGTCAGTAATTTCTGCCTGATAATGTTTTTCTAAATAAGCGTTTCTATAGTGTAGTATGTACATTACCTACAGCCTATATCCCCTAATAGAATTACTCTTTCCGTGTTCCCGAGTAGAACAAGTCCTCCATGACCAGGTCACATCAGACCAGCCTGGTGGATGAGGGACTCTGGGGGACTTCAGGGTGCTGGCAGTGGGAACACGGGCCTCAGTTATGAAAGACGCCATTGTCCTGTCTGGCTCGCCAACATAGAAAATGAATAAATCAAAGAGGAGAGATCAAGAGTGGAGGAGAGGGGGGGGGGGGATGGAGGGAAGGAGGGGAGGCGCTATCTGACATCTGCATTTTTAAACTGGGCATTGAGCTCCGGAGGAATGTCGTTATCATCCACCCTCAACTGCCACACTGGTGAAGAAATTTGCATTGAATTTTAGCATGATCTGACCTCGGATCAGTTTTACACCTCCTCTCCGGCCCTCACGTGGCCAAATGTCTATTTATCAGCAAGCTTGTAACATAGAAATTCTTGTTTTTGTCTTGCAATATCAATGATACATGCAATAATTGATTTCATACAAAGTTTGAAAAATTGTCTTGAGCTGACTCAAATTGATCGCACACACTTTTACATTTTATCTTCATCTGTAATGTCCGTAACGACCAACCATGTGGGTCGCCCTGATTTGCTGAGTCAGCTATTTTTGCCTCCGTATCAGGCCGTTACAGTGATGTACACGTCTCCATCTCACTTAATTTGATTCAGGGATTATTGTTCAAATTTTTTTCCCTCAAACAGCTCCTCATTGATGTTTCATAATTCGGTTTAGGCGGGATATACAGTGAATCTGGTTTACGTATTAGTGCTCCAACCAAAAATAGATGGCCTTTTCATTGGATAATACTGAGAAGACATGGATTCATTCTTTGAAAATCCAGCTAATATAATCATCATGCCACGCTATAACCTCAAGAAATGGGACTTTCCAATCAAACGATGAAAGGATAAACATGGCAGCACAGTTCCCTTTTCAGAATCAAGGTGTCCATGTGTCCACAAGCCTTTGTCCTAGTTTTAGTTTTAATTTGCAACAGCAAATACGTTCTGAAGGACAGATGCTGGCCGGATTACGTTTTGCACTGCCATGATGAAGAAATGCGTATAAATTACCAGTATCTGGCACATCATAGAAATGTTGATATTTATTGTAAAAGTTTTCACTGACTAGAGTTCTGTCATGCCAACAGCAGTTATAAATCTAATAAAATTTGAGTCTTACCATTGTGTAGGTTTGCCCAGCTAAGGTGATTGAACCAACCCAAACACCATTTCTAAATTTTTGTCCAAACCTGGGCCTGGTATCCTTCCTCTATCACTGCAACATATTTCATTTGTTTTCCACCAAACTATCAGATCTTGCAATCGTCTACAATATCCACTCCAACTGACTACAGCATCGTGGTTATGTTTAGACACGGGCAGCACTTTGTTAGGAAAAGATCACGGTCTTGGTTTACTACAGAAAACGCCTGCAGGGACTTGGTGTGGAAGTCCTCTGCTTTGTATGTAGCCACTTCACTGCTGGTGCTGGTTCATACATGTAGCGCTTGATTCTCTCATTCTCTTGCAGCTAAACACAATCCAGAGACTACTTTCCAGACCAGGGCATAATTAGGAAAACAAGGTAGTAATATGTCATTCTAGGAGACAAGTTTGGTGCCCATGGAGAACATTATGAATGTAGGTAGGGACACAAGTTGTACTATATGATATAAAAGTGCCAGAGGTGGGACAA
>JAPZEA010000009.1:11434359-11446539 GCA_029783685.1 Heniochus monoceros
CTCCTTTTCAATTAAAAACGCCCCCAAGTGGCCGAGGCTCTGCAGCAGGTGGTCGCGGGCGTGCTACCGACAAAGAGCGAGACAGGAAAGAGAGGCGCTGTGAGATCCGTGGAGGGGTGAAGTGTTCTTCACCTCTCCTCCCAGCTAAGCGCCTCTCCTTAATTTTATTTCAGAAATTATTGTGTTAGCCTTCTTTAAATTTACATTTGTATGCTAATTTCCAACAGTAATTACAATTTGAGAAAATCAGAAATTATTTGGGAACGTTTTTAATTGAAAAGGAGCGCCATGGTTTTTACTCCAGCTTCTTCTCATCATCCGAAGACATGCAGGTGAGACTGAACTGGTGACTCTAAATTGCTTGTAGGTGTGACAGTGAGCATGAATGGTTGGGTCTATGTATCAGCCTTGTGGCTGACTGGCAACCTGTGCAGGGTGTGCACGACCCATTCTCTTTCCCAGGGCGTCAAATACCGATGCTTTGTCACGCTCCCTGCTGTCTCCTATGGACGCGCCCCGCACCCTTTAGCATCTGTATGAAATGCACCGCGCTTTCAACTAAGTCCAGTGTAAGCCCATCTGCAGGACTTTTAAATGCTCAGAGCAAGATGACAGTAATTAACACAATTGTACTTACTGCAACCCAATCCACGATCTCTTGATAAACCTAACAAAGTATTTTTGGTGCCAAGACCTTACTAATCTGCGTTTCACAGCACTGTCCGTGCGTTAGATAGGCTTTCTGGCAAGTGTCTTATACCAATTCTCAAGGGTACCTACTGCATCTGTATGAGATGTTGAGGGGCGTGACAAAAACATTGGCATTTAACAACCTGGGAATGAGAACGGGTCACATACCCTGCCTTTCTCCGAATGTTGGCTTGGATCAGATCAGATGGAATGTTTTTTTCAAGCTTAAGTTACATATAGCTAATACTTATGACTATACATAAAACACAGTTATTTGTAAGTAATTTTCTAGGTTTGTCCTCTAGACCACCCCAAAGCACCAAGCACCTATATATGAATGCTCCTAAGCTTTGCACGTCCTTCCCACAGCCAAATGAAATTAGCCCGTGTGGAGCCAGTCAAAATGCCATTGCTGAACATTGATTCGGGCTGTCTCCTGTGATTTCTGAAATCAACAAATACATGCAGATAGGAATAAAATGCAAATAAGCATGCCATAAGCTCAATCAGCGAAAACAACAGCAAAGATTTACTTTTATTCCAGGTCAAATGAAATATATTTTCAAGCCTGTTCGATCTTTGCTTTGCAGCGAAGTTTCTTTGTAAGACAGGATTCTAACCCATTTCTCTCTTCATGACTGAAAACCCAGAGGGCCAGGAGTTTTGATTAATGGACCAGTGTGTAAGATTTAGGGGGATTTATTGGCAGAATATTGTAGAAATGGGATATACTTTACTATACTATTTATAACTATTTATAAGTACGTGTTCATTAGTGTTTAGTAACCTGAAATCAAGGATCGTTCTGTTTTTGTTGACTTCAGATGAGCCCATTATATCTACAGAGGGAGAGGGACCTCTCCCATGTTGCACCGCCATGTCCAGAATGTACAAACCAAATACTGGCTCTATAGAGTGGCTTTCATGTTTCTTGTGAGTTTACACCAAGTGTTCTCCTACACGCTTGGAAAGGGAGGGGTGAGGCAAGGAGTATTCATTTAGTTGCAGTCTGCAGCTTCACCGCTAGATGCCACTAAGTCCCACACACCGGTCCTTTAAATCATTTTTATTTTATTTTATTTTTTTGTTTTGCTTTTGTGTTACTGCAGCGCTGTATTGACTCCATGCACGTACATCTGCATCTCCTGGCTGTCACATGCATGCTCTGCCCTAATTCTGCTGTCAGAGCCGGGTGCATGAAAGCTCTCCCAAACTGCCACAGGCTACAGATGCCTTTCATGGGTCTGACCCGAGTGTTTGTGTGTGTGTGTGTGTGTGTATGTGACAGAGAGAGAGAGGGAAAGGGGTGTGCTCTAATACCCCTAATACAAGTTTCTCGTATATATGTGTGTGTGTGTGTGTGTGTGTGTGTGATAGTGTTGGAGTGAGGGAATTCAACGCTTTCTGCTGTGGTTCAGACCCGTCTACAAAGCAACACAGACATATTCAAGCATCACAATTGCACTAAAATTACTAAAGTAATCAGCAACCTCAGACTAAGGTCTTATGAAATTAAGGTCTCAGGTCTTGTCTTGAAACATTGGCTGGTCTTTGATCTTTCTGACTGTGTGTTGAAGTGGTTTAAAATATACATTAAAGGAAGAAAGTTTTATGGCAGTCTTGGAGATCATGTGTCTGAGAAACATGACAACTGTTTTGGGGTTGAACCAGGGACCTGCCTTGGTCCATTACTGTTCTCGCTATATATGCTGCCACTCGGAGACATCATTAGAGAGCACAATGTAGGTTTCCATACGCAGATGACGCACAACTGTACATCTGTGCTGAACCAAATGATGCTGCAGCTATAGACTCCATTACGGCCTGTCTTTTGGTGATAAATAAATGGATGAGTGACAATTTCTTGAAGTTCAATGACGACAAAACTGAAATCCTGCTAGTCGGAGCTAAAACAAAAAAAAAAAAGTGCTGTTTAAAATCTGGGAAATTGAACCCTTTGGAGCTTGCATGTCTTAGTTATCCTAGATTCACATCAAAGCTTCAAGTCCCACATCAACATGGTGACGAAAACCTGTTTTGTCCACCTTAGAAACATAGCTAAAGTACAATCATTTCTAAATCAAAAACATGTTGAAAAACCGATTCATGCGTTTATTTCAAGATGACCCGATTACTGTAATCCGCTATTTACTGGCCTCCTGATGGCTATTAACCAGAGCCAATCACATTCGTCCAGTTTTAGCTGCTCTGCACTTGCTTCCTGTAACATTCAGAATTGATTTTAAGGTCTTCGTCCTTGTATACAAAGCCCTTAATGGGCTATGACTAAGCTTCATTGTTAACGCTCTTGTTCGCTATTTGCCTTCAGGAACACTGCGATCATCAGCTGCTTCACTTTAGCCTTGTTTTTTTTTACAACTTCAGCCGTATTTTAATAGTTTAGCTCATCATTTCTATCAGTAACAATGACATTGTACTCACCAAAGTAATTGCCGAGATCTGAGAACACAGTGCCATTGCTACCATGAAGCATGACTCACTGTTCATGTTCCTTGCTCCATCAGACTTTGCTGTAGTTGACAGGTTATTATGGGATATTATCGTGATGTGTTCAGATCGGAATAGCGTTAGATCAGAAAGTGTTCACCGGTTTTGAAGTGATAAAGATTTCCATCCTGTTTGATTTGGTGATACCTACTTCAAAAAATGAGAAGAGCAACTGGTGTAATTATTCCCAGTGCACCCAAAACAAATTCACACTGTTTTAATAAAGCCGACAGGATCAGTAACAGCAGCTGGGTATTTTGCTGGGGAGATGGAGGTATGTAGCATGTCACCTGAAGTCTTCATCTAACAGGCTGCTCACACGTGTAGTATGATTTGGTTGTGGAAGTATCACTGTAATAGCTGTTCCTTTTTGTTGAGGTAACACAGTCACTTTAACAGAACAGGAGCGCCGAGTTCCCTGGAGAGGTTTGGCACATGGAAATTGCAGTCACAGGAATCTAATGACTGCTCAGGTGTGTGGTTTTGCCTTTGGGAAGGAAAAATATCACTATAAATATCAATAAAATACAAAAAAATGGTTATCTGTGTCACCAGATGAGATTATGAGTGAGCTAACAGACTACGGCTGATGAATAATAACTTTGTATTCTAGCCTATTTTTGTAGATTTTGTAGATCTCCGCCATGCTGAGGGTAACACTGAACAGAGGTGCTGTGTAAGTGCAGTACATTGATGTTTTGAGTGCAGGCTGCACACTGGAGTGACAGTGAATTAATGTAAAAACGTTTGCAAAAGTACATTTTGTGCATGACAGTACATTTTCTAATGAACTACTGTATTTTACTGTCAGGTATCTAGATCAAGTCGTGTCATTTATCAAATGTATTTATTTGTGTTGTGTTGTATACTGTAATTGTTCATATACTGTCGTAGTGAACCAAGTGAATGTTTTGGAGGTAAGTACAGTACAGGAAAAGTACAGAAGCAGGGGAAAAAATAACTGTCCTGTCCTGTTCCCACTGCTACCAATAAACCTTCAAAATTACAAAATTAAAGATGTGCTTTATTCAGTGCAGTCAGAATAAAAGACCCACACAAGGATTTAGCTCAGCGTCCGCTCCCACCATTCATCATCATTCATGATCACTGGTTAGACTCTTTTTTTTTGTCTGTTCCTTTTTTCAGTTATATTTAGCTGCTGCATAAATGGTAAATAATAAAGGTGCATAACAAAGTAGTTTATTTCCTGACTGTTTTTAAGACCAGATACTTTGTTGCAATGGGGAGGTCACTGACAACAAAGATGAGCTTTTCCCACTTTTGGTTAATTCAGTGCGTTGATGTGCATTTAAGTAGATGGGTTACATTTGGCTTTATCATGTAAATGAGGAACCTGGTTTCTGTAATCTGGGTCAGGGCTTAGCGAAATCTGATTTCGGATTTTTTCCACAGTTCGCCGCGGCTGCTCCTGCTTGTTCCATTGCCCCGTGCAATATTTAAAACGAACCCATTCACAAGAAACAAAACAAAATGACAGTTCTTTTTGTTGATGCATTTTTGATGAACAATTGCAGTCAGCACTTACATCTGTGACAAATGCATTCTCCTTCCTGCGCCTGCTTCGAAATGAAAGCCTCTCTGTTTCTCCAGTTGAATGGCTTCAATGTGAAGCAGCAGCAATAGGAAATGGTGGGTTTCCATAACAGCAGCAGTAACTTAATACAGCTTTGTTATGTCTTTTGGAGATTGAAAAGTGAGGATGATATTCAAATTGAAAGCAATACAATTAATAATAAAAATGAGATTGGGTTAACCTACGGCGATTAAATTAAACAGTACCTTTATTTAAGACTGACCTATATGACCCTCACTCCATTTCCTGTATTGGCACTGCCTTTGAATATATGTTCTCTTGCAGCATAGCTGCGTATAAATGCTAACGCGTATCAGCACATATCATCTCAGCTTTAACTTTAAGGTTTTCTGTGTTGCTGCAAACAAATTCATCCAAACGTCAGAATGTTTGCTGAGGTGCACTAAACATGACAGTGTCAGTGTAAGGTACATAAATGGAAAGGAGCTGGTTAGAGAGCAAGACAGCAGCATTACTCCTACAGTGCTGCTTAACACTGAGCTATTGCATCCTGACCCTCTGACTGATGCATAAATGCCCTTTGGGATTGCTTAACAACACTGCTCCCTGCTGGTGACACTGCAGAACCCTCGCATTTACCTCCCAGGACTTCATCCTTTTTCCCCACAGTACCACGGTACTATTAATAAAACAGAACAAGAGATCGATGCCAAATTCATAAGAACTGTCTGGATAATTTGGATTTTTACCTTTAAACCAATGTGGAAATTCCATTGCAAGTGTATGGCAACTGAAAAATAAATCTCCCACAGGCAGTTTTCAAATACATCTGGAATTTAAGAATTGTTCTCTGCTCTTACTTTGATTCAAATTGGACTATAGCCACCTAAAGGGGAAAATATACAATTCATAAACGATTACAGATCATTGTAGTAAAACTTTAATCATTATTTAGTAGGAAAAAGCTTCATGTCAAAACTTTTTTAATTGATAGAAGAATTGGGGGGAAAAAAACAGGCTTCCAGAATGTGATGTAATGTCCGTTTCTGCTGTCAAACTTTTTTAGTGACAAGCATTCACTGGAGTCACGAGCTAATGTTTTTTTCTCATCTGTGAAGATAAGAAAAACAGGCATCTAAAGAACCTTACAGACGGTAAAGGTACAGAATTAATATAGGAAGCAAGAGGTTGTTTTTAAAGGCTAAATATTTTCCAAGATACCAGGAAGCCTCCATTATGAACCAACAAATGAATAGCAGCTCTTCCAGCAGGACGGTTAGTTTCACAGGTAAGACTCACCTGCCTCCGATGACTGCTCGTTACAACTGAGGTATGTAGCAGAGCTGGTTGAACATGTTTTAGCTTGTTATTCATAGATAATGAATGAGGTTAAAGGTAGTTACCATTTGTATTTGCCCACTTTGTGGCCACTGTAAAACCTCCAAGCGGATAGTAAGCGATTGGCTAACCACTGCTCCTTGTATATGTTTTGTCCTTGAAATCCACCGTATGCATAGTGTCCATTCATCTGCACAAATTAAAGCAAACTAAGGAGGGTAATGACTTTTAAGCTTACAGAGATTTATGGTTCCTTCACTACAAGCACATATGCAGTATGCCTACTAGAGACAGAGTATTTAATGGCTTTTAATGGTTTTTGGACGTTAATAGAGGTCTATGGCACGGAGAAGTAAGCTGTATCAGGCTTTAGCTACACAGATGATGCTTAGTTGGATGTATTCTTTGTTGGTTTCGATCTTTTGACGGGATTGTTGACAAAATGAAAACATAAAACTAGACCACAGCCAGTGGTGGGAGCTGTCCTTGGTGCTGAACTCCTCCTCCAGACTGGGGTTCAACGAAATCTGCATGTGGCGTCCAAAGCTACCAAATATATCAATCTAAGACCAAAATCCTGAAATATTTGACACATCAGCCAGTCTATCTTAATCTGCTGCAATTAGATTTTCACACACTGGGACCAATATCAATTTCCCATGCTGTAATTGTCTTCATCCATCATACTTTGAGTTTGCATCATTTCTTCTGTCACTTTTCTCCCCGGCATGCTATTTGGCATTTAGTGCATATTCTTGCTAAAAATAATGTGTGAGTGTTGTTTATTCTTTTAAATGTTGTAGCCTGAAGGCAAAACATTTTTTTCTCACTTTCAGCTAAATCCCACAGTAACACAAAGTGGCAGGGAAGTTGGTGAATTTATCTTAGCTGCAAACATAATGAGTCCCAAACGTTATTTGTTGAGAAACAGAATTGTCAGCTTCAGAAAGGATTGTTTCTCCATTACTGGGGTCAGAATGTCTTCATTTGCAAACTAACCTTGAAGCGCAATTCAGCAAGAGGAGAGAAGGAAAATAGGAAGGAAATCATGCAGGTGAGATGCAGAAAAGCAAAGATGCTCACTCAGAGGGCCAATTAACAGGATACACAATCTACAAAATACTCCAACAAGCCTTCGTCTCATTTCTGTTGTTTCAGGCAAAAAAAAAACCTTTGCTCCTCTTTTCCTCTGCACAGTCTACCTCACTTCATGACACCAGGGGGAAGTAATCCTTCAATCCCTCAGCTGACGTAAATGCAGCGGTGGAGAGAAGAGCAGCACTTCTCACTTCGACTGAGAGACAAGCGAGCTGCTCCCAGCTGTCAGTTATGTCAGGTGTCAGACCTCTTATGCAACCACAGATTTCACCTCTGCGCACCCTAAAAAACACACCGTGTTTGACTCGGGGAGGCAGGTCTTGAATGATGCCTGTGAGGACGGATCATCACACTTTTTAGTGCCTAGGGCGATGTCGGGCTGTCAGTCGGCCCACCGCTTCGGTCCAGACTGAAATAACTCAACTACTTCCTGGTCTGCCATGACATTTTCTACAGACATCCATGTTCCTCAGAGGATGGATCCTACAGACTCTGATCCATTGTCCTTCAATCCACCATCAGGTCACTGTTTTCATTTATCCTATGAAATATCTCAACATCTACAAGATGGATTGACACAAAATATTGCACAGACATTCATGGTCCCAAGAGGATGAATCCGAATGACTTTGGAGTTGACTTTGATTGAGTGAAATGCCTTGAACTATTGGATGGATTTTGGTTAAATTTAGTTCAGACGTTCCTGCTCCTTTTAGGATACCTTAACTTTGCATGTCACGCCATCAGTACTTTGGTTTATGGCCAAATACCTGTTAAACTAATGGCATCGCTATTAGCCTCAACTGTCAATCCTCTTGGCAACTGCCCAAGGTTTCCAAGAGACCACCTGCCACCATTTTTGTCAGTTCAAGCAGAGGAAACAGCTTTTCTTTTCTACTTAAGTGCCGTTCTGCACATTCATGGCTTGACTGTGTAAATTCACGCGACTTCCTCTCTGATTGAGATGCATGACCATTCTTGACCTCTGTGACAGTTCCTCCCTTCCTCTCCGATGTGTGAACCAAATGTGCAATAGCTCAGCTCATGAACGAGTCACATATGATTTGTCCCCTAAGGATGAACAATGAGTTTTATCGGGGGGGGGGGTCAGTTATCAAAGACCGCACTCTGCAGCCCTCAGCAGATGAAACATCACGGCGCTGCGTCCCTTCGCCAATGATTTACCTCCAACACTTTATCTAGGAGTGGTCCATAAAACGTCCCTGACAGGTTTAAGAGATGTGGATTGCACCTGGCGTACTAATTCATCTCACCCTGTTTGTAGTCTGTATTATAAGCAGTACCTTTATCTCAATGATTTACCTTTTCAGCACTACTTTAGGGAAGGTGTCTTTGCGAGCCACAGCGACAATGGATGGGCTTGAGTTCAAGATGTGTGATAGAAGCAAATGTGCTGCACGTATCAGATCCAGGCTGGGCTGAGGCTTGATGTATTTAGCCATGTCAGTGGCTTGGTTCTAGGGATGTTCCACTTTGGTCCACACTCAAATATCTCAACAGCTACTGGATAGATCTGCACAAACATTCATGGATTTGGTACAGACATTCACGCTCCCCACAGGATGAATTATGATCAATGTGGTGATCCCCTGACTTTTAATCTAGCTTTACTTTTCCATAATTTCATTTTATGGCCAAATACTTATGACTACCAATGACATTCCCTAGCCTGCAAATTAGGGAATATTAGCACACTAACAAGCTAAATTAAGATGGTAAACAAGGTCAACATTATAGCATTCCTTCATAACATCACCATGCTAGCTTTGTTTTGGTTAGCGTGCTAGCACAGTGCCTCACAGAGCAAGATTAGATCGATTTTAATACTTTTATTTGCTTTTGAGCTGAGTTTACTTTGGTTGTTTTGAGTGAAATGTCTTGAACTATTGGATGGATTTTCATGAAATTTACTTCAAACATTTCTGCTCCTCTCAGGATGACTTGTAAAAACTTTTGGGATCCCTTAAATTTGCATTTCAGGCCATCAGTACTTTGGTCTTGTCCTGTTATATAGCACTTCAAAAAGCAGCTGCAGGGTGCTTTTATATAAAATACATAAAAGGAGATTGACCAAATTAAGATAAAGTATGAGCAGCATAATAAAAGTAAACAAAAGCCACAGAATATCAAATCGTTTCAGTAAACAGGAGGATAATGTTCCTACAACATATGCATATTAACACTTTCTCTGTAATACCCTCCTCGACTATCCTCTCTGCTTTCCCAGACAGGTCGACTCTCATGTTCCCATTTACACTCATGACACTCTGACCCCTCTGTGTGTCACAACCCGGACTTTTTCACACATAAGTGTCACATCTCGCTAATGGAGTTGAAGCATGTAAAATTCAGTTTCCATTTTACAGCAAGAGAGTTTCACTCAACAGGCGGCCCCATTGATTCTCATTCCACTTTCCTCTGATGTTATTTTTGGGTGTACTTAGTATGTATGTGGGGGTAGGGGCTCAGAATCAGGCATCTGCAAAACTGCCTGATTTTAAGATAATTCAGAGTGGGGATATGTTTCAGCACTGTGCTCCTGCGTTTAAGAACATTACAGCTATCAGCCTGAGAAATGCATTAAAAATAAATGGAAAAATTTTCGACCTTCACCCTACTCTACCCTGGTCAAGACAACATGGGAACCACTCTCATCCTAATTAATGAGGATCAAAGCTGAATAACGCTGATAGGAGGATTTCCTTTTAGAGCACCTGCTTTGAATTCACTTATCGAGTATTTTGGGGGCATGAACCTCAATTTATTTCTACACTAAAGCTGATACAGCAGCTGCAGAAGTTGCATATGAGTACAACGACCTTCATTTTTTTGGAGTGAGTTGTCCAGTGCAGTTTGTTGCACCAGCCATCAGCAATCACTTAAGTGTGTGTGTGCATTTCCATGGCAGTGCCAATGGGCGTGTTACACCTGCCAGAGCACGAGACAGAGGCGGCAGCAGCAGCAGGGAGGTGGCAGGAAGGGTTAATCGAGCTCAGAGGGGCGGAAGCAGCTGTAAATCTTATGGTCTAATAACCAGAGTTGGAGAGCATGAAGGCAGAAATGCACACATACATAGATGTCTTTGGAAATATAATGAGGAGTTGAAGGTGTCCTGCATATTCCTGCACATATTGCGCTATAATAATGAACACGGCCACCTTAAAGGAAATGTGATATCCATGGAGGAAGGTAGCAGGCTGTTTCCATGAGATTTGAATTTAGCTGCGAGCTTGCTTTGCTCCGTCACCACACTGGAGATGGGGGACATGATACCAAGACTCATGACACATCGGAGTAACTGTGGATTCTCTACATATAATAAAGATCTGCAGTTAGACGCTAGTAAGTCAACCCACAGTATATATACCAAGTATAGCTAAAGTCGATTCATAAGCAGGGCCAATATTACCTGATTTTTGCTCATTACAGTTATATTAGGACTATAAATAACAATTATTTGAGCTTTCAGTGACATCTTCAGGTATCTCTTTTTAGCCGAGCAAGACTACAGCAGCAACTGGCAACACAATGTAAAGATGTGCAAGTTACAATGTAATCAGAGAGAAGCAGCAAATCTCTAACGATTAGTAGATTATCAAAATGGTTGTTGATTAACTTTGATCCGACTAATCGTTGCAGCTCTGCGATATATCAGTATCAAAGGATATGTTTGCAGATACATATAGCTACCCCTAAATCAGCCAGCTCGATACATCAGCCAGTCTTACCTTATTGTACATACTCCATATAGATATACAACCTGGAAGATAAGTGACAATAAATTGCCAAAAAATAGCCAAATTAGGTTTGAGGTCATTCAGTTTGTCCACCAGAGAGTGCTGACTAGTTTATATTTTAACTGTAAAATGTTTCACTTATTATATAGCTTGGTCACATTTAAAAAAAAAAAAAAAAAAAAATCTAAAGGTTATTTGTTTATGTTAAAAAAAAAATACTATTGACCGATAGAAATTCCCAAATATTGATATCTGTACTGACCTCAAAGATTCAGAAAAGGTTTTGCTGTAGCTCGCTTAGCATAGAAAGACATGCTTTTTCGTAGTTAAAAAAACAAACAAACTATTTTTGTTGGTGTTGGTGATATTGTTAAGTGTAAGAAGCACATTTAAGGGAGCTCTGTCAAAAATCCCACCTCTAAAAAAGCGCTACCAGAATTACCAGGTTTTTACAAGCTTATAAATAAAATAAAACTAAATCTTCAAAGGAAGTGATGCATTTAATGGTCAAGGAGGCAACAAATGTTCCTCCAAGATGCTTGATGTCCTTTGTCATGCCACCAGAAATTGAAGCTGTAAACATTGATGACTCGCCTGACCTCTGACCCCCATAATGCCGAGCCAATCATCCCAGCCGGACGTGCGATTCATCACGGCGGTGGTATTTTCTGCAGTTTGGTCAAACTCTGGTAAACAGCGTTTCACGGCCACGCTGGAAGACTGAGCCCTCGTCGCGCGGTCGATAGCATTGATAACAGCTTAGTGGCTAAATGGGCTGAAAATGTGTTGAATTGTCGATTCGCTGATCTCAGCTGAGCACACAGGGGGAGGAAGAGAGAGGGAGATTATTTCATTTTGATATCCTTTCGGTGATGTTCTTATTGTGATCAACACACAGGGAGTGAGGAGGGAGTGTATGTTACTATTAAAGCTGAAAAAAACCCTGTAAAAGTGTATTCGCCAGGTGAGGACGTTAAACAAAAAAGTCGTCTCTTATGAAATATGAATCCCTCCGTCAGTGGATTACTGAAGGCAGATGGCTGTCTGTCTCGCTTGTGTTAAATCATGAAGTGAGATGCTGGTGTGGTTTCCGTTCAGTTCCATTCAGTCACACATTCAGCGGCACATTTAGTGGCTGTCAATGACACACACACACACACACACAGTCATCCAGCCTTAATCGCCAAGTGGATTAGATCAAAAAGATGGGCCTAAAGCATAAACGAGGTACAT
>JAPZEA010000009.1:11692836-11707409 GCA_029783685.1 Heniochus monoceros
CGGGCTTTGTTAATGGCCCGCAATCAAAACAGGAAGTGTTTTTTTTTTTTTCTTTGCTGTTAATTGGTTGGATTCCAGCTGTGTGCGGGAGCGTGCTGAGTGCTGGCAGGCCGTGTGGCAGCACAAGAGAATGACAGAGCGGGAGAGGAAGAATGCAGGCCGACCACTCTCCACTCTGTCAGCTCCTTGTCCTGTGGTATCAGCCCATCAGCCGTGGCCCGAGAGTGTCTCTGTGCGTGTGTGTCTGTGTGTGTGTGTGTGTGTGTTGACTTAAACTCTCCCGTGCTTCTTTCAACCCGTATCTGCTGTATTGTGTTTACAGCATGGTTTCTGGTATGATCTGCAAGATTAATTGGGTTTCACCCTCCTAAGCTGCTGAATGAGGTATCGCCTCAAAGGTCACTCATGTGACGTTTCCTACAAAGACTCAAATGTGACCACAGCGGATGATTTTATTAATATATCAACGCAGTTATGAAGTATATACATCACAGATTTCCAGTGCTTTTCCCTCAGTTGGTGTTATGATAGTGTGTGTTTTTGTGTGTCTAATACAGTGGTTCTCAAACTGGGGGTCTCCCAGGTCGAAAAATATGGAGTGAAACAAAGTTGAATGAATATGATTTATGCAGGAAAAATAAACAAGAGTTGGCTCATGCTATCCTGCTGCCCTTTATTTAAACTGGGATCCTTTTTTATTCGCTGTTTCCCCAATTACTGTTAATGATTGATAAAAAAATTGTGGAGTGGGGGGGGTCATGAACTTTTTTAAGGCGTCTGTAGGGGGTATGCCAGAAAAAGTCTGAGAACCACCGGTTTAGGAGAAGCTGACACTGTGGCAATGGCCTTCGGTTTTTTTAAAGCCAAGAACAGCTTTAGTTTTATGTGATAGCAGCTGGCGGGGCCCAAATTGACCACACGTTTTGTGTTTCTAATGATTAGCGTCTCATTATCCACGGCCACGGAACGACTTGTGCGTGCCTTCGTGTGTTTGTTGCTTTGTATAAATTCAGAATTAACTAGCATCGAATGTTATTTTTGAGCGTGCTTATGGGATCGTAAATATGACTTGAATTTGGGAAAACCCACATACAAAGTGACCACTTGATAGATGTTTTATTAGGGGGAGACGTTTGGCCAAGAGTGGCTCCCACATTTCTTTCTAATGGCGTACTTTTTTTTTTTTCGTTTTCATTTAATTGATTTAAGGCATGGTCATAAAACAGTTTTGGAGATAATTAGCTGAGATGAACAAAGCGTTTCTTTCATTTTCTCTCCCATTTGTGCAGCGCAGACACACTGTTAACTACACACCTATTCATGTTGAATACATCAGACACACTCTTCCAGTATGTTTCCACTGTGTGTTTTTAAGCCATACTTCATATACCTAAGCTGTGAGTCAAACAGTCTGCAGTCACGTGCTGTAACTGATTGTGTAACACCTGAGGCCTCACTCTGCTTTGCATTTAAAATCCCAGTCGCCCTGCAGGACACGCTCGCTTCCACATATAGTGCAGTGTTTACATCTGAAAATAACCCGTCACAGTCCAGGACTCGGTTTGGCCCGCTGACCTGCTATGAGTACTTTGCAGCACTCTGCATCTGTGTGTTTATCTGTCTGTGGGAGTGTTTTGCACTGCTGCACAGAGGCGTTTGTGCTTGTTTTTGTGTGTGTTCGCGTGAGCTCGGTGCATGTTTTTAGGTCATTTGCATACATCTCACTGCTCTGCACAGGTAAACGATGCATGCTTGCGAGTGACCATCCTGTGAGTGCCCCGCCGTGGTCAGTTTCCTGAGGTCACTGTGTCTCCCTGTCAGACAATCCCTTGACTGCACTGTAAATATTTAGCTTTCAAAGTGGAACTCGACACCCAAAATAGATGCAAATCATCTTCACCGCACGGCTCCGTGAATGACTGTGGCACTTTTAAAACAGACAAAACTGTCAACAACAATATTCCTGTCTTGGTGTGCCTTAATAGCTCAGGCTGCCTCTTCCACGTCTTTCCAAGAGACATTTGGTCTTTAATTAGTGCAGACTGCACACTGCCAAATCATTGGTAGTATCTTTTAACCTGCCAGTACCTCTTATTTTCTCTCTTTTCACTGTTATTGGTTTACTTTCATATTTATTCTCTTTTGAAGGAGCTATTTCTGTCATTCCCTCATTCCCTTTTTTAGAGGACTGATACTTTTCAGCCTCTCTGTCCACTATAATTTTCTTTCTTCCTCTGTGTTCATCTGTTAAACATAAATATCGCCTCACCCATCGCCTCCTCTGTTTCTCCTTTTCTCTCCCTGTGTCACTCCCTTTCTCTTTCCCCATCTGGTTTAATCTCTCCCAAAGCAGAACAAAGCCGAGCAGGCTGACGTTAATGTTCAAACCACGTTCTAGTGGCATCATCGGGAACTGCCGGCAATTTGTCCTAATTATAGCTCAAAACATCAGCCCAGACCCTGAACCTGCAGAGGACGGGTGGGATAAAGAGATAAAAGCTTCATGTCTTGCTGTAGGTGTGCCGCCTTGACTCTGCTTCTCCTATTTTGAATATGGACACCAGTGACAAGCTGTGACTTGTGGCACTGTCACAACCGCTCGGCTGTTGATCGCGGCGTTGAGTGATTTAAATTTGAGCTGATACCCGGTGGCACTCGGATGTACCACATGCAGGCATTTGCACGTATGCATGCACAGATTTTCTCTCTCTGGCTGCCGCTCGCTCTCTTACGGCGCAGACAGCAGCAGATAAAAACACTATTTGTGTCCCTGGCAGTGCCGGAAATAGACGTTAAGCAAAAGGGGACCAGAGAGCTCCAACGTGGACTGATGTAACGCTCTGAGCGTACGTGTCGGCCTGTATGTGCGACGTGCCTGCGCAAGAGTGTGTGTCACTGTCACCGCTTTCTGTGATGAACAAGATCTCAGACACTTGTTGACCTGATGGCGAGCGGACACACACTAACCCACAGGTACACACACCCCGCAAATTTACTCTGCCGTCTTATCATTCAATCCATATTCGGCAAAACGTTAAGAGTTAATGTTCGTCTCGGTGGTTTAATATTTGACCTTCCTCTCAAAGTGAGATCTGTCATCCCCACTTCTGGTTTTGGTCAAACAGTGTATAGGCACGTGTGTGTGTGTGTGTGCACCCTTGCTTTGCTCTTGCCCAGTAAGTTCTGGTTCAAGGCTCATTTCTTAATTATAGTGCTGGCCAGAGGTAATTATAACCTTAGATTAAGAGCCGTTTTTCTTTTTTTACGGGCCCACTGAAATGCAGCAATTTGTGGTGGCTTTCTGGGATGAACATCCTCCCTCTCATCCTCTCTCTCTCTCTCTCTCTCTCTCTCTCTCTCTCCATCTGTCTCTCACTCTGAGCACTTCACTGGAGTTGGTTTTGGAATTTGGGGGATTTTTGGCTTTCAGCAGATTTTCCAACCAGAGTGAGAAGGTTAAAAAAAAATATATCAGGGTTTTCATTTAATGCAAAGCTTGAGAGAGTAGTTTCTTTCATGCCATCTTTGAATCGGAGGGTCGTCTGCTTTAGCAGATAGACGAGCTGGTAAGAATGTGACGACAGCGAGCATGTGTGCGTCTGTGGACACGGAGGACAGCAGTCATTTGGGGTTTGAGCTCAAGCTGGGGCACTCCAAAGCCCTCAGATCCCTTTGCATGTGTGTGTGTATATTTATGCAAGGGTTTGAAGTGGTTCTTCTGAACGCATCATTTGGCTGCATCGGTAAGCTCTTCTTCAATTTAGCTTGGCAGGCGTACGGGCTGGGGTTTGCCTCCGCATACCGCTGGGTCAGCATTGATGTGTGAGACTGAGGCCTTTGAAGCCGGGGGTTTTATTTAGGACGCCTCTTCGAGAGAGCCGCTCCGACCCTTGGTTATCAACCAGGAAACACCCCCCCACACGCCCCTCGAATTCTCCCTCTCACTCACACAGACCCCTCGCCAATTGTGATGCACCCTCACTTTCATATGTCCTTGAGGAAAAACAAACACACACACATTTTTACACACTTTCTGCCCTGTCGACTTCCCTCTCTCTGCCTGCTGTGTGAGTGCCCCACTCTTGTCCTCCTCTCCTACCTCCACCTCCCCATATCTCCCTTCCCCAGGCCTCCTCGCCTCAGCACCTGACTTTTAACCCTCTAATCCCTCTGATGCAGAGGGTAAGATGCTTCAGGCACTGCCCCTAATTGGTGTAAAACGGAGCTCTGGCGATGCTAGGCACGACGTGAAAATCCTCAATTTCAGCCAGTTTGAAGAAAGAGAGGCAGCATTCGGTGTAAAGTGTCGTGTTAATTAATAAGTAAATTTACTGGCCCCTTTAAAGTGTCCAGCAGCTCTTTTAGCCTTGTCTCAATGCAACAAATGAAAGCAAACAGCTGTCAATAATTCAGATTTAGAAATCAGTGCTCTTTTCCACCCGAGCTCTTTGGCACAGATAATGAAATGCCAGCCTTGATTTTGTTTAAAAAAAGAAAATCTGACACAATGTTAGTAACCAGACCCTGGATGGGTATTGCGGTTTCGACATCACTGTCACAGTGGCGTGACAGCAGGCCTGCGCTTAATTGTTTAAATTGGGTTTTATGACAGAGGGCTCATTCGCTTTAGTCATGCTTCCTGTCCACAGACCAACATTTAAGGGGAAGAAATGTCCCGTGGGGCAGGCATAATCCTCCCAGTGTGCATGTGTGTCTCACTTAATGCTCACACCAGCATGCACAATTGCACATCTGATCATCAAAGTGTCGCCATATGTTGTGCAACTAATATTCTGACAAGCCGTGATACTGTCAGTGCAGCAAGAGCCTTCTCCTTCTCCTCCTCGTCATTTATCCACTCACACTTCTTTCAGGCTCGTGCTCAGCGGTGAGACGTGTGTCATTTTCGACAAGTGGCTGTACAAACACAACAGTCTGCTGTTTAAAGAGTGAAACAATGGAGCAGAGAGCAGTTTCGTACAGCTCCATATACAGAAAATAACTACTCTGGCACAGCCGCTGTCTTGCACTGTAAGAGTTACAGTCTGTGCAGCGTAGTAGCCTGAAAGTTCTCCACATTAGTGACAGATAATTGGACCCCTGTGGCTGCTCTGCTGTGTCTGGTAGCCTAATATAAACCAATTACCACCATTATATACTGTCAATGACACAGTAGCTTCTCCTACAGCGTAATGACAGCCTGTGAGGAAACACATGGCGAGCAAACAAGCGGTACGTCAGTGTAGGGGTTAATAGCGGGTCCATTGGAGTAGTTTACATCGCCTGTTTTGCCCCCAGGAAAGATTAGGCGATTCTCTGTGCCTGTTTGTGGGGGCAGTGTAAAAGATGTTAATCTGACTGAAAGCTGGAGAGTCAGAGGACTGCAGACAACTTATGTCTTTAATGAGGTCTAGTTTGATCACGTTTGTGTGGTTATCACCCCAGGAACAGAGGACAAACACATGGTAAGGTTCAAAGTAAGTTTGAAAGAGTTATTTTGTGGGCCTTCTGTGGGACAAGATGAGGGAATCAGAGAATCAGAGAATCAAAGTTTATATTGGCATAATGTTTTGAAAGATAAGATGATATTATCTCGAGAAAATAAATGCAGTAACAGTGGGTCTAAACGTGTTGAGTCATGCCACTTTATTGGATGTTAGTTTATTGGCGGAGGAGGTCACTCAGAGATTTAATCTTTGAGGAATTTGACCTCGTCGCTCATTGCTCTGCTGCACACATGCTGAAGGAAACTGATGTCTTTCTAATTCTCTGTGCAACTTTCCTCACATCTGAGCTGGTGTTTCATTCATCCGTCTCCCCGCTGCACCGCCTTCAGCTAAAAATCAAACGATTGAGTTGCTCAACTTTTGAATCTGGCTTTGAAACGTGTCCACACTTCAATCAAAGTATCATATTCAATTTAATGTAATAATACTGCAGATACTGCAGATTTTTTTAACAGTAGCAGCTGTTGACAGACATCTTTAATATTGCAGTGTGGCACCAATAATGCTTATGACTGAAACTTGGCCACCAGACTGCATCACACAACTAAGACATGTCCTTGTCTTCCATCCATCATGTGGGGCAGCAGATTATTTAGTGGCTTCTTAAATTCCTCAACATTTGTTTTTGTTCTCAGCGGCACAAAAACTATCAATCTCTGACAGTCAGGCTTGGCATTGGCACGTTTCTTTGCCCATCTTTGTCCTTATTTTCTTAATAGTTTTTAGCATTCACACACAACTGCCAGACGGCTGTGTGAAAAATATAAAATCACATGGAAGCTGCTGCGGTAATGATTTGGTGATGCATCACCCTCCACTGATACCTCCAGATATGACACACTCCGCAATATCATCTGCTTTTGACCGCATGCATGCTGAAATGCTAAAATCTGGTGACTTCGCATTATCTGGCTCGCATTTCAACGCGTGCGTCCTGTTGAACATTCTGTTGTGGGACGTTCCCTCGTGTGGGTCCAAAAACAGCTGTCCTCTGCGGCGAACACGGCTCGGTGCGGTCTAGACACTCGGCTCGGCCCCTGCGTGCTGCACGGCGTCCTGCGGTCCAACACCAGCCCGCCTCATTACCGCCCCGACGGCTCCTTCTGCGCCGCGCACACGCTCGCGTTTCACGCGTTTCCCAAATTCAGACCAACTGTTTTATTGTCAGTATTTTGAGCATTAGTGGCGCCCACATCGCCGATAAAACCTGTTGCGTCCAATAAATCACTGGAGCGTTCATGTTGGTTTGTAAGTATGTTTTTGTGCATTTTTAGGAAATGCTGTGCACATTTGCAGAAAAACTAAAGATTATTACAGTAACACGCTGTACCTTAAAAGCCCAACATGTGTTTACAGTATTATAAACTTGGTGCTGAGCAGAAGAGAAACTCGGCGAGTCTTAGGATTATTCTGTAGTGAGTTTTCGTGAAGCGAGTTGTCACTCACAGGATAAACAGCTTTAATTAGCAGAACTGATGTCTGGTTGCTTCTTTTAAAGATGACACAAACTTGATGAAGAGTTTGAGTTTTGCTCTGGAAAAAGATTCAGTTAACTGGCGCAGTTTGTCTGTTAAGATGTTCCTAAAGTTAATCATATTCCACCCAACCGCGTTTGTCAACATAACCCTGCTCACGCGTCTTTACGCACTTCTTGATCCTGTTCCAAGCGTCAAAGCCCGAAAAGTGTGAAATGTTTATAGTAGTTTTGTGAGTTAAAGCAGGAAACTCTTACCCCGAACTTCCAAGAAGTGAAATTGCGCTTCTGTCTTTATCCAAACGGAGCAGTTCACCGATATAACTCCAGACTTGTAGTTTTCCGTCTGTGCGCTCTCGCTCTCTAAAAAAAAGTTTCTGTGAACTTATTAAGCTTATTAACAAACGGTCTTCATTAAATCCTTGGAGAGGTACACGGACCTCCACGTCAAGGAATGCGCTCAAGTGCTCACTCCCTGGACAAAAAGCGCTTTATTGGTGAGCACAGAGGAGAGTTTAAGCGGAGGGATGGGAGGGGCGAGGCGAGGCGCGCCGCGGCAGAGCGCACTGCTGCACAGACCACGAGAGCAGCGAGCGACTCACCTTGCAGCTTGGCTCAGTGCGAGGGAGAGAAATTCCGGCTTCCTCTCAGCTCTGTATCTTAATGCCTACCTGCACGACCTGTTTTAAGCCAGAGACATCACTGGGTTCATAACCAGCTGAGATGTTTGGATGGTTGTTAATTAAGCTTTGCTTTTTGAAGTATGCATCCTGCTCTGACAGGGTTAATGTTGGAAAATCAAACCCAACATCTCTTTGAACTAAAATCCATGATCTGGAAAACATTTGCCATGAAGTAATGTTTATGATAAATGAAAAAAGAGATGCTAAGAAAATATTTTTCTTGTGTTTATGTCAGTATCTATCAATTTCTGACCTAATCTTATCTGTTCACACACCTTATCTGTCAGCTGACATATGAGGGACTGGCCAGTTGCCTTCACCCTGTACGTGCAGTGTACATATGGTCGCTTCATTCACAGAGTCATCCTCAAGCTGAGAAAGCTATTGAATACTTCCTAACGCCAGTGACCAACTACCCGTCGGCAGCTGGCAGCCTGTTTCAATGTCAGCCAGTCCCAAAAGGTGCAGTAAGGTGATAGCTCTCAGGAACCGTGTCACCTCCGATGTGCACTTTTAGCCACATGTCACAGAATTAACCAGAACCTCGAAGCCTCTTGTGTACACGACTGTAATGTTAGTATCAGTTTTACCTATGCAGAAGCTTCTGTTCTCTCCACATGCTGACAAGAACTTGTAAATATATATATATATAATTGAAACCAGGCCAAAATTCTCCTTGTGGTGATGTCACCCTCGATCGCGCTGAAGGTGTTGAGACTCTCAACAAGAAACAGATTCAACAAACAGATCTTTCTTGCACCGAGGCTGTTGCACGTGTCTCCTGAAACAGCCCCCACCTTCAGTATCCTCTGGACAAGGGACACTTCAGTTCCTGTTGACCCATGCTTATGTTTTTTGTGCAGTTTACTTTCTGATAGCAGTCTCCACGCAGCCGGCTTGACTCCGGCTCCTTCCCCCCTCTACTCCTACTGTAGGAGTTATTAGATGCAGCACACCCACGCGCACGCACGTGCACGTTACCATCTGCAAGGCATTACAGCAAATTGCAGGAATAGAGAAATGATTTCACGCATGTCCCGTAGGCTCCAGATGTGGCTCCTCAGCTTTTTTATGTGTGCAGGAGAAATAAAGAAGGGGTGAGGAATAAATCTCAGGCTGTTGTACTTTATCACACATGCATGAGGCTCACAAAATCAGTGCTGGTGCTCAGTCTGCGGGTTTCTTGCCCTCATTTACTCGCTTTCTAGCTAAATAAACACAAGCCTCCGTGTCCAAACTACACAACCAGGGCTGAGGCTGTCCAGGTAACACTGACAGTGAGTTATTTATCTTAGTCGTTCAGCTTGTGTGTGTTGGATGGTGAGTAGCACCAGCGTCTCCAGAGCTCAGGTAGTCAAGGACTCACCTCCAGACTGGCGACTGTCTGTTATTCTTTCCGCAGAAGCTCATTCGTTGCTCGAGTTTTTACGGGCAACTGCAGAGCAAACCATCTCAAATTCAAGCATGTCAGCAAAGTCGGCATTAACTGAATGTTGCCACAACCGGTTGTCACAGTAAAATGAATAATTAGATAAGTAAATCCAGTGTAAAATTCAGTGTTGCAATGCAAACACGTATAATGAAGTGATGATAGTGTCAACTCAGAGGAAATGTTTTAAGCATTTAAGCACTAATCAGTAAACACAAGGCATCAAATCATAAAAAGGTTGAACACTGAATGATCATGTAATTTCTGATATCTTTAATTTTAAATGTTTCAGAAACTTGTAATTTTAACTGAATAATAAGTGCTTATTTCTTAAGATGGAGTAATATTTTGTAAATTCAAATGAGTTTTACATAATTTAATCTTTACCTCGTTAGTAGGGGTGTAACATAATTTACAAATTAAGACATGGTGTACCGGCTATGAGCACAAGCTTGAAAAAACTTTAACTTCTTTGATGATTTTTTTGTCATTTAACTCATTTTAGTATTTTTTTCCCTCCTCCACAAAGCCTTTTCTACCCGTGCAGGATATAATCATGGTGGGCTGATATTTAACTTCAATCCAATTCAATAATTCTGCCTGAAAACAGTCAAATTTAAAAATGTTTATCAGACTCGGCCTTCAAAAAATCAGCAATGCATACTTTCTGTGTAATTATAGAATATAAACTCCCCCTCAAGCTGTTAAACCCCTGAATTCACAGACAATACAGAGGACGTGACCTGGGTGTTCCTCCATCACATCAGGCCCGGTGGTGTCTTATTTAATATGTTTTTAATGCACCATAAGTAAGTGGTTCCCAAGAATGTGTCTACATTTATGCGTAGAATGTATCATCATGTTCAATTTAGAATATTTGACTTTGAAATGAGAGAATTGCTTTCTTCCTGACCCATTTAGATTCTGAGCCGCATATAAAACACAAAGTTCTTTAAAATATCAGAAAAACAACAAGATGTGGCGACAGCAGATATCATCGCAGCGCAACAAACACTGCGGTCTATTGTGAAGCAAATTTAAAAAAAATAAAAGACGCAGAGAATTGTTCCACTCATCATGTGCACTGTATTTGTTAAACTCGCCAACATAACAGAATGTACGGGCCGATGTGCTCTGCAGTTAAATGGCCAGAACAGGAAAGCCTCATTGTAGTCTGTTCCACTGATTTGTGCGTTACAGGACGGTCGCAGGCGCTTGGTCAGTGGTGTAAATCACAGTCTAACAGCATTACTGCGTGTGCCGTCAGCGCGTTGGGCTCCTAATCGCTCTGGCTCTGTAAAAGATGGCGAGGCGGCACACAGCCCGCTCCATAACACTGCCCAGGGGAACCAGTAAAACACTGGTTTGCTGCTGAGCCAACCGCAGCCTGCTAACAGTTTAAAGCTCGGGGCACATCGCCACGCTGCAAATGCCGTTTTTTTGATTTCTTCCTCTTGTCAATTTTTGCCAGTTTTCCTAGAAATACTTTTTTCCACACTCACACTTAACTTGAGCTCTCACCTTCGCTCGGATTTTATTTCATTCACTCGTGTGCAAATTTATTATGTGTGTGTGCAAACTCATGCTGAAGTGTTTCGTCAACCAGCGGACTTTCATCACATTCTCTTTCCCCACCCTAGTTAGACCCTAATCCCCTTTGTTTTTGGCTGCTTCACTGTCTCTCACATTTGCCTCATCATTTCTGACTTCATGAGTCATTCTCCTGCCTCTGTGATATATGGTAACTTTTATACTGTGGCTCAACTTTATTTCAAGTGGCTAACATTTATAGATCTTGTCTGCATCACTGTAGTTCTTACATCACATGTGAGTTATTGTTTGGAATCATACTATTGTGAGGTGCAGTTCTAAAAATAATAAAAGGTGTTTTCAAAAGCTTCCATCCACTACTAAGAAACTAAACTACTGACAGCTGCTTGGTGCTAACTGTCTGTTGGTGCTGGACAGGTAATATGAATGTACTAATGGTTTAAAGAGCTTTATCAAGGAAAGCAGCTGCCTTTCATGTCTGGCAACAGGCTGATGAGAGCCACAGTAAAGTAGTGCAATAAAACCAAAACAGTGAGCTGAAAGATGATAAACTGCTCGGTAGAGCTGAGAGGAACTGCAGAGCCAGGTGATAATTGTCTGCTGGGACATCGCTATGAGTGATCTTTTTCCCATGAAAGTAGTCAAATTATTCAATTCAACATAGAAAATATTGATTTTAGCCACTTTAAGTGATGCAAAAACACTGATGACAAAAACTACTGGCACAAATTTCATTTTTGTGGATTTTAAATCATTAGATCTGAGGTCATAAACTGGCTTCCATGCGTTCCTTATGATCCCCATCACACCTTAATTATGTAAGTATATCATATTTCCCAGATGCGTTGTAGCTGCTTTGATCCCAGATTCTCAAGTTATCTACAACCAAATTCCTACCTGCAAAGAAATACAGAGATAACCTTGAAGATTAGAAAAATAAGTCACACATTCACTCAGATACAAGGGCTGGCTTTTGTTGTTCTTCTAGGTCTGTTTTGTTCTTGAACTGCATGTGTTTTCATTACATTGTGCACAGTGCAGCCTCCAGTAAATGTGTTACATCCGGTTGACTGTGGGTGGTGTATCCCAGCTCAAGTACTGACACCAACCACAGGGACAGATCAGCTGCAGGAGAGCCTCAGTTGTCCACTTGCAGCTTTGCAGCAGCTATGATGCAACGATCACATCTGGAAGCTGCAGTCATACTTGGTGAGTCATCTGTCACTATAAAATATGTGATTTTTGACTGTAAAACTAATCTAATTCATCTTAACATTGCTGCATGTTAACTGAAATTAAGGTTTTAAACTAGAGCTGCATGTCTTGTAGTCTATAATGTTAACACAGTCGACCAAAGTATGTATTTAGTCAGTGATGTTAACTGTACTGAAGCTACCTTTTCTATAACGCTTAAGACAAATACTAAAAATATCTAAAATGATATGTAGGTGAATATAATGCTATAAAGATTTCAAGTGATCAAGATGAATAAATCAATAATTGGAATGCACTTGTATTTCAGGGATTGTTATTCCTCAGATATTCAGCATCAGCATGTCATCTCTACCTTCTGACTGTTGGCCGTCTGTGGATACCTGCATGTCAAATTTATGCAAGAGTGAACTGGCATTTTACGGCGGCATCTGCAGGGGTAAAAATGGCAACAATTCACCATTTCTGCTGCAGGAGCATGGGGACATGGTGCTATCCTTATGTCTTCTAGTGGCATTATAAAAGTCATGATTACATTTCCTCTGGAGGCTCAGGACATGAAGCTATCCAATTGAATTGCACCTCTTGCAGTGCGGCTTTGTAAACGAAATAACCGAGGCAATAGCCTGGAGCAAAGTTTATGTAACTGAATAAATAGATAATACGAAATAAGCCGTCAGCTGCCTTTAAAACGCACCACATGTCTGCTTTGCCTTTAGAATCCTGCAGTTTGATGAATATTATGGTGTCCGGCTTTCAAAATAGGAACAATCAGAGCAGCAGGCACATAGGAAGCACCTGTTGCTTAAACAAGACCTTGCTCTCTAATGGAAAATCCTGTTTTTCTGCCTCCCTCTTGTGTTTGTGTTATTCAAGGTGGAGGGTGCCAAATAAAAGGCTCAGAGGTGTGTAACATGACCATCCAGACCGCTCTGGACCAATTTCCCTCTCTGCAAGGGTGTGTGTGTGCCTGGGAGGAGGAGCTGTGCGACTCCATGCGAGCGCTGGCCACACAATGCCACAGAAAGCCAGGTGCTCTATTCTCAGTGGTCACAGAGATAAGCATTTATAGGTGAAATTGCATTTTTGTTTACCAAAGGTGGTCTGGTATTCTGTGTGAACGAACACTATTGTGCTACAGAATGAGCGTCATGAACAACAGACCGGTTTTAAGAAGCATTTGTTGGAGAATCATGTTTCCGTTTACTTTTACAGAAGCTCAGCAAAAGAGGAACACAGTGACGGACTGGCAGTCAAGCAGTTTAGTAGGCTATGGTAACTCTTTCACTGTGGTTACTGAATTCAATCCAAAGAAAAATGAATTTTCTGCAGTCTCAAAACTCCCTCACTGTGTCTTTGTGCAGTATACGATGGCGCTGGATCCTGCTTGGACCAAATGACAGTGTGTGTCAGTGATGCAGTTTGCAACAGGTACCTAGCACCTCTTCTTCAGGCCTGTATGGCAGATCAGTGTGACCGTGATCGCTGTCAGCAACAAACTCAGCAGTTCTATGGCAACATGCCGCAGAGCGTTGCAGAGATGCTGGTCATGTGCGAGTGTGATGCTTCAGATCAGAGCTGCCTGCACATGAAAACTGCTCTGCACAGCGGCACATGTGTAGACGAGACCTGGATCTGCCATGATACAGTTAACCAGTGTGTTGAGGACAGTCTCTGCAGGTATGTTTCTTTTCTCGCTTTCCACCGTATGTCTGAGACTACAGTAGTACTATAGAAGAAATGACTTACTGACAAAAAGAAAGTTGTAATGAACAGAGAAATTATTTGAGCATGGAAGTTAATTCTTCATCTTTAGATTCTTATAAAATTATTTTGTAATTCTAACTCATAGTTATGACACCATTAACAATTTTAATTTGTGTGGACATGTTTTTGCATTTGATAAAGCTGAGATATCCACAGGTAATCCATTCAAATTGTTAAATTATAGATAAAACAAGCACACCAAAGTGCAGCTGAGGCTGAACGTCATTAGATTTGCAGGGATTTTGTCATGAACCAAAGTACTGGACAAATTAAAATGTTGGCCTGTTGACGCTGCTGAAGAAAACGTCATTACAATTCATCCTGAAGAGGACACTAATGTCTGTACATTTCACGGCAATTCCACAGGCTGTCGGGAAAATTAAGTCTGGACCGAAGTGACGGACTGACCACTAGGGCAGCCAGTAAAAATTACAGAAGAAATAACTTATTAAAGCAGTCTCACTCAGCAGCAAACTCACTGCTTCTTTGTATTACAAAGCCAATTATTATGAACTGTGAAAAATTCTGTTAGAATTCTATAAAAACTCTATACAGTGAAGAAGAGCTGGAGATTAAAGAACCTGATATACGGAAGCACTTTTATTCAAAGCACTTTACAATTTGTCTCTCATTCATCCACTCCCACACAGCGAGCTACCGTGCAAGATGCTGGCCTGATCTTTAGCAGTTCAGGGTTTAATGTCTTGCCTCAGGATAAACTGCTCTGTGGACAAATTCCAATAAATAAGTAATGTTTATTTGTACATAGTGCAGATGTGTTGTCATGTGAAATCTAGATTTACAAGTGAACTCATGAATAAACATGCCAACTGGCTTGTCACAGCAGGCAGATTTGCATGGTGCATCTCCAGTTTGCACTGAATAAAGCTAAAATGTCTACAGTCAAGTATTTAGAAAAAAGTCTCATTCTAACACATTCACAGTGTTTG
>JAPZEA010000009.1:11730467-11745954 GCA_029783685.1 Heniochus monoceros
AGTTCTTCCAGGACGACGTGTACACAGACACAGCAGTGTGTTGGGAACCGGCACTGACCGCCTCTGCCTGGCTGTCTGGCTCCAACGGCCAACACAAAAAGATCAGCCTGAAGCCTAAAGACATGACGCCAGGTGCGGACACAAACCAGAGAGTCTGAATATGTGTTCATATATCATGTGACCGTGTCTAACATAGCTGTCGATTGAGATGAGGATGCTTACCTCTACGGTCTGTGTGTCGGTATCGGATCCTGGTTTGATGCTGTGTATGTTTTTTTTTTACATTTCAGTGAGTGAAGCCCCCAAAGAGGCTCCAGTGAGGAAATACCTGCCCTCATCTGTTTACCTGGAGGAGAAGACTGATGAACAGAAGAAATAGGAGGTGAGGATGAGCTGAAACACTGTACACCTGCGTTTTTATTGGACTGTCACATAGACCATTGGGAGGTCTTTCCACAGTTTGTTCTGCGTTTAGTATGTCAGTAAAACATATTACAAATTAGAGGTACTTGTATTTTACTTGAGTTTTTCCATTTTATGCAACTTTATACTTATAGCCAACCACATCTCAGCGGCAAATATTGTACTTTTTACTCCACCACATTTGTCTGGCAGCTTTAATTGCTTTTACAATTTTTCATCTCAACCATGTCCAGATTTGATGCTTTGAATGTGATTTGACTGATGAATCCTCCTGCCCCTTAAGCTGAAAAGAGGCTGTTTTTCTTATGAAAAGCGACTTTCAGAGATACGTGGTTCTCGCAGGACTTCAAACATATGATGATCTCATAGAATGTGATGCATTGCTGCAGATTAAACTACCCAACGGTATATAAAGTAGTTCAAATGAGGTCAACCTTAAACATCTAGAGCAGTGAAATGTACAACATACACACGAATGCAGCAGTAAGATTAATCCACAAACATCAGATATAGTAGTAAAATACTATTTTACTGCACAACGAGTACTTTTACTTTTCATACTTTAAGTAAGTTTTGCTGATAATACTCACATGCATGTACTTTAGTTTTGAATGCAGGGCTTTTACTTTTAGTGGAGTATTTTCACCGTGTGGCTTTACTCCACACCACATCCACCACTGCATGTACACACAGTACTTGCTGAATAATACTAGCTGTGCTTTTCTGATATGTTTTGACACTGACTGTGTGTACGCATGGTGCAGCTGCTCAGTGCCATGGTGGCTAAGCTGGGGAACATGGACGACCCACTGCCGCAGGAGTCCTTCGAGGGGGTCGACGAGGACGAGTGGGTGAGTGAATGTGACGGTAACAGCCGTGAGGATGAGTCTCGGCTCTAAAATCTCTGCAATATCTTTACAGGAGAAACTAATGTGATTCTCATAACGTTCAGTTTTTCTGAGGATGCAGTTTTCTGTGGTTTTGTGTAGGTTTGTATTATACCGTCAGGGATTGACCACGTGTTGTTTCCAGCACCGGGTCATAACTTCAAATGTCCAAAGACTAGTTGAAGTTGGGTTTCTTCAGGAACTCAAAAACCTTTAAAACCAATAAATATGCCTAACATGCATTTTGAAATGATTAAACAGCTTTTTTCAGGGTGACTAAAATTGATATCCCCAATTATTAACAATGATTTAATACTTTTATTTTATTGCCAACATTATAATATATTAGAATGTTAAAAAATACAACATATTCTACTTTGTCAGGGATGGTACGATTCGGTTGTCATTCCTGTTGTTTACACGTGGTGAGGGATACTACACATATTACACATAATGTCAATACATATAATGATATATGTTTTTTAATTAGTTTTTAATTACAATCATTTATTTCAAAAATGTAAAAAGATAACACAATATCATCATTTCATCACAATACTCTTCCACTGAAAGCTGATAGATGGTAGCAGTAAATTATCGACCAGCTTCAGGTTCACTAGTACCTGCAAATATTAAGATATAACCAAGACCTTAACATCAAAGGTATTAATGTAATCCCGATGTTTTACATGCCTACAATTTGTCTTTGCTAACTGTGGCTGTTGTGTCGTCCAGGATGACTAGAGGGGACGTCATCTTTCCTTTGGTTCAATCATGGTGCCAACAGCAGGGAGGAGAGAGCAGATCAAATGTCAAGCTGCCATTGGTGCGTACGATGGAGGCCACCCACCCGACCTCTGAGCTCCATCAGCTAACATCTCACCCTCCGCACACACAAAGATTACTGCATAATGTGAACGTATGAATGATGCGGGGAAAGAAAATCACAATAGCATCACAATGTCTGTTAAGGTTTGAAAAATCAAATGTCATGTTGTCGAGTTGGTGTTCATCATGTCGGACTGCATGAAATTTGATATGAAAACGCTGTAATTATTAGATATTTCACAATCATTCTGGGGTAAATCTGACGTTGTCTTTGCTTTGTTATATTAATGTAAACTGCTAAATGATGTCACACTATTCGTGATGTGGAAAAAATCCCACCGTACAAGATGACACAACAGTAGCTGTCACATATATATCGAACATGTTTCTGGTAAATCTGTCAGTGGTTTCAGCTGGGAGATGAGTGCGACCAGCCAGTTTGCTACGTTTATTTATTGGTCTAATAGATCACTAAAAAAAACAGAACATCAAGTGTCTCTCGTTCACTGAACTAAAATGAGCTTAACTGCCTTCTTAACTGACCGTTAAACACTTGATTCAAAGTTGACAGAAACAAAATGAACCTCACCAAACCCGTCTTGGCCAGTTTTTGGTTGAAATAAATGGTAAATGCCTCTTTGTGCAACTGGGTTAGCTCACTGGGCAGCGGCTCTCACTTGTTCTTCAGAGGCAGACCATTAAATTAGCAAAATAATATGACAAATATCGCCTCGAAAAAGCTAATCACTGATAACTTATATATTTGTCCAATTTCCCAACCTTATTTTCCAGTTACACTTAAGACAAATAACTGTTGTAGCTGTTGTCTGTGGATTGTGTCCATGGTTCAAGCATGATGATGATAATGGTCTCCTCTTGTGCCCAGTCTGTTATTGTCCACTCTCCAGGCACCAGGTTGTGTACCATTGCATACCAAGTTGCTACCTGTGTGCACATTTACCTCCACAGTGGACCACTGCTTGCTTTTTCTACTGGCCAGTCATATGAGCACGCTCAGTCACGATGTGTCTTTGAAAGATTTAATGTTGCAAAAAAAAAAAGGGGTTAATGATCACATTGAATAAGTGAACATCATGCATCTGATTACAGAAACCTTGGTCTTCCTGTTTGATCAGGTAAAACACACACAAACACACACACACACACACACGATTACTGCTACATGTTCAAGCCTTCAGCAGCAAAAACCACACCGAGGATACAACAGGGTCGCCAGTGCTCATGTTTGGCCATGAACTGGAATTTCTAATGACGACAACATTAAGTTTGCTTTTCTTTGTTAGCCAGTGATAGAATAAGATGCCATTTTAACATGATTATGTGTTACTGTATGTGTACAAGTTTGATCTGGTTTTGCCATCCAGTGATTATATAATAGTCTTACAAATAGTGGTTAAATGTCAGTGAACCGAGATGTTGTTAAAGCCAAACCAGAGGGGCCTTTGTATACTCTGAGATGATTGTTTCCTTACTTTCTTTTCTTGTTTGCTGGGCAGCGGAGTTTTTAATCAGGATCTTTGTTGGTTTCAGACTGTTTTGGGGATATTCCTCACATAAATTAACTAATTTTATTATCTAATGTTTACTAGTAATAAGTAATCACAGTGTTAATTACACAATAACAGTATTAATAACTTACAATGCAGCCATAACAGCCATCATGTAATTTACCAATCAGGGCTACAGCAATATCATAACAGTAATCCAGGCTTGAACCCACCGAGTTTGTTTACAACCTCTGATGGACTGAAATGAACCATCGATTCAGCCATGCATGGTCGTGCACATCATGTTGGAAAAATGAACTGCAGGTGTCGTCAGTGTTTGTGTGATGTATACTGTATGTGCTTGTGATTCTCGACCGCCATACTTTGTAATGTTTGGGTTGGATTAACTTGCCTTCCATTGTGTTAAAAAGAACTTCCTTTTTATACAGTGAGTAAAGCATTGTTGTTTTTTCTGTCTTATTTGAGTAATGGTTTGTGGATTTTTTTCAATACGGTCTTGCAATAAACACCTTTTGAACCCAGTGTTACTTATCCTTTTTGTGTTTAACTGAATAAATTACTCATAAATTGATTAATGAGCTTGTAGGCATTAAGGTTTCTGTAGTGGAGACAATTGGCACCCATAAGGAGCACAGAAAATAATAATAAAATAGATTAAATATACTCAATAAATTAAATGAATGCATTTATAATTACAAAAAGAAGAAGAAATGGACAAGGAAATTGAATGTGTCCTTTACTATATTATGTATACTATACAGACCTGTATGTATTAATTCTATGAAATATATTGTTTTATTACAGTTTTAGTTTAGTTTTAACATCTGACCAGGGACAACAGATGGAAATAAATCAATAAGCATTATCTTTGGTGAATAAATAAAATAAACAATAAAGGCAGACATGCAAACACTGTGGTGATACTTGTGGTCTTCAATGAGGAAATGCAGATATTTAAACTTCCACCCATCCATCAATGGAGCTTATTCTAGCGCATAAACTATTATCTATTGCAGAATAGCTGCCTTCATATATTTGCTTGTCCCAATATCTTTAATTGAAATTAATATATTGTCTTTTTTATATTATTAGCAGCATTTTTTTAAAACAATTTTCCAACTTGCTTAAGTCAGTAGTCAGTCCTGAAAGAGAAGCTGCAGTTTGGCTTCCCTACCAGTAGGTGTCAGTATCAGAAATCTCGACCTCCACCTGGCTCATCTTTACTTTGTGCTCGCGATACTTCCTTGAACTTTGACCCTTCAGTAACCTTCATTAGTGTCCATGCGTGAAAACAGAAGGTACACACTGTCCGACGGACCTGTATAATATTGTAAAATGGTAAGGATACACTTTATAATGGTCGCGTTTATGTCTCCAAATTCATAGCGGGCGTTAGCGAGTCAGAGGGCTGTAATGCTAGGTAGCATTAGCATGAGTAGCTTTTCTAGGACCGTTACCGTTACATAAAGCAGCTGTCTGCCCTTCACTGGGACACAGTTTATGTGATTTAGGTAGAAATTAATGAACCAGAATGTAAATTAATTAATGTCTAAGCAGTGCGGAGGCGCGTGGAAGCGGTGTTAACAGCTGTCATGAAGGCGCTTCGTACATCCGCACCTGCAGACACGTCCTGCCTCAGTCTGACATCAGCTCAACTGTCTGTGGACTGATGTCTTATTCTGTCACGTACCAAAATAATGAGCACTTCTCTCTGTCTTTTGGTTCCCATGACTGTCTCTGTCAGATCACTCGTCTGATGATTGCTTTTGTGAGTCATTTCTGCATCATTGACACTGTGTTTCGTCTCCTCTGCAGGCGAAGTATCTCGCACAGATCGTTGTGATGGGAGCGCAGGTGGTGGGACGTGCATTTGCGCGTGCTTTACGGCAAGAATATGCAGGTATGATCCATGACTTGGCTATAATGTTACTCATTTTAAACGTCCATTAAACAGATTGACAGAGCATACATAATTGTAAATCAAGTATATCTTGAATTTTTAACTCTTGTGTGAACAAAACAAGTTATATGAAGACAAAACACCTGATTCAGGAAAACTGTGATGGGCATTTTTCAGTATTTTCAGACATTTTTAAACTAACCTAAATGAGTTATCAAAAAAATGATCAGATTAAACAATAATAAAATAATAATTGTTCATTGCAGTAAGGGCTGGGTGATGTGGCAGAAATCTGTGCTATTAATATTTTGTTCATTATCAATGTACAGTTAAAGATGTGCAAAATCACGTTACATGATTAAACTGATATTCAGTGTCATAAGTGCTCCAATGTTATGTATTATATCAGACCAAATCCTTAATGAACCCTTACTAATATCACAACCTGCTCAGGATTATTCATTCAGACAACAGAAATTTGTCTAATAATATGATAAGATCACATCAATCTGAGTTTGTCAAAATGATCACCCAGCCCAAGTTGCAGCTCGATGTAAAATTTTGCTTTCACATTCTTTTAGGTCGTCTAATGAAATGAATTACTTGTGTGTGCTGTGTTTTCTCTCTCAGCTAGTCAAGCAGCAGCGCAGGCCAGGAGCCGTTCAGGGCAGCAGTCTGCTGCAGCCTCCAGCATCACCGGGATGAGCCTGCAAGAGGCGCAGCAAATCCTCAATGTGTCCACACTGAGCCCTGAGGAGATTCAGAAGGTGCAAACACACTCTCTGCTGGTACTGGCCTGCAGAGCCACTAAGCCTTTTTTATAGTGTCACGTTTGCCAGATCATTCCAGATTTTTCTAGCCGTTTCCAATGCCTCATAACATGTTGCTCTGCCTACATGAGTTGGTTGGTTTTAACAGATTGCTTCAAAAGGATTTCCCAAATTCAAAATTTTTCGAGATGAGATACTCGACCATTGGATTTCAAAGGTGTTGTGGGTGTAAAATATTGCCAGGATTAGTCATATCTTTACAAAATCATGGCTAAACACACTGCTTCAGTGTAACGGAATATCCAAGAAGCAGCTCTGTGAGTTAATTTCACTGATTTATCTTGTTTTGTCTTTTTCCTTACCTCCTGCTGTAACAGGTATGAGAAAATGTGTTGATATGTGTCTGTGCTGTGGTTCTGTCTGATATTTAAAATCAAGATCAAATGCTGTTACTTCAGCACTAACACTAAAGCGTTCATCTCTTCCAGAACTACGAGCACCTTTTTAAAGTGAATGACAAATCAGTGGGCGGTTCCTTTTACCTACAGTCAAAAGTAAGTATTGTGTATCGTAGGATATGAGACATTTCACTTTGCTGTTTGCGGTATGTTATTGCATCGTTCACGCAAAGATTTTCAAGTGGGTTGAGAGTGGAATAAGTGTAGAGTGCAAAATATATAAAAGCAGCACAAAAACACAACCCGATTATTCTGCAGCCCGTGTCAGCTGTTCTAACACGTTCACTTCCAAGCCTGCAGGCCAGGTGACTAAACCATGATGTGACGCTGACAGTGACAGTTTTGTAAACTATTTCTGATGCTATTGAGTCTCCTAAAGATGAAGCCGTTAAAATATGGCTTTAGTATTTTCAGGGAAGCTCCAACAGCACTGTACTAAGATCTTTAAAACATTTTAGCAGATTTCAAGGAGCATTTTTCAGTTTTCCTTACCTTCACAGTGTTTTCACGCTCATGAATTGAGGGTATTGGAGCTCATGCAGCAGGGAACAATGATACTCAGCAGTGCTCTCAGTCACTCTGTTTAGCTGTTTTGCTCATAACATCCAAACAAGCAAAGATAATTTCTTTCTCGTTTTGTGTCTGTGTTAAATATCAAATTATGACTCATGTGACTCCCATTGTGTGTGGGAGGAATCCACGCTTTGAACCAGGGCGCTGGTTCTGCTGCTGCTTTTATCTCTCACCCATCCCTCTCTGCTCCAAGTGAGCCATAGTCTAATTTGGTTATTTCAAAAGTGTCTTCTCTTTCTCTGAGTCATTATTATTATTGTTTGTGTCCAGGTGGTGCGGGCTAAAGAGCGTCTAGACGAGGAACTAAATATACAGACACAAGAAAAGTCGCAGAATATGGAAACATGAAGTGTAAAGTGATGCTCGCCCTGTCTCTCCTCTCCCCATCCTCTGTAAATTATAACCCAATAAAAGCCTTCTCTTTTTCTTTAGCCTCGACTTTGTGGCATTTTTGGCAATGGGTGTCATTTCATAACAGGCTCTAACAACACTCATAAGAATACGAGCTCATTATCTTTATGTGAAATGTTGCAGGTTTGCAGTGATCTGAAACCACACAGAAATGCTTATTTTTATATCAGTTTTCAGCTGCTGTGTTTTTGAGCAGCTGAAAAGCTGAATGTAGTGGGTGAAACTGCAGCTTGTTGAATATTAATCAGAGTAATATGATTGTTTTTATTTAGGTCAAGTGTGATGGCAGCATCAAATAAACATGTCAGTCTAAAGAGGCAGAATCACATTTACCTGGATGATGTCGTGATTAGGTACATTTCTATTCATGTCATTTTACTGTCTGCTTTGAACAGAAATGAAAACACAAGTTGTATCAAATACAACTTTATTAAACATTTTTCTTTTCATTGACATTATTATCAATATCGTAATAAAATTCCTCTAAAACAGGAGAACACCGCTATGTTGTACCAATTGGAGACTTTTACAACTCTAAAATTCTGCATGTTCAACCACAGAACATGATGCCAGGAAAAAATATATTTTCATATAATCATTTTTTTTCTTATAGTGTATAACTTCTGTATTTTACCTATAATAAAAAGGCACTTGGAAAAATTAAAATACTGACATAATATCTCACAAATGTGCAAAAAAACATAACTTGGAACAGGCCTTGCGTGGCCTTAGTCTTATCATTAACCCTTTGTGCAACACTGTGGCACTTCAGTCAATGGCACCCCTTTACAATGACACTGACCTAGCTAGCTAACACAAATTTTGTGCCCTGGATTTCCACTTTCATAGCATTAAGTGAGGGTTACTTTAAAATCTCCAGGAGCAAGTACCGCTTTTATAATATTAAAAAAAAAAAAAAAAAAAAAGACTTTAAATTCAGACATTGTAGCAACTGAGGATGATTTTTACACTTATTCTTGGTTCCCAAAACAACTGATGAATAACGCTCTACACTGAGAGAGGATGTGGCAGCATCCCCATATCTACACACGCTATGAGGGGAACAAAAGTGCAGTTTATTACAGACTTGAGCTCAAAGGGTTAATGGATCATACAGCTTATTTAATATTGAAAGGTTGTGGACCCTGGGAGGGTCCGTGTCGTGTTAGTCAGCTTTCTGCCGCCGTGCTGAGTCTCTGTCCCTGGCTTCGACCTGCAGAGGAGAGACAGACTGACGGGGAGGAGGAGGAGGAGGAGGAGGAGGAGAGCCGCATCTGTGGGTTTCGCTGTTGCCACGGCAACTGTGTCTAGCCTACTTAACACCTGTTTCTGATGACATCACATGGCAGGATTGTCCACTCACAACAAGAGATACTTCTCAACACCGAGCCTGAACCCAGACACGGGGGTTGGGGGGTTGGGGGGTGGGGGGTGAGGGTGTCTGAGATAATGATGTCTAAGAACTGGTGAGGCAGAAACACAGGTATGTAGTTCATCTCTGCAGCGAAGGCCCGCGGGCAGCCCGAGCTCATCCTCAGACAGGGAGGGTTATATTTGTTTTTGTTTACTACTTAGTTGCCCCCATCTCTGGTAGAAAAGCTTTGTGGCCGGGAGGTGGGGGAGTTGAGCCTTTTGGGTTTAATCTATAAAAAAAATAGAAAGAAAAAAACCCAGAGGGCAGACAGAGTTCAGTGGCCTAGTTTTCTGCAGGCTGGTATGCCTGTGAGTGGCTGCCACATTGGACGCAGCACAGCCAGTGACTTCAGAGCTGAGAGGGCCGTCAGCTGGGTGGGTGGCCAGGCGGAGAGCGGCTGCACAGCACAGCCTTCCTCTGCTGGCACACAGCATCTCCCTATCCCCTGTCCATTCATTTAATCATCCAGCCAATCCTTTCTCTCTGTGCTCTCACACTTTGCCAGTGCTGCCCGCCATTTCACAGTCATATGTTATTTGTTTCTCTCTGATTTCCCTTTACCTGACTGTGGAAATTGAAAGAAGCAGAGTTTGCAAATCTAATTTAGCTCAGAGATCATTTTGCGTTCAGACACATGTATTTTATGTACACACCCTCTCTAAATGATCCTCAGTACACCAATGTGATTGTCATAAAGGAATGTAACATATTTTGGTCCATTGGATGCCCTCATAATCCATATGTTCCACCTAGAGCAGTGGTCTCCAACCTCTTTGGCTTGTGACCCCTTAAAATAAAGCAATATCATCCGTACTTATGACCCCTAAGAGCGGTTTATGACCTTTGCTTGGACATGTTGAGCCAAGTTCAACCAAACAGTGATGTCTCCTTGCTGCATTGTTTACTTTAAGGGTTTGCAGCCATAAAACAGGTAACCATATTCAGTATTTCACAAGAAACAAGAGTCGTGCTGGCAACTCTGTAACTCTGTACTTGGGCACAGCAGTGTTTTGAGCTAAATGCTAACACCAGCAGGCTAACATCTTCACAGCGACACATGCTGATGTTTGGCAGGTAGTATTTACCTGGTTCACCATCTTAGTTTAGCATATTAGCATGCTAACATTCGCTAATTAGCACTTAAAACAGTGTACAGATGAGGCTGATGGTAATTTCATTAGTTCTGCAGTCATTTAGTCATAAACCAAAGTGTTAAAATTAAAAGTTTGACCTGATGAGAGTGCTAGATGAAATGTTAAGGGATCACTAAAGTCATTATAATTACACCTGAGGGGAACAAGAATCTCTGCAAGATTATGTTAAAAATCCATCCAATAGGTAATGGGCATTTCACTAAAAACCTTCTGGTGGCACTATGTAAAATTAGGGGATCACCAAAATCAGGAGGATTCGTTGTCTGGGCAACATTTCTGTGCAGAATTTCAGAGCAATCCATCCACTAACTGTTGAGCTATTTCAGTCTGGACCAACAGGACGGACCAACCATCCACTGAGCCACGCTGCTAGAGAAGCTAAACAGCTGAAATTATTGGAGAAAAGTCCGAAAAATTAACATAATTTTGAGAAAAAGAAAATTTTGCTTATTCTTTATATCAGTATAATCTTCTTGTGACCCTTCAGATTTACCCCAAACCCCCAGGTTGGGAACCACTGCCCTAGAGGACCACCCAAACCTCCGCCTCCCGTCTTCTCCTCACCCCCTCAGAAGACTCGTCCTCGACAGCAGAAAGCTGAGTGCAGAGCAGCCGTCGCAGAACACAAGAAGCAACTTCAACATCAGAAAAAATGTCTCGTCTGAACAACAGCAAAAAACAAAACCAAAGACAACAATAAAAAAAAACAAAACAGCAATAACTGATTATTTCTAAGACTGGGCGATGGAAAAGGAAGACCACCAACATAAGCAGACGGGGAGAGGAGAGACGGAGGAGTCTCTTGAGGGAATGTTCCTCGAGTTGTGACGATCCTCTCCGGCTCCCCCGACCTCTCCTCCGCGGAGACGACATCGTACATGCATTAGCGCTGAGCAACACAAGCCTGGAAGGACCCCACAGCTAAACTGACCCTTGCAGAAAAACATGGAACAAACTAGTGTTTAAAGAACCATGACTTGGCAGTAACATTTGAAAAGTCATGTAAGGAATATAGTGTGTGGTAAGTGCATGTTGACTGCTTAATCGAACCATGAGAAAAGTTTTCCCAGAAGTCAAATGAGTCTTTTTTTTCTCTCTCGCTCTCTCTCTTCTTTTTTTTTTTTTTTTTGCCCCTTTGGACAGAGTAAAATGAGGCAGTTTGCAATAGTGTGGCTTCCCAGTCAGTCCAGCTGTATGTGGCATTGAGTGCATCACACCCCCCTCTGTGGCACAATACATGCATCCCTCTTCCCCCTCTCCAGGTATTTTTGGCACAGCATGGGACTTGTTGAACTAGGGACAAAAACTGGCGAGGCTAAGTCGGGACTGGACGACCACCTGTTTTTCACAGCTGGTTTTGGGTCGGGTCACTTTTTAAAATACAAGACACTAGTGTTTATCACCACAGTGGCCCTTTCATACACAAACTGGCTGTGTTGATTCAATTACGGGAAAGCAGCTGGACAATCCAGGAGGAAAACAGTGCCAGTTCTGTAAATGGCAGGCGGGATGCTGATGTATCGTGTCCTGCCAGAAGGGGGCGCCAGACACACCAGTGCCTTTAAATTTCACTTGTGTAAAAAGAGGAAATGATGATTGGTCATTGCCAGGTGATGTAACACCATTTGTCTGTGTCAAGTCCTCAGTTCGCTCTGTGACCTAAAAGCCCCTAGTCTGCACGCCTGGCACACATTCTTGTTGGTCACCTTCCCCAAACTGGGGATAGATTGTCAAAAGTGCTCTCTCCCAGTCTGCGTTACACTGGGCGGGAGCTGAGAGGTTAGCAGCAGTTTTGAGGTTTCGATACTATAACCAGTTGACACTAGTAAGTGCTGTGTTTAATGGAACTGTCTCAGAGCTGAAGCTGCAGCCTTTTCCTGGACAAATCCAAGACAGTTTGAGTTCACTTGCTTTGGTATGGCAAGCCTGTCTGAATCATATTAATCACAGCAGCCTGTGAAAAATAGGTCATAACTTGAAAATCGGCTGTGGAGAATCGTCCTATTACGTGCACGTCGGCCTAACTGTGAGCGCGTCGTTCGGTTTCGTGGTGCATCTATCTCACTGCTAAGCCGGAGGCACACTGTCGATGTAGTACAGTCATATAAATACTTATCAATGAATCGGGACTTTTGTAAGAACACAGAGCACTAAGACTGTCACGTTCATGGTCCCTGTCCGCAGAACCAGCAAACGGGAATGAATAAAGTATAAAATAAGAGAGCAAAGAGGAGCCCGTTGTCAGGCCTTGTGATAGAAATACAGAGCCATACGTGGTCCTGAACAGAGTTCTTGGGCCCCAGGTTTAGTTTCCCATCAAGACAAGAGGCTTGCGTTGTATATTTAATTCTCGTGAGGTGTAGTGTTATCTGTTGATCTGCTGATTGTTTGATGAGTTTCTTTAAAGTTTTCTCCTTTCTCATAAATGCATTGCCTGGATTTGATTGTGCGAGCCAATCCCAATCACCTTTGACTGCCCGTACCCTCGCTATGGCATTCACCCTCCCATCCTGACCCCCTGAGCTCTTCTGGAATGTGTGTGTGTGTGTGTGTGTGCGTGCGTGCGTGCGTGCGTGCGTGCGTGCGTGCGTGCGTGCGTGCGTGTGTGTGTGTGCGCGCGCGCAAGTGTATGCGTGTGTGTATCAGTTGACCACAGCTGGCTTGAGCACCACGGTGCCTGGGGGGATGACCACCCAGGACAGGGGATCATGAGACCCTCCTGTGGAGAGATTCAGAACCCCCCCAGTCACCTCATTCTTGACCTCCTCCCCCCGGCCCTTCTTGGCCTGCTGGCTCTGAGCCCTGCGCTCAGATGCGGCCCCCAGCATGGGCACCATCGGCAGGCCCAGGGCCGAGGAGGGGAACGCTGAGGAGAGCAGAGGGGACTTGGCCAGGCCCAGCGGGGAGCCGCTGAAGGACAGGATGGGCCCAATGCCGCCCGGAGGTGAGCTGGGGCAACCCAGCGTGCTGAGGTCCAGGGGTCGAGGACTGAGAGGGGACAGGGGCACGGCACCACCAAGGCCCTGCAGGGCATGGCCTCCCAGGAGAGCAGCCGCCGCCCCTGGGATGATAATTTGGGCTGCGCTCACATAGGACAGCTCTGAATCCTTCCCCACGTCGCTAGCAAGCCCTCCACTTTGGCTCCCCTTCAGCAGGGAGCCCACCCCACCTGGGGAGCCATGCTCCTGGGCCACAAAGTGGCCGTGGGCCTTGATGTGCTTGCGGAGGGAGCTGGGGTCTGTGTAGCGCTTCAGGCAGCCCACCATCTTGCAGTAGTAGGGCTTGTCCACATAGTGCGTGCGTGTGTGCTTGAAGCGGTCGCTGGAGTTGGAGTAACGCTTGTTGCAACCCTCGTAAGGACAAATGTAGGGCTTCTCACCTGCACGAGGAGAAAAGATCCAGATGTTGAGAATTCAGTTTAGCTTTGGAACGCAAGATTTATCTTTAAACATAAAGCTCTGTAAGTCTTCATTTCATCGTGAACACATAGTGATCATATCATATCGTATGTGCCCTGTCATTGGCTCCTCCACTGACCTGTGTGTGAGCGGTTGTGTATCTTGAGGTTCTCCAGGCGCGAGAAGCTCTTGTTGCAGGTGGGACAGCGGTGGGGCTTCTCGTTCGTGTGGGTGCGGATGTGGATGAGCATCTTGTACCTTGCAGCCACACAAAAATAAGTTCATTATAGCAGCTTCCTCTTGAATTCTCCCCTCATGTGCACTGTGCACTTGATTAAAGTGTACGGTTTTCTCACCGAGCGTTGAAACCCCTCCCTTTGCGAGCACAGCCCTCCCAGTGGCAACAGTACCCAGAGTCCTTTTCAGGTTTCACATGGAAGTCGTTGACATGATCCACCAGGTCTTGCAGGGAGTCAAAGAGCAGATGGCACTGGGGGAAGGAAAACATTCAGCATTTAATGACGATTAAGCTATTTCGATCTGATCCCAGTTTGGCTGGATCACAGAATGGGCTTCCTTTACCTTCTTCCAGCGGCAGGCCAGCTGTTCATCGGCTGAGAGGTCAGGAGAAGCTCTCTTGTCGCTTGTCTGGCCAATGAACATGGAGGATGGCAGGTGAAGTCCCGCCCCAGCTCCGATTGGCACAAAAAACTGAAAGGCCTGCGAGATGTGAGAATTCTGACAAAACAGGACAAGAGAAGTAGGAAGAACGGTGTTATCAATCCACTTCACAGAAGGAGGAATGCGCAAGTTTGGCTTCAGTTCATGTTTGCGCTGATGTGCTTGAAGACGCTGGAAAAATACTGGAAAACACATTAAAAATAAAGCCTTCCAATGCACAATGAAAACACTGTTCACAATCATGACTTTCTAAAGGTACTCGGCAGTATGAGCTCAGCTGGATGACACAAACAGCTACTGATGGCCTTGCTGAGAAAATACTTGACAGAGACGAAAGTCTTTATTTTTGTCAATGGAGCGCAGAGCCGCTGATCTTCATCTTTCCCTTCAAAAATCCACTACACTTGTTCTTTCGTAGTCACCCGCTGCGTGCTACAAAACCTCCCTACATCCCTGAGCTCTGCATGAGAGCTGTAAGATTCACTGAACCTCAGCTGGGGCTCAAAGAGCTAATGCACTACCACACACACACACACACACACACACACACACACACACACACACACAGCTCGAGCAGCAACCAGAGAGAACTCTTGACGAAAAGTGGAATTTAGAATAAGAGAGAAAGTCCGAGCCGTCTTGCGAGCGGGGAAGCGCAGAGAGACAGAATGAGGGTGCAAGTGGATCACAATCCTGTGGCTGTCTCATCGTCTTCAGCTATGCCAGAAATGTGTATGTGACAAATTTCATGAAATGAGACCAATCTCCCGCCCTGAGCTGCTCTGTGAGGAGCTGTAGGGGAGAGAACATGTGAGTGTGTTGCTCTATAAGAGGCGCTCGCTTTTGTGTGCGAGAGCGAGTGAGGAGGCGGGAGGGGGAGCATCCTATCTGCATCCACAAAGCATGGGGTCGGGGGGCTATCTGGACCGCAGTGGGACGTGGGGCGGTTGAATGGCCAGCGTGTCTCAATTCAATTGGGAGGGAATTGAATTAGGCGGCGTGAGGTCTGTGCGGCTGTACCTTGTCTTAAATCCGATTATACACACACACACACATACACA
>JAPZEA010000009.1:11773837-11778837 GCA_029783685.1 Heniochus monoceros
GTTTTAGGTCACTGTACGTGTGGACAAGGCCTCAGTGTAGACAGGTAAAAATGATCTTCTAGAAATGGTGACACAGCCCCAGCTGGGAGCTGTGCAACAGTAAACAGTAAACTTAGCATCCCCTAAAAAAAAAAAAATCATAAAAAGAATTTGTTGCTTCTTACCCTCTTTAATCACTCATTTTAAATGTCAATATAGCAGATCATGCTGCATAGCTGCTGTCATTTATGCTAACTTTGCAAATAGCAACTTGAAGGACATCTTGGCACAAGAGTCACATGACAACATAACAGCCATCATTTGCAATCAAATTACTGTTTTATTCTCATTCAGATGTTTACATAAACACGGGTATGTGTAAATGAGAACAATTAAATCAGGAGTTAATGGTGACTCTGCAGAGTAACAGAAGAACAAAGAAACTGGCTACTGAGTATATAATCAGCTATCACCTGTGGGTTTGTGGTCAAATGAAATCTTGAGTCTTGACGTCTGAACTTCGAAGAACCAATACTTGCAGTTTACCTGTGCAGAGGTGACTCAAACTCATTGTAATAATGCAGCGGCGGCTTCTTACCTGTGATGGTGCCGTGGACCTGGGTGCCATTCTTCAGTTCAATAGTAACCGTCTCATGGCTGAGTTTCATCAAAAACCTGCGAGAATCAAACAAAATCACAGTGTAAAGACATGTATATTCGAGCTCAACCTATTCAATTCTACACGAACATTATTTCTGCAGTGTGCATCAGTTTAAGTTGAGATTAGCCTGAAGTTATCTACCTAGCTAACGTTAGCTACCTGCTGTGCGGCTTTCGGCACCAAAACAAAAGTAACGTAACTCTGTCGAGGGTTTTTTACAATGCAAAAGCCAAACCATTTGACTTGAGAAGGGACAAGAAATTAATGAATATACTTCTGGCTATGACTAGTTTTATTTACAACAACTCGCTAAATGCTAAAGTTTACTGAACTTTAGCAAAACACAGACCGGGCCTGTGAGTGAGCTAACATTGATGTCGGTACGTTTGTAGAAGCTACTAAGCAAACATCGCGGCTACAATACTTGCGTGACTTCACAGCTAAACCCAATGTCGCACAATTAATAAAAACACGACTTGTATGTACATGTTAGCAGGGTTATTTTAGAGCCTGGCGTCCGGTTATTGTAACAACGTCCAGCCTTCATTCATTTCATTCACCGCTTCCCGCCTCATCACGGTCTCCCCGTTTACATCTAAATCCATCCATCAGCACTGCATTTTTTTAATCGTTTCGTATCACAGCACTCGATAAACGGCGACTTTTCATGACTACTTACCTGACTAGTTTCATGATGGTGACGGACTGTAGTGACAAATCCTCCACCAAAGAGAAAAATTACAGCGCTCAAGTGAAAACACAGGCCGCTGTTGTACGTTTTACGTTTCAGTCGCGCAGATATGACGTCATTAAATGAGCGACAGCAAAGAAGAAACGTTACTAATGACAACATCGCCGCCTATCGGTGGAGTAACGAACTGCTTTAGCCTGTCATGTACAGTGAGGGACGTAGACTTCAAACCATGCAGTATATAACCTTTTATATTTTATATTATGTATAATACAACCCCTTACACTCATTCTATGGTTTTAACTTTCATTTGAACTTATTTCCACTATTTTTAAAACTCTATTGCACAATTCAGAACAGGAGAATATCAGAGAACAAAAGTCTGTACAATAAATATATAGCACCTTCAAGATTTGTGACCAGATGCAGCATATGAAATCCTTTTGTATTATAGCCTATTTTGCTTATACATGTGTAATTCAATTTTTACCAAATACCGTTTTAATGTTCTTTTAGAGGTTGAATTATAGCAACCTAAATAATTAAAAAAAATCCTTTAAAGTCAATAGCTAAAAGAAACACGAAATCAAAAGGTGTTTTTTTTTTTTTTTTTTTTTTAACAGCATAGAATCATAGCTGTATAGTATTAGATATTTGAACTGACCTTTACACTTCTTAAACCATTTATTGCTTCTTCCAGAGGACCCACTTTCCAAAGAAACGAGACCAAATTAACGCTGGGAAAGGACTGCAGATAAAAACAAACTTAGGGAGGCGATAGAGCGAAAGAGCAGGAAAGGATGTCACGTGTAGCTTATAGAGGTGATGATTCATGTAGCGCGATAGATAACCTGCCTTAAATGTAGTAGGATAATAGTTGTAACAACAACAACAACAACAATAATAACAGTACTACTACTACGACTACTACTACTACTAATAATAATAATAGTAATAATAGGACATTTGCTTTAAACATCAAGAAATGTTCAGGCACTGTGGCAATCAGCTCCGTGATATGGGCTAGTTGTTTGGCACAGAGGAGACACTGCAGACACTTATTAAATACTTAGTAACAGTTTGGCTTCAGTTAATCAGAACACTTGAAGCAAGTTGGTGTGAATGAGCACCGCTGAGATGCACCTGTAAAACGTCCCGGCCCGGTTACGAGTTGACTCCGTGAGCTACCTCCTGACCGCTTCCGTCGTCTTCACGGCGGAGTCCGCTGCGTCTCTGAGGCCGTAAAACCTTGAAATAGCCGCTTTGAACGCCTTACTGAACCCCCGATGCGCAGACGTTTTTTTTTCTTTTTTTTGTCGTTGTCGTTGTCGTTGTTGTTGTTGTTGTTGTTTTTTCAGGAGTTGCGATATAAGCCACCAAGGTTATTCTTTACTTTCTCTGTCACGGCAATATGTTCATATTCATGAGCTGTAATATTCAACATGGCAGAAACATGTTCGTTTTTTCCTGATTTAGCCATTAAAGTAAAGGCTTATAAATATTTCCTTCCTCGTTTGTCCCACTTCCGAATATTTAGAGGCCTGGATTGCCTTCTTGTTTGAAGTAGGCACATTTTCTCGAATATGAATGGACATAAAATTCTCAAATACGCCTATTCGCACTTCTATTAACTGCGCCTGCTCAGAGAGAGCAGAAATCAGCTGACAATTTCTCAGATTTAACCCAGAACTATGCTTGTACATCGTCACGATGTGGAAAATAATTCAATTAATAAATAAATCCTCTGCTCCTCATAATAAAGCTCTATATAATTGTAAGAATTATTTAAACCTGGGCTTCCTTAAGCATTTCAGGTTATTAGCATACAAATGTCCCATCTTAACAATCACACGGGGAGCTATTAGATTACCTTTGTTGATTAAAAAAAAATCCAAGATATACCAAATTATAGGGCTTATTATTAGGCTATGATGATTTATACAAAATCAAATACCTGAATAATAATAGAAATTTGGTTCAGGATGCCTGTAAAATTTTGCTGGACCTTTAAGTGACCCTTTGGAGGCCACTGAAGACCATTCAAGGATGTTGATGTAGACACCGTCAGGATCTCTGTAAGTACTCATAAGAGCTTCTTAAGTTCTATCTTAGCCACTGGAATGACTTTATGCATTTAGGGTATGCTTGCATGTAAGTTTAATATTGAACCTTCTCACTTTTTCAGTTAGCTATCAGCGCACACTTTACCACCATTTAGTTGTTTGGACCTGAAGTAGAGGTAATGCATTTGGCTGTTGGGTTTGGTTTTGAGATGGTTGTGGTTATTTTTGCCACTGCAGATGTGAATTTCATGCAGGTCCTGAACACAACTAGCATGCCACCAACAGTTGGAAAATGTTAGCAGCCTGGATGGAGGAGGCAGTATGTTGTGATGGGGCTATTGGTCCACAGAAGGGCTTCCAATTCTGGTGTCAGCCACCAGTTTTGGGCTCTAAACATGCCAGCAATAGACATACAGCCCTGGAGAGGGAGAACTGGGGACTGAGCAATATTAGTCTGACACACATGCATTTACTAGAGCAACAGACAGAAAAATACGGTTCTTTGGTTAGAGTTGTGGACAGTAAGTGGATTAAGATGATGTGGTGATTTCATACTTGAGTGCAGAGGCTTAAGGGTCTTAGGCAGGTTGTGGACGCAGTGAATGTAAAGAGCCAGGCGGTAGCCAGGTGGCAGCAAGGATTAATTATAATCTTGCATAGCTACAATTTCCTCGAAACAATGGGGGCCCGGAAAAGACTGTGTGGCTGTGACTCCATGACAGTCACAGTAGTCAAATTTCGCCAGGAGGGACGATGTCTTATTGCTGAATTACCATAGGCGCTTTGCCCGCTGTTTCTAGCTAGAGAAAGGAAAAAAAGTTTTTGGCAAGACACATCAATAATAAGTGACAAATGGATCAATTAACCGTAAATAAGCCAATAAAACATTTAAAGCATTTTTTTTGTCACTTGGGGCAGCACACCTTATAAAATCTTTATGGCAAACATGTTAACAAACAGATGCTTTTTTACACATACAGCAGATACGGAGCAACAGTAGGAGTCATGGTTGTGTCCACCTGATGAATGAATGAACGCAAGTCCAATACTCTCCTTTTAGTTTAGGTTTTGGTCTCTACCAACTATCTGGCTGTGAAGCTGCTAAATACAGCACTGTTTTTCACCAGCTATAATTCTCTGTTGGTTCAGCACTACTGTGGACTGACCCCTTTCATGTTACATGTAGTCATTTGACCAATTTTTAATATGAGAATATTGATTAGAGCAGCTTTAAATATTTTGTTTTGTTTGATTTGCAAAAAACAACAGGGTAGTGATTAGACCTCAGAAGGAATGCTGGGAATGCCCATTGCACAAAACCAAGGATTGTAAAAGCGTTTGAAATGGCTTATAATCAAAATGCTGAGTATTGCTACTCATCCATGAAGATTTAATAGTAGCCTAGTAATACTGTCTAATCATCCAGTATGGCAATGCTAGAAAACGCCAATGAATAGACTGAGAAGAAGAATTTGTATACTGGCTGTTCAACAGGTGTTACAAGGTGACTGTTCTTTAGTCGGGAAGACAGAAGACCATTTTCCAGCATTTATCATATTATTATTGCTGCAGAATACAATCAAACAATTAGATAAAACGCCAGCAA
>JAPZEA010000009.1:11783837-11795191 GCA_029783685.1 Heniochus monoceros
TCTTTTCTTGTGATTTATAACAGTTGGTCATTTAGAGAAGGATTTGTTTAATACTGTGCCCCTACAAAGTACCAGCTATTTTTGTGAAGAAAAGAAAAAAACTTGTAAAATGTTCCTTTATTGCATTATTAGTGCATACATTTTTTTGTCTTCTTTGATTCTTACAACCCCCTCATAATTTGTTTCAAACTGTTACAGGCTGTAACATTGGCCAAGTCTTCCCTATGTCAACACTATAGCAACCGTCCAGATTTTGAAAATTGACCATATGTATCACAGGTGTTTTTGAGACTGCAGGCCCTTGCCGTGGTGAACTACATGAATAATAAAAACTTCAGACTGGCCATCCATATCTGACACACAGACAGCTAACATCTTACAACAAATTTTAGATATACCCCAGTTTAATCTGTAAAATGAAGTTGGATTTGAACATGAGATCATTTTGTTTGGATGGCTATTCCCATGTCAGTGCAGGATCATGTTTCTGCCAGAAAAGTGACTCAAACTGTTTTCCCTATAGGTCCTCTCCATATGGTCAGTGCCATCCCTCCTAGAGACCAAAGGGACAGTTGATCTCTGGGATTAGCTTCTTTGTAAAACTGAGAGCTCAGATTGAAACATTGAGAAGGACTGTGCATGAAACCTGAGAGATATGAAAACAGAGAAGGGACACTCACACTGTGTGAGAAAGCAGCACAATCTATACACCTTCACAGAGCCAAAAAAAATACATATCACGTACTCTCACATGGCCAATACAAACACTTCACACAGTTTTCTTTCATAGGTAGCTAAACAGCCCTTAGAGGCTGAATACTGGATCAATACACTGACAAGAAATGCAGCTCAACATGCTTTACAACAAATAAATCACATGCCCTGAGTGCTTCACATAAAAAAGACGTAGCATGAACATAAAACAGGCATAGAAAATTAATGTAAAATAAAATGGCGAATAAAACCCACTTGATAATGATAGTAAAAATAAGAATTAAAATAGAATAAAGAGAATAACATAATGTGGAAAAATAAATCCGGCTGAATAATGGCAATAGTACATAGAATGCATAAAATCAAGTAAAATACAACGTTTTTAAAGAAGTGCATGTGTGAGACAAGTTTCAGGCCTGTGTCAGGAAAGTTAAAGTTAGTGTGAAGAGGTGTGCTTTTTGGTTTCTTTTCTCAAGTTTCTTTAGCTTCCCTGTAGGTAGTGTGTTCCAGAGCTTTGTGGCATAACTGACAAAGGCTGCAACCCTGTTTTTCTTTCGGCTGTTGCGGGAAACCTCTGCTGCACGCTAATATCCTCTCCTATATGCTAATGCTTCAGATTCTTAAACATTTCATTCATGTCCACACAGGAAAGTGGCCATTCGTGGACTTAAAAGGCAAATGCACTCTAAATACCTGTGTAAAAAACAGGAGTGTGTTTTGCATTTGGTCCGTTCATGCAGATCGTTTCATTCTGCCGAAACCTCATTACAACGGAGGTGAATGAAAATCCAACAGCAACGTTGTTGTTATAAGGATAATCCACAGACCTTACTTGGTTTTTTTTTCTTCTTCTTCAGGTATAAAGTAGTTCCAGTAAAATCCTTCAGATTAAAAGAGCAAAGACACTGGTAGAAATGCTAAAATCTCCTACAGCCTCAACAAAAGTTGCATTTTGATCACAGGAATACTTTATTTATGTCCAAACATTCAGCTTTGGCGGAAAACAATTATGCCCATCTAATCACAGAAGTGGTAGAAAAGGCAGATAAGACAATTTAAGCTTCCAACCGTGCAGTGATGCCTAAAATAAGGTAGCTTGTTGTCGTTTGCAGCTAACTTGTAGCTAGATTTGAATAATAATAGTATTTGGTATAGAAAAATGTCTGTATGACTTGTTCTATGGTTCTAGCTCTATGGTAAAGAAGATATTGCTGAAGACGTATGTTTTGGTTTTTTTTTCCTGAGTGTGTGTTTTCCCCCTCTGCCTCCCCCTGTAGCCTGGCCAACATTCCTCTGACCCCAGAAACAGCCCGGGACCAAGAGAGGCGAATTCGCCGAGAGATTGCCAACAGCAACGAGCGTCGGCGTATGCAGAGCATCAATGCTGGATTCCAGTCACTTAAAACACTCATCCCACACAGCGATGGAGAGAAGCTCAGCAAGGTGGGTCGCAAAGAGAGAGTTGAATTAGGCGATGAGTTAGATGTAGCTGCGAGGGTCTGAACTCGCCTTCATAACAAACCTGTTTTTCCTCTCTCTCCCCCTCCAGGCTGCCATCCTGCAACAGACGGCGGAGTACATTTTCACTTTGGAGCAGGAGAAGACGCGGCTACTGCAGCAGAACAGCCAGCTCAAACGAATCATACAAGTAAACCACCAGCTCACCTGAAACCGTGAACAATGCGGCTGACAGGCTTTTCTGCCTTTCACTATCATCACTTCTTCCTCTACAGATTACTCATTTCCGTTTGCTCTCCCCAGGAGTTAAGTGGCTCCTCCCCAAAGAGGAGGCGTGCAGAGGAGAAAGACGAAGGCATTGGCTCGCCGGACATCCTGGAGGAGGAGAAGACCGAGGACTTGAAGAGGGAGATGATTGAGTTGAGGCAGCAGCTGGAGAAAGAGCGCTCGGTCAGGATGATGCTGGAAGATCAGGTAAGGAGCCGCTAACACGCAGCACGATGTCAGACCAGTTCAAGTGGCAGCTCCCGCGTCGCTAACCCGCGCTTCACCCCCCCCCCCCCCCCGTGTGGCAGATGCGTTCGCTGGACGCCCAGCTGTACCCGGAGAAACTGAAGGCGATCGCCCAGCAGGTCCAGGATCAGCAGGCCCAAACGCAGAGCCTTGTTCATCTGCAGCAGCACAAGCAGCTGGAGAGGGACCTCACTCCGGCCCACAGCCCACAGGTTGGAAGCATTTTCATATGAGTCTGACTCACACATAAAACACTGGAATCCTTCTCAGAATCATCCTCGTGTGCTGATAAATTTCACTTTGTTGTAACTGGTTCACTTCCATAGGTCTGATGTACAGAATCCAGCATACACATATCAGGCTTAAACACAAATGGGCCTTTTTTTAAAATAAATTTGACATAGGGATGTAATACAAGAAAGTTAGTGACCAGGCCGCCTTTGCTTGAAACCAAACTCGGTGTTTAGTGGTCCCGTGTGGCGAAATGCATTCTGCTTGTTGTAGGTTTTCTACCTTTGGAGCAAAAGTAAACAACCACAGCTCTTTTTTCTCTGTTTTCTCTGGTCACGTAGCACCAATTTTTGCAAATATTTGTGTCTTTCTACTGCATAGACGGCCCAGTTTTATGAAAAGACTCCTCTTTCCAGCTGTGAAATACTCATTTAAAGATTTCTCATTGAATATGTGCTTTAGATGTAAAATAGACCTAAAAATGAGTCTGTTTATGGATCATGAATTCATTTTTTAATCTTGACTAAACAGTTTTCTTGGTTAACTTGACATCACTCTGTCTCTCTGATGTAACTTATAACACCGTGCCTGTCCTGGTGCCACTCAGCAGATCTGCTTTCCAACATTTCGAGAGGTTTTTAAAACATCTATTTTTTTGACAAACCATTTTCAGCTCAGTATAGCTTGAAAACCGCTGTTTGTTTTGGGCTCATTAGCCCGAATTCATCATCCAGCTGGCACCAAACCACCCTCCTCCCTCCTGTGCGTGGCTGTGGACTGTGGAGTCAATCGCGTCCAAGCATGGCGCATTATGAAACTCACACCTGAACTGATCTCATGGTGCGCTGTAGATGTCACACTGACAGTCGCACATGACAGCCTCCTCCGTGTCCGGAGTTAGAGCTGTCAACAGCTGAGACACATTTACAGTGTGTGAAATGAGCGCTGCCTGTCTCCCGTCCTGACAGCCGCAGTATACTCTTTCTGCAGGCCGGCCCTAACCGAACACGCTGCCAAATCAATCGCCGGCGCTGTCTGCCCAGCCACCGCTCAGAGTGAAAGATGACTGATACGCTCTGGATCAGTCATGTGACACTTTGTGACTCTCCAAGCAGAGCCGAGCAACACGACCTCAAATCGATATCACCGTGAAGTGGCCAAATGAACTTGGTTACAGTGAATTACTGCAAATGATCAACTAAAAGCTTGATCTGCTTTAATCACATATCAGCTTTGCAGAATTATTGAAGCAGATACGTGTAAATAAATGACGTGCATCATGTTTTCATCAAAAACAAAAACAGGGAAGTGTGACAAAAATTGTCTGCAAAGGATCGGCTTGCTAACTTTTTTCCAGATCTTTCATAGTTACAGGAGGTCATAAATTGCAGCATCGCTAACATCAGACTGTGAGATGTGGTTGAAACTGCTGGAAAAGGCTAATAATTGGATCTACTTTTTAAAAAATTTCCAATGTCAAGAATAATCTTTCTCCTTTAATTTGGGTCAATAATTAATAGAAAAAAGCAGCTTTTAAAGAACGTTTAAATTGCGAGTTGGACAGCTGGGTTGCCTGACAGGTCCGGTTCATTTCAAATTAAAGGGAAGCACTTGTTTTTTTGTACGGCTTTGGGCTTGTGTGCTCCCTTTTGGTCCAGCTCATATTGATCTAAAGCGCCACCTGTAAGAAACCCGAGCACCCTTTATCTTCACCATTTCAGGAAAAAAAATGAACTAGCTCCTCGGTAAGCTTGGTTTTTCGAGGGAGCTCAAAACACACAGTGAGAAAAAGTTTTCCCCAAACATACGGACTTGAGAAAATTCAGGTTAATGAAATATTCCTAACATCTGGCCTGGTGAATATTCAATATGCTGCCCAGCTGTATTCCCAATTATGTGTGTGTTAGTCTACGTGTCTATGCACTGTTTTTAGCATGTTTGTATTTATTTATGGTCATTTTGGAGGTTTTTCATGGTACCTGAGTGTATTTTTAACTTCACAGTTTTACAGTTACAGCCTGCTCTCACAGTGCAGTGGTGACATGTGAATAAAATATAATAATTGCTCCTTTCTACCAGGTATTGGCCCCAGCTACCCCCCCTGCCCCTACACACCATGCCACAGTTATCGTCCCTGCACCTGTCCAGCCTCCCCTGCCCCATCATGTCACTGTGGTAACCATGGGCCCAGCATCCGTAATCAATACAGTGTCCACATCTCGACAGAACCTGGACACCATCGTTCAAGTAAGACCCACAAGTCAGAAGCAGGAAAGGATTTCAGCTCTGAACACTAGAGGGTGCTATTGCTGCTGACATCACTCACCTCCCCCCCTCCTCTTTCTCCAGGCAATCCAGCACATCGAGGGCACCCAGGGGAAGGGCTGCGTCGGCGAGGAAGAGCAGCGGAGGGCGGTCATCGTCACCTCAGGCCGCGTGCTCTCCGACGCGGCGGGCTCAGACACGGCCTCAAACAGCGACGGGCCTGACGATTGCTCGCTGCCCTGAATCCACCCCATGACGCCTCGCACGCCACACTTACACACACTTACACACACACACACACACACACACGACTCAAGCAGACCAGTGTGACAGGAGGCGACAAACCCACAGCACTCATGTTCAGTGGACATTAATAGGGCTGGTAGACAGATTGAAGCACTCGTTTTTTGGGGTTTTTTTGGTTTTCTCTTCAGTACACACTCTTACATGTTGTACCGTAGGCAGCCCGAATAGGTTTACATTTAGACACTCGTACATGCAGCCCCCCCTGCGCCTTTTCTTTGCTTATCTCTAGCCCCCCGCGCTCTCACTCGCTCACACATGCAAACCCACGTCTGTTCTTTAGATCTGTAGAAAAGGTTATTAGTGCGACCACGTCACTGATGTATAAACGCTCAGTCATACTGGATACTAGAATTTCGAATGTCTGCTAAACATTGATCACCGGGACTGTTCTCGTTATTTTGCCCCTGAAGCCATGTGACTGATCCACAAAACAGGAGGCAAAGTCAGTGAGGAGCCCAGCAGCGCCACCACCAGAGCATTTGTCGTTTAAGACGAGCATCCTTTAAACCTCCTCCTCTGAGCTGTCTGGACAGACACTGTGAGACTGTCTCCAAGCTCCCATCTTTTTGGGCATCTGGTATGAAAGAATATGTCGTTTTAGTCTCGTGAAGTCTACTTTTTCATGTTTTGTTTCTCTAAGACTCCCCTCAGCCAGCAAGTTAAAGTGATTATACTGGAAAAAAAAAAAGCTGTTTTCATGGCTGACTGATGCTCAGAGGAAACGAGGCAAAGCTCGGGAGGAGAGAGCGTGCTAACCGGTTCACAACTCTGCTCTTTTATTTTTGTTTGTTTGTTGCCATTTCTACTGGGCTGGGTTCCCAGTAATCCCACATATGTATTTGGCATGTTCTACTTTTTACTCATGGCCTGACAAAAAAGAAAAAAAAATCAGTGCTTTGACATTTCTTGACACCCTCCCCTCTTGAATATAAAAGCACCTGGCTTGTTAAATAAGCTAATCTGTGGGCACTCTTGAGTGGATTCCACTCTGTGTATGTGTAAATGTGTGTGTGTGTGTGTCCCTTTTTAGCGTTTTGAATCAGCAGGGCTCGGTGGTGTCCCGGACTCTGGCAGTTCTGCAGCAGCACCACCTTTGCCTTGCAGTTGAGGCACACATGTATGTGCGCACAGCACTCACACATACAAATACGACTGACATACAATCACTTGTTTGCTCAATCTTAAGGAGTGGTTTTATTTAGCCCTTAACAGTGTAGTTTCCTGTCCAAATGTTGGGACATCTATCAAAGCAGAGTATTCTACAAGGCAAACGCCCAGTGGAATAGTTTGAATGTGCCATGGAGCTGACTGGGTTGACCACACATGCGCTATGCATTTCCTTACATACATCATTTGTGCGCTGTTCGTCTGGCGCACCATGTTATTTACGCGTTTCTTTACTTTGGTTGTGCTTTTTTTGTATGCCTGGAACTGTTGGCTGGCAGACAGACATTAAGACATGTCGTTGAGAGAGGCAGCAGCTTGCCTTACTAACAACCCGAGGGTGCAGGGAGGCACTGTGAAGCCAGCCTTAACGCAGCCCTGGGGTCTGAGAGTCGTACCTGAACACTTGATCTGGGCCGCTTGGTGGCCACTGGAATCCTTTACAAACAGACTTGTAAACACCCGGGTGTGTTAGAATATATATTCCCAGTTATTTTATCTTACTTATGTATGTTTTCCTACGTTTGCCTCTAAAATGAACAGGTTGCTGGTATACAGACCTAATTACAGTCAAGCACTCCTGATATTTTCTCCCCATAAGACTTACGTGTAAATTTGCAACCGTTTTGGCCCCTTCGTGTGCACTATTAAAGCCAGATGTGTGTGGGGAAAAAAAATCCCCAATGAAATGTTGACATTCCATAAAAAATGGACTCATTTTTTTCATCGGGCTGCTTTTCAAAAGTCGAACCTGGTGTGTTTAGAGATTGCAGTCACATTTAGGGCTCTCAACATTGTTAGAATCCCCTGCATCGATGCATAGATGGAGCTTTGAACTGCTGGACAGAGAAAGTGTTGAATCGAACACACCTCATCTATCATGATTCATGTCATGGAACTGCCCTTTAAAAAAAGATATCGATGTCTGCTGCACTGAAAAGAGTGACGCGTCTCTCAGATTAAATCATGGGACGTTTTCCCAGTGCTTATCACTATAGGACGGGGATTCCTGGATATCGAAAGCGTGATTTGCTTTTCGTAGAGCCCTCGCTTTTTCCTCTTCAGTATCTGCATTTGATAGTTTTCCGCTGAATCCCAGAACTGTTTTCTTTCCGTCTGTGCTTGACGCTCTGTCCTGTGTGTTAGGAATCGTTACGTGGACATATAAGATTGTCAGATGAGTGGGGTGGGCCTGGGGATCATTAAATGGGGTAAAGATCACAAAGCACTTACTGTACTATACTGGAGTCCGCCTCTCTTCTTTTGTACAAAGGGGCATCTCCTCAGCTGAAGCTCTTGAGGTTATGAGTAAAACCGCACAGCTGTGTATCCCCCTTTCCCTCCATGTCCAGTCTGACATCTTGTCCTCTTTGCCCCTCACATCTTTTTTTTTTAAAATCTTTTATGCTGTCTTTGTTTATCTATTGTCAGTATCTCTTGTCTCCCTTCACATTTCGCAGCTCTGTCTTCTCGCTCTCCTTTCATCTGTTCTCTGTATATCTTTTTTTTTGTTAGACCTGTCGGTGCATATGGTCGTCAAGAAGCTATTTTTTCTTTTGTTTTGTTTTGTTTTTTAAGAGAAATGTTTTGGGAATAAAGAGGCTTGTGCCTTTGTAAAGACAGAATAATAAAGTTTGTACTTTGTTTTTTACGCATTGGGTCCTGTGTGTGTGTCTTTTTTTTCTCCTTTTGTTACTTCAAAACAAGTATTTCACTCTAAATATGAACTGTTCTGCAGTATTAACAGTTATTCTAACTCTAATAATAACCCCATCTGAATTTGCCTCCTCTCCGGCTCTGGTTGGCCGTCACTCAAGCAGTACAGTTGATGCACAAGTGTCTATTCCTGATTGGTGGCTGGGATTTTGAAGCCCCCCCAACCCGCTCAGCCGCTCATTGCTAAATTAAGCCCGACCACCTTCTCTGTGACAGTTAAAATGTACACTCGGGACAGCGGGTGGCATCTCTTGCCGTCATCCCCTGACACGTTCATTCATTCTAAGCCTCTCGTTCACACCATCACACGCTCATTCAGAAATACCTCGAGTTTTTGTGTCCACAGAGGTTCTATCATTCCTGATTTTTAATATATTGCAGGAATGTTTAATCATTGTTATGAAGTGTAGACAGAAAGAGAAAAAAGTTGTGGGATATGAACCAAATAGCACAGCTACATAAAGTGGCATCATGCAGTAGAGTTAATAGGTCATTTAGACAAAGATCCAAATGCTCCACTGTAGTTTGTATAAATTGGCAAAGGTGGTGCACATGTGCTTTGCAGATAAATTGTATATAGTTTTAATCAAAGCACACCAGCATCATGAACACACAGGATCTCAATCTACTAAGAGCCATTTGTGTCTGCATGTATGGAATAATGAGTAAAAGAAACATAAAAAAAACCTTGCAGATGTTAAACAGCGTATTTATTGTAGTTTAAATTTTAATTACAATATGAAAATGACAGCAGCATTCCTCCATCAGCTGGTTGTAGCTACCATTGAGGTCACACCTGTATTTTTTCTACTAATTAGGGGATTTAATGATGGAGGATAGTTTGCTTTCTACCATGACAAACTTTGGCTGATCAGTATTTTTAGACTCAATATACTTAAATTTACTGGTCAGCGTTACTACTTTTAGACCAAGAGAATAGATGAATAACGAGCAAAGTTTTTTAATGGACATAAAATGTACAGAAAATATAATTGAGCATGCAACTGGATAAACAAATATGGAATATTAAAATAAATACTGTACCTCTGGGGGTGATGAGGCTATTGGAGAGATTACTAATGACCTCGGTATTTCTAAAGTCCTGCCGATGGCCCTGTCAATTAATGCATGAATTATATGGTTTAACATAAATGCAACTATGAAGTCAGCACTTGCAGTTTCTTGCATGGTAATAACATATTGGCCTACATTTGCTGAATTTATTAAAATATGCCTCCATATTTCCTTATCATGCAGAAACTTTCAGCCATTATTTATTACTGATCAGTCAGTTATATGTTGTTATTTTCAGTTGCCAGTGTTAGCAACGTCAAATCTGCAGCTAACATTTTAAAGGCAGGCGAACATTTTACAGACGACTAATGCCAGCGCTTGTCATCTGTAATTAACAACAAATTCATGTTCAGTAGAATTCATAAAAGCTCATCAAAAGCGCAGATTTCCTCACAAACAAATCATCACACCCCTCAGCCGCCACCAGTGAAGTTCCTCGGGATTAAGGCAGTTTCACGCACCAAAGTGAACACGCTGCATTGTTTGGACACACTTCCCAAGTCATTTGGGATGGACGTGCTCGCGTAAGAAACTCCTGCCACATTCGGGGATTAATTTACAGTGGAGATGTTGATTCCCAAGGAATTGTGAGATTATGTTCGCCGCAGTGTGTCTGCTTGAGTGTGATAAAGCAGTAATCCGCCTAGCGTTTAGCTGTGTTAGGGATTCTAGGTTGACTCTGGGGTCTTTATGTTCCAGACATACCCTCTTCTCAGCTCTCATCCCTCTCCCTCACACACACTCAGTCTCATGATTACCTCCCAACATGGCTGCCAAGTGAGCATTGTGTCTTCCTTACTAGAATAAAAAGCTGACAGCTCCCTCCAATGCCAGACTCTCATTTACTCGAGGCATGTTTACTGCTAATAGTCTGTGGAGTGAAAGGGCAGCAACATTACAGTCATTTGATCATGATTCTTTGTTCAGCAACGCGACAATGGCACCTCATTGTGAGGGACCCAATTCTTGATTTATTTTTCCATCATAAATTTTGAGGAATGCTCCTTTTTAGTCTGTTAAAATGCACATTAAAGTGGTTTGACATACACTTATTTGTCTTCTTGCACAGAGCTAGATGATAAGATTAAACGCAAACCACTTTAATATTTGCATGTTTAAAATAAGACAACATGCAGCTAACAGCCGGTTAGCTTAGCACAAAGACTGGAAACAGGGGGAAACAGCTAGCCTAGCTCTGTCCAAAGGTAACTAAATCCTCAGAGCAGCACCTCTAGTGCTCACTAATTAGCCTCTTATATCTCTTATCTCTTTTAATCTTGTAGAAGAAGTTTAAATCCAAGGAATATGGCACAGAAACACATATAAAAGAATAAACAAACATTTTTCAGTTGTCGTACAAGTGAAACATACAAAATGTAATGTGTTAATTATTGAACTTCAGAGGTGCTGGTAAACACATATTGTTATCTTTGTACAGAACCAGGCTAGCTTTTTCTCACTGTTTCCGGTCTTTGTGCTAAGCTAAGCTAATGGACAGGCATGAGAGTGCTGTCTCCTCTTATGACGTGAAAGCGAATAAGCGTATTTCCTGAAATGTCGAACTATTCCTCTGTATGGTGGCCCTGAAAGCTCAACACATGGCACCCTAAGTGAACATATGCAAATAGAGAAAAGACATGAACACATCTTCAGAAATTTGACAGCATACGAGCAGCATTTAGAGAAAGAAATGAACACAATCAAATACAGGTATTGCATGTTTTGTATGTGTTTTCTACAGTTACATTGCTTTGGGCTCTCAGGGTTATCGTGCCTTTAAAGCTATTCTTTCACAATAATGTTTTTTTTTTTGTTTTGTTTTTTTTACCCATTTAAAAAGATTCAAAAGATTACTTTCCAAAATGTTGAAATTTTCCTTTAATAAAGGTCACCTCAGAGTCCATCTCCTGATC
>JAPZEA010000009.1:11869506-11889720 GCA_029783685.1 Heniochus monoceros
TGCACTATTTGAGACTGATTTAGAATGAAACAGACAATTTTCCTCTATCATGCTGAAATGTTTGAGCAGGACTAGATTACCAAATTGGCTGAACAGGCAATGGCTCTCAGGGCCAAGACCTACTAAAGTCAAATATCAACAGTAGTAGATCCTGCATTACAACCTGATACAGGGGCCCTGTCATGTCGAGGGGCCCTGGAACAAAATTTAGGTTTCACAACAGTGGAGCAACAACCAGTTTTTTCCCTGGGGCCAAAAGGTTAATCCGGTCCTATCTTTGAGAACTCTGCAAAACAGCAGTGCATGCTGTCAAACAACCTGCCTGGTTTTCTTCAAACTTTGAATGAAAGTGATTTACAAAAGGCTGGAAAGTGTTTCAACTGCTAGACCCAACATGACTTGGCTTGTCACTTGTGTCCTAATGAAGAAAAACTATACATACTGTGCATAGAGAAGAAAAAAAGGGGGTCAACTGGGGCTGAACAGCAAACATTTTTGCCCTGGAGCAGGTTAAATCCAGCCATACATTTATTATGAGATTAAATCATCAAAATAAAGACCTAAAAATTACAAGTAAATAAGATGCAAAACTTGGGCTACTATGCTAATCATTGCAATAAAATCTAAAAACTGTGAAGTAAAGATTTTCTGCATGATTCCGAGTTTTTCCGGATACACTCCGCCCCGCCAGCTGCTTGGCTTCATAAAACGAGCGTTCCTATCCACTCTGTCAAAAACACGTAGTTTGTCGCGTTATTTGGCTACAGCTGTCCGCTAGAAGAAATAAACCAGGCTAGGCTAGCAGGACAGACAGCGGCGCAGAGAGCAGGAGATACAGTCAGTGTAAACTCAGGAGGACAGCGGAGACAGGACAGGAGAGAGTCCTTCACTTCCAGCAATGCAGACGCCGAGTGTCGCAGCTAGCTAACGGCAGCGCTGTCCCGACACACGGGCACTGATCTCGATGGCAAAGCCGAAGCGACGATAAATAAAAGGCGACATCAACAAGAGAGGGTTAGCTTAGTTTCAATGTTATTGTTAATTAAAACCCACATATTGTGACAATGTCCTGCTCTGGCAACCTGGTTTTGGATGTAAATAAACGCTTAATTGGATACAACGAGCCTAACACCATCAGGACCAACTATTTAGGTAAGCCTGTTTAATGCTAACGATAACGTAGGTGAGATCTGAGGAAAACATGCACTGTTTTAACGTTGTCTGTGGTTTTTAAGTAAGGTTGTGTCTGTGGTGCGGAACCAAATCAACTGACAGCTAACGTTTGACCCACCACAACTGAGCCCAAGCCAGTTAGTCTACCTGCTTTCTAACGGAGAGAAATGCTAATTTACTGGGTCTGCACAAGTGTAAATACAGCAGTTACCGCCGGTCGCATCCTCTCCAACCGACGAGAGAGCCCGGAGCAGAAGCACCAGACCAGCGGGATTAAATGTTATGTATGACTCTTAACAGTGCTGCTCTCTGTGAGGTAATATCTAGAGCAAAACCATGTTCATCCCTTCATTCACAGAATTCATTATTTTACACAGGACTTTCTGTGGCAGTCAAAGGTTAAGAGTTTCTGCCAGAGATGTTCAGCAGAGCTACATCAGAGACACCAACTCAAGCCCTAAAATGGCAAAACCAATGTTGCTAAAAGTGAGGATCAATTTAAAGCTGCAACGATTAATCAATTAGTTGTCAACTGTTAGATTAATCGGCAGCTATGTTGACAATTGATCAGTTGGTTTGAGTAATCTTTTGTGAAAAAAATTCCAGCTTATTAAATGTGAATATTTTCTGGCTTGTTTACTTCTTTGTGACAGCAAACTGAATATCTTTGGGTTTTGGCTAAAACAAGACATTTGAGAACGTTATCTTGGGCTTTGGGATATACTGATCAACGATTTTCAGCATTTTCTGACATTTTATAGACCAAACAACTCATCGAATAATCAAGAAAATAATGGAAAGATTAATGGACAATGAAAATAATCATTAGTTTGCAGCCCTAGATCAGTCATGTATTGTGTTTATGAAGGCCTGGTGCGTTATAGGGTGCTTTCATGAAGGGATACAGTTTAAACAAACTGCCACATGGTCTTGGTGTTAATACTTTGTAGATGCAGTAATAGTTTAGATGTTAATTGGCTATTATCCTTGTGTCATCCTTATGTACATAAGGTTTACAATGGTTTCATCTGAAACTTTGTCCATGCGTAGTGAAAGCAGCTGCAGTTGCAGATTTCCATCAGTGTCTACACTGCATCTGTATGTCTGTGGTACTGCTGTGTGCTCAGATATGTAGTACACAATAGTTACCTGTTAAAAATGTAGTAAGTAATGTAGCTCTTATAATTAGTTTGCCACAGTAATGTGCCTGTGTACGTTTGATTACAAATGTTTCAAACTGATCAATAAAGACAAAAAGCTGTGAGGTATTTTATTTTATATGACTGATTGCAGTTACATGAACTTACCTGGAGATGTTTCCTAGAGTTTGACATTGAGCGTTTCGATGGTCAGGACTCAGGCTACATAAAGATGCGAGGTGGCAGATTCAAACAAGACAACCAATCAAAAACAACGCTCAAAATTGAACTTGATACTGTCCAATGAATGGAGCCTGTCCAGACAGAGAGACAGCCCCCTGTAAGCTATCCCACCCTTGATGGAGTTGCACTCCCATTCGTCTTAATGGCTTTGCTGATCCACGTTGTCTGGAAATTTGCCCACAGAAGGCATTCCTGCATATACTGTAAGCCTTTTACAAAAAAAGAATAGATTTGGATGGAACCCCTTTTTAATCACCAACATTTTGATTAATAACTGTAACTGTAAATTACTTATTTTTTCACAGTAACTGTAACAGATTACAAATACATTTAATTTGCAATTTAATGACATAATGCTACTCCATGTAACTGGTTGCCACCGGACACTGGTTATACTGTCGATTATGACCAATAATCAGAGTGAGGAAATAATTCCACTTAAAATGTTCATGTGTAAGATGACAGTTTGTTTCATTAATACAGATTGTATTGTTGTGTGCATGTAAATCTAGCCAGTTACGATTCCACACAGCTGGTGAACAAAATGATAAAACAAAGAAAACTAAACAAATACTGCAGTAATGTTTGGTGAAGTTAATTTCAATAATTGCAGCACTCACAGATTCTCACAGTGTGTTAGATATTAACTCTGCTCACATAACCCTTCAGACAGTCCTAAAGTACAATATCCATACAGCCATTCATCTACATTGCTTCCTTGCTTTGAAAAACAAAACCAAAAATGAAAATTGCATTAAGGGCAACATATTTGTTAAAGGCTGTCTACTCTGATATTGTTGAACATCTACGCTAACTGTTGAATAGAGGGTGAGATTCTGTCCAGGCACAAAGTAAACAGAGAGCAGTGCTATGCAAATCTGTCTGGGGAACAGGCGATGGACTTATTCAAGGCAGGAAATGTCAGTCCCTCCAATTTTTCAGTTTTTTTCTATTTTTTTCTAAATTTAATATGCATTATTGATTTTTTTTGCCTTGTTTACCAGTTCCCCCTCATTCTTAGTGGTTTCATTCACATCTTCTCTTAGTTGAGTTTTTGTATGTTAACTTCCCCTGTTTACCTCCTCTTTCTTATCTATTGCAGTACCTTCTTCATTTTCTTTTTCCCCACATCTCTAAGCTCCAGTACTTAACACCTGAAAGTCTTAAACGACAAAAGCCTGATGTCTGTGTATTGCCCCTCTTTCCGCAGTCCCAGATGCAGCAGCAGGTACCCTCGGTGGGCATGGTCCCCGGGGCCAGCTGCGTGTCAGCGGGCCCGACGGCCGACCCCGAGAAGCGCAAACTCATTCAGCAGCAGCTGGTCCTGTTGCTCCACGCACACAAGTGCCAGCGGCGGGAACAGGCCAACGGGGAGGTGAGGGCCTGCACTCTGCCCCACTGCCGCACCATGAAGAACGTCCTCAACCACATGACCCACTGCCAGGCTGGCAAGTCCTGCCAGGGTGAGTGAAAGTGACACGTTTTCAGAGCACTCCTTGAATTAAACATCTAGCTTGTACTGACTGACTCCTGTTTGATGGCGTGCACCTGGAACCACCAGATTTAATAAATATGCACGTGTTAATGTGCAAACTGACACACTTTTTTTTTCTGAAGAGGTTTTATTTGACCATGATGTTATGGGTTAATCTTTTGTCTGTTAATCACCATAAGAATTGAGCAAAAAATGCACCTGGTAAGAGTTTCTTTACAGATGGGATGATGGCACCATCAGAGCCTGTGATGTGGGCACACTGCCATTAGCTTTAAAGGTGTTATTGACTTTTTGTAGTTTCCAGTTTATCCAAACTGCCACAAGTGCCTGTTGCCTTCAGATCTTCATATAACTGCTCTGTAATATCGTCCTTAGCAAAATTGCTTATTGATCTATAGGCAGCTGACGACTAGTAAAGGAAACATGAAATTTACATGCGTATATAACATAAAACAACTAAATTGCTTTGTGGTTGACCCACAGAGATGGATAGTGCAAGAGGAGTTATTTTAGTTCAGCAGCAGTGATTTAAAAACAACAAAAAAACTTGTTAAACCACAGTGTTAAAAGAGCAGTAAGATGCCGAAGTGCTGTGCATTTTAGTCACTTTTGTTGCATTGTTGTGTAAAGCAGTAAGCTCTGGTGTTTAATTCCTTAAACAGAGCCACTCTCCCCCCTTGTCCCGCTAAGCCCCAAATGCCCCAGTGACTGACAACATCAGGAAATTAAAATCTTTTTAAAAACTGATGTCAGAATGGTTGTACTCCATTTCCTCGTCTACCCTGGCAGCAAGCAGCTTCCCTCTGGCAGCTGTGCGTCGCCAGGAGGTCGCTCCATGTTGACGAACTTTGAACTCTGATATTTCTACTGTTTATATGCTTAAATGAATACAAGGATGCATTTATGGTTTTACAGCAATTGCATTAAATAGCTATTTGCACATTGTACTGTAGCAGTCGAGACTTTTTTTTTGACTGTGCTGTATTTAAGCCTGCTGCTGGGTTTGAGCACTTTATCAAGCCATTTTATGCAATGTCTTCCTTTACTCAATCAACTCCATCATTATTTTACTTGTGTTTAACGTAGCTGTGTGTGAATTCAGTGTTTTCATAGTCTTTTTAAACCCTTAACTTTAAGAATGTCACACACTGTTGAATTACCTGTCACCGTGCCTCAATCTACATCTCTATTTCCCTTTAATTTCATCCCCAGTGGCTCACTGTGCATCATCCAGGCAGATCATCTCCCACTGGAAGAACTGTACGCGGCACGACTGTCCGGTCTGCCTGCCTCTGAAGAATGCAAGTGACAAGAGGAACCAGCAACGTGAGTAACTCCAGCAGCTCCTCTTCTCTCTTATGCATGTACAAATCCATATAAAAATACATATGGCTGAAGTTAGAAGTTAATAGAAAACAAAGAATTTCTGATAGATGCTTAAATATCTTCTGGTTGTGGTCTTTCTGGGGGGGAAAAAAATCTGTGATACTTTGTAAGCTGTTCAGCAGTGCAATTGACACTCAGCAGCAAACCTCAAGTCAGAGTGTGTAGTGTTAAGTGGTGCCACCTGCAGGTTGTGTGTCCCTGCCACGGCTCTGTGCTGGCTTGCTGACTGTGAGAGCTCCAACAGTGAGAGGATTCCTCTAGAAAGGCTGGGCCTGTAATGTGACACCCAGGGGAGGGGCGCTGTGGCTCTCCTATGAGTGGGGGCAGGGTCTTGGGACTGCGTGCTCTTTGATTGGTTAAAAGGCCCTCTGACAGATTTAAATCCCCCACAGAGGCAGCATGCTGCCTGTCAGCAATCAACACAGCAGAGAGCAGTGCGGGGATTTTAGATGGAGGTCTGGTCACGAGCATGTTCTTTTGTACAGTGATGGAGATTTTTTTTCTTTATACAGAAAAGCAGTTTATAGTATTCATTTTTCATGTTTATTTTTTTCATACTGATAAGTATACTAATAATAATTATTTCTGTTTCTTGATTTAATACTGCCAAACAATGCATTCATTTCCTCACCTTCTCCCTCCAGCCATGCTTGGTTCCCCCGGGGCTGGCCTCCAGAACGCCATCAGTACGGTGGGGCCTGGCCAGCCCAGTGCCACAGCCATCAACAGTGCCGCCACGCACATCGACCCCAGCTCCATGCAGAGGGCCTACGCTGCCCTTGGCCTGCCGTATGGGAACCAGTCCCCTGCTCAGGTCCAGGGCCAGGGCCCCGCTCAGCAAAACCCCCAGGGCCCCCAGCACCAGCAGCTGCGAAATATGAACCCACTAGGTACTGAATATATGACTTTGCTGCCTTTTTAAGAGGATTATGTACAAGTTGTAATGATATTAGAATTCTGTCGCTAATCCATTTTCTTGTCGACGACGATGTGTGTTTATCAGGCACTAATCAGATGAACCAGATGGCAGGAGGCATGGGTGTCCCCTCTTCAGACCAGACTGGCATGCACTCTGACTCCTCCTTACCATCCACACTCAACAAGTGAGCATCCTCATCCTCAATGGGTCACACAAAACAAGGCCCCCACTATTTTTAATGCCCTTCCCTAGAAATGCATGCTCCAACAGTGAGTGCCATCTTGTAAATGATGGCAGGAGCTAATGTGATGTAGCTGCCATTTAATTCATAGACTGGGAGTTAATTAGGATAATGAGTCCTGTGGTTTTTCATTTGGTCTTGTTAACCAGATCACCATCCGGTGCATCTTCTGTTTACAAATGATCATCCATGGTCTCAATCTTTGCTCTGTTCCTTTGGGTTCTCTTGAGATATAATTTTAATATGTATTTCAGAGGACAGAAATATTTTATAACAATGTAAATTAAAATGATGTTCACATCGTGTTATTTATGAAACCTTCTGTGCAGTTGAACTTAGTAGTAGTTTCTTTCTCACTGTGTCTTATAGTCAGCTGATGCCAGATGGGTCAGCAGCGGGAGGCATGGGAAACCTGCCCACTGCCACCCCTCTCTCTGCTTCAGGGGTACGAAAGGCCTGGCATGAACATGTCACTCAGGACCTGCGCACTCACCTGGTGCACAAACTGTAAGTCCCACAATGAAATGGATGCATGATATATACCCAAGTTCTGGCATATGAAAACAGGATAGAGCTTGATGCACCAGGTTGTTGCTGAGTTTTGTTTTTTTTTTCTGCTGTCCCTCTTCAGTGTACAAGCCATATTCCCCACCCCAGATCCCGCAGCACTGAAGGACCGGCGAATGGAGAACCTGGTGGCATATGCACGCAAGGTTGAGGGTGACATGTACGAGTCCGCTAACAGCAGGGTAACTTCTTCAGTTTTTATTATCACACCATTACGACCTGTCTCCTTTGGGTTTTGTCTTCAACCCTTGTCTTTCTTTCTCACCATAAGAGCAGAGAATTTAAAGTAGATCCAGAAACACATGCATTATTCTTTTTAAAATGTCTTGTCTGCCTTTTGTGTCTTCTCTTCTTCTCACTAGGATGAGTATTACCACTTCCTGGCCGAGAAAATCTACAAAATCCAGAAGGAACTGGAGGAGAAGAGGCGCTCACGGCTCCAGAAACAGCCTGGCATGGTGGGCACAGCTGGGCCTCAGCAGCCTGGCATGGCTCAGCCCAATGCCATGGGCCCAGGACAGGCCGTCCGACCTCCCAGTTAGTATCCAAACTCTCTGCACTCACACAAAATACTAAAAGACACTTTAGGGTTTTGAATATTGGCTTCTTCTAACTATTCTGCGGTTCTCAGTTGATTTGAGAACAACATGTCTGTAACTGATAACAACTTATAAATGAATGCTGCTATATCCTGTCTTCTCTCAGATGGACCTGTGCCTATGCCCAACATGCCAAATCAGATAATGAACCGTATGCAGGTGCCCCAAGGTATGTGTTTGCTCTTTGCATGGCAGTTGTACTCCAGGGAAAAACATATGTCCTCTTTTGGCTAAATTTCCTAATTCTAAGATGAATTGATGTTTAAATGTTGCACAGAAAATTGCTAAACCTTTCAACAGTGAGGTGTGTTTTAGTTACCTGTGCACACTGTATTGTTTAACCAATTAAAGTTGAATGCACTTGTCAGAGCTGTGATGTTTAGGTGAGTTGGTTCAGTGTCTCTGCCAGCCCAGAAGGACATGGAATATTAAATTACAACTCCCAAGTATAATAAACTGGTAAACACTTGTGTGTGTGTGTGTCTGTGTCTGTTCCCACAGGAATCAATCAGTTTAACCCAATGGCAATGCAGAATGCGCAGATGTCTCAGGCACCCATGGGAGCACGTGCTCCGTCCCCCATGAACCATCCACAGCAGATGAACATGAGCTCCGTCCCAGCGGTTAGATCTTTCTCTCTTTCTTCAGTTTCTCTCTCTTCCTTTCTCAAACTTGCTCTTCTTGGAACCATTTGTCAGTGTTTGTCCCCAATTTGTTCAGTCCTTGCTCTGTTTTTCTCACACACTCTTTGGCTCTTTCCTCCACTTTTTCACTCCTATTGACTGTGAAATGCCCCACACTGACTGATTGTTCATTTCTTAGACCATTACCATTTTGAAACTAAAGCATGCATGGAGTGTGCTGCCTATCGTTGACACGGGTCCTGATGCATTCATGAACCAGCTGCTTGGCTATCAGTGACTAATCTGTAGTGCTCCTTAGTGTTCCGCCCTGTCTTTAGATCAGTTGCCACACATGTTTTGATTCAGCACGCTGTTTATGTCTAAGTTACTCCACAGGCCCTTTAGAAGACTATTGTAACAGCAGCATGCATGCATGCATACTGCATTCCATTCACCTAGTTTATTTTACTTGACAGGTACTGAATGCTAGAGGCCTGCTGCCATAATGATTTTGTCTGTTTCATCTCCCTTCTCTTTTACAGATGGGCATGTCCCCATCAAGGATGCCTCAGACTCAAGGAATGATGGGTAGTCATGCTAATAACATGGTGACTCAGCCAGCCAATCAGGGCCAGTTCCTGCCACAGGGCCAGTTCGCTGCAGCTGCAGGTGGAGCAATGAATGTGAATGTAGGCTTGGGCCAGCCCATAACACAGACTGCTGTCGCACAGGTGAGGAAACTTGTGCTGGGTGGAGAGAAATGATGTTTTGTATGCTCCTAGCATTTTCAGTGCTCCTTGCATTTTTCCTACGTGAGCGCAGCCTTGTGAGTGTCTCCATGTGAGCTGCTATATGTATGGTGTGTATTAGTATGCTAATGGTGCATCCCTCTTTGTTCCAGCAGCCACAGAACTCTAACCTCCCACTGAATGCGCTGGGATCCCTTGGCTCCCAGCTGCCCTGTGGCCCGGCAGCCCAGCCCACCCTGCGTGCCACCCCACCACCCAGCGCCTCTGCCAGCCTGCAGCCTCAGCAGCAGCTGCAGCAGCATCACGCTTCTGCACAGGCGCAGGTGCCGCCACGGCCCTCCACCCCAGCCTCTGCGGGTGGGCCCTCATCCACCCCAACCCACATACCCAGTAGCCTTCCCGGCCCCCCCTCAGCCATGGGCACACCCCCTGACCCCTCCCTGCCGCTCACACCCCTTCAGCCCCAGACAGAACCCCCCAGCCAGATGCAGCAGCCCACCTCAGTACAGGCACAGCACCCCAGCACACCGGTGAGATACTAGTTCTTACTGGAAAGTCACTGTAGCTCTTTTATCGCTTACATCTTTGTCAGCTCCTGTTAAAGCTTTTCACTAAACAGTTTTTAAAGAAATACTAAAGGGAAAGAATTTGTACAGAGAGGATCACTGATGGTTAATCCTTTCTTTGCTTACAAACCAGTGTGACTTGATTGATAAATGAACAGTATTGTGATCAGCTTCTCTCCTCCTCCTCTCTTTGAAGTTGTCCCAGGCAGCAGCGAGTATAGATAACAGAGTGCCCACCCCAGCTTCTGTGGCTGAGCTGAGCTCCCAGCAGGCCCTGCCAGACACTGAAACCAAACCTGAAGTGAAAGATGAAGAAGATGACAGCAACTCTGGGAAGAAGCAGACGGATGTAAAAATGGAGGTACGCTGATGATTTTACAAGATAATTCAGTCATCAGTAGGTAAGAAATGTGTTGTTGAGGCAGGAGATGGAGAGAAGGACACTTATGCCTACTGTAGGTCAGACCTGAAGCCATTTGCTGTTTGATGCCCTGGTTACTGTTGCAAACTCGGTCCACCAGCTCTGCTCACATTTCATGTCCATCCATCCATCAATCTTCTACCGCTTATCAGGGGCCGGGTCGCGGGGGCAGCAGTCTAAGCAAATAAGTTAATTTTGACTTGTGTCTTTTCACTCTCCTAAAGGAAAGTGTTATGCTTCCCGTTAAATGCATTAAATACTTGACAGTTTCCTGACTCAGCTCTCCAGGATGGCTGGTTGACCATCGTTGTGTTCATGTAGCAGGACGATGAAACCAAACCCCCGCTGGTGAAGAAGGAGGAACCAGATCCAGTAGAGCCAAAGCAGGAACCAATGGAAACTGAGGAGAAGAAGCCGGAGATGAAGGCAGAACCCAAAGAAGAGGAGGAAAGTGGGGCCAACAGCACCTCAGCCACCTCCACCACTCAGAACCGCAAGAAAAGTGAGAACGCAGTTCTAATCTTTATGAAGTGTGTAACAATACAGGGTCCTATGATATTTTATGATGCAAAAATGGGACGATGTGTGTCATAGAGCTAAAAACAATGGATCACAATATCAGGTAAGTGTCTCTCATGTTGCAGTGAAATCAATTAAAGAAGATTAAAATCCTGTGGGTACAGTTAGATCCGGTTTGTCACAGTGCATTTGTACAGTTGCTTACAACATAATCATTGTCTGTCCAGTTTTCAAGCCAGAGGAGCTGAGACAAGCCCTAATGCCGACACTTGAGGCCCTCTACAGGCAAGACCCGGAGTCACTGCCCTTCAGACAACCTGTAGACCCCATGCTACTGGGCATTCCTGTAAGTATACACACACATATCTTAATTCAGACACGACAATGCCCACATGAAATACAGTTAAACATGATTTCCTCATTCATGCACTTGTCTGTCCCCCCTTGCTGCACAGGACTACTTTGAAATTGTGAAGAATCCCATTGACTTATCCACCATCAAGCGCAAGCTTGACACGGGTCAGTACCAGGAGCCATGGCAGTATGTGGAAGACGTGTGGCTCATGTTCAACAACGCCTGGCTGTACAACCGTAAAACATCCCGTGTGTACAAGTACTGCACCAAACTGGCAGAAGTGTTTGAAGCGGAGATCGATCCCGTCATGCAGGGCCTGGGCTACTGCTGCGGCAGGAAGGTGAGACGATACGGGATGGGAATTGAACACAAAAACTCTGCTTGTTTTCCATATTTATCTTGTCAGTTCATATTTATCTTTCCCTCTATGTGGCTGTTGAGTTGAATACAACCTGTTTGCACCAATGAAGTGAATTGTTAATGTTTGTCTGATCTTTCCACAGTATGAGTTCTCACCTCAGACCCTGTGTTGCTATGGCAAACAATTGTGTACCATCTCCAGGGACGGCACCTACTACAGCTACCAGAACAGGTAAAAACATCTGCTAACTCTGTGGAGGAGTAGAGCTGGGTAAAAAGGTGCAGGAGGGGTTATCAAGAGAAGATAGCAGCTTGCCCCTCAGATATAAAACATGGCAAATGACACACCCTCACACACAAAGTTTCACAGGACGATCCTGTCTTCATAGGGCTGTCACAGACGGCACTAAGAGTTGTGTATTGTAGCCAAGCATAATATGCATGATGAGGCCCAGTGTTGTCTGTTGTGCCAGAGAACCAGCACCAAAGCTCCCCCCGCTGTGAATAATCTGCTACTGCACCTCAATATCATTCCAATGCAACACCATTGAATTATTGCAGATACTCGCCACTAAACACTGTGAGGTTAACCAACCTAGGTTTCAAGACTTCCAACAAAAAGAGTGTTTATGAGACTTTAATGGATATTTTTATATATTGACCAATAAGTCCTCTGCAAGGTTTTATCATTTTACCCAAAAGTGACTAAATCAATGAACTAAATCAGTAAAATGAATTTACAGTTTCCCGACAAGACGCGCACATTTGTATTTGCATCATCACTCATTCACTCCCCCAGCATGACCGTATAATTACTTCATCAGCTCATAGTGCATGTTGCTTATTCTCTAAATGATTATAGTGAATTGTTTTACTGTTGTTTTCATATTCCAGCATGCAGTTAGATGTTGTAGTGTCAACATGCAGTAGTTTCTGTCCAAACATTCATTCGTCGTTGATGTTCATTAACATAGCATTATAGCACGTTTCCCCCATTTCTGTTCCATTTTGAAAGAGAGAGGCTGGATCATATCATTTCAACTGTGACTAACCTGTACCTCTGCCTGTGTGTGTGTCCTTCCGTCTGTCCGCTGCCCATGCTCTGTCCTCGGTTGTTTCCGTGCGCCCCGTTTACTCTGCATTCTGCCACCCGTGCGCCGGTTTGCCTGTGCTGCTACTGTGTGTGCTGGCTGCAGTTCACCCAAATATGGCCTTATTGCCGACAGGTATCACTTCTGTGAGAAGTGCTTCAACGAGATCCAGGGCAACAGTGTGACCCTGGGGGACGACCCGGCACAGCCACAGACGTAAGTCACCAGGCCCGGGCGGCCGAACACCACCCGATGATCATCTTGCGAGATTATCAGGCGGTTTTCTCTCTGGCCTTCATTCTGCGGAAAGGACTTTCAATCACAGCCGACATAAACTGAGTTGTCTCTTTATTCTTTTTTATGTGCAGGATGATATCAAAAGAGCAGTTTGAAAAGAAGAAAAATGACATGTTGGACTCTGAACCGTGAGTACTGTCTGGAGAGCGACTTCAGTTCGGCTCTTGTTTATGTGACGTCAGTGAAGCTGCGACTTTTTGCAAAGAAAGCACAGAAAAAGCAAATGTTTGTTGTTGCAGGTTTGTTGAATGTAAAGACTGTGGACGAAAGATGCATCAGATCTGCGTGCTGCACTATGATGTCATTTGGCCATCAGGGTGAGTCTCTATGGCTGTTCACAACTATCCAGCCCTTCAGGGATATATGGTCCATGTTTGATTTTAACAGAATTCATTCAACAGGAATTTTGCCAGAGTTGCTGTATCTTGACACTAAACTAGTTTGATCTTTCTTCTTCTAGCTTTATCTGTGACAACTGTCTGAAGAAGTCTAACAAAACAAGGAAGGAGAACAAGTTTTCAGCCAAAAGTAAGTTACCTGTAATAGTAAAACAAGAGCAGCATTTAATTACATTTAATTTTCCGGTTTAAAACTTGAATTAATACGAAATGTTTGCGTTTGTAAAGGGCTGCAGTCTACAAGGTTGGGGACGTATATTGAGGACAGAGTGAATAAGTACTTGAAAAGGCAGAACCACCCAGAGGCCGGGGAGGTGTTTGTGCGAGTGGTGGCCAGCTCTGACAAAACTGTGGAGATTAAGCCTGGCATGAAGTCTAGGTAAGGTTCTCACCTGCTGATGAAGAGCATCTCTTTTGATTTGCAGTAACATTGATTCAATCTGGCGTAACATGGTAGTTTTAATTGTGGAGCTGTTTTTTTTTACTGTAAGTCCAGCTGGGAACTACATCACATACCACTTAAGAACTAATCTGAGGAACAAACCAGGAGAGACGTTAGGGATTATTAATGTGCTCTCTGCTCATTGATAATTGTGTGTTTGATGTTTCAGGCATTCGATTTGTATGCTAGAGTCTTAGAAGTCACATCAAGTGAATGAGCATGTTTAACATCATGTTTAACACATCACAAGGGTTTGATAAAACATCGTTGTCACTTAAAAGTATTGTTTTGGGCATTTTTCTTTTAATTTGATGGAGATGGTGTAGAGATGACAAAAAATGAGGGTAGGGTAGGGATGACATGCAACAGAGGTGCCCTGCTGGACTTGAACAAAGGATCTTACGATTATATCATCATAAGGCCATGGAGTGAAATGTGTTGATGGCCTCCTTCATACAGATATCCATTGTGCTGCCCTTCTAATGCTGGAAGAATGTAAATAAACAAAAAATACAAAAGGCTTCTTGCTCAGCATTTGTCCTCAAATTTAATTGCAATTACAGCACAGTTGTCCATATATCATATAAATATAAATCTACAAGTAAGCAAACATGTATGAAGACTGATCTGACCATGGACATTATCCAGGAGCGCTCTTGAGTCAAGGGGCCCAAAATATTTCCCTCTCTCTTCCGCTACAATAAATAATAACTGGTTGGGAGTTTGCTAATGCTTCACTGTTTCCACAGGTTTGTGGACTCAGGCGAGATGGTGGAGAGCTTCCCTTACAGAACCAAAGCACTTTTTGCATTTGAGGAAATAGACGGCGTGGACGTTTGTTTCTTCGGCATGCACGTCCAGGAGTACGGCTCAGATTGCCCCTTTCCAAATACCAGGTAAAACTACAGCAAAAATAAGAATGATGTATGTATTTATTTTGGTATTTTGTGTGTATTGCTCTTTGATTAAATTCTCCACATCTGCTTTGCTTTGCAGACGGGTTTACATATCATACCTCGACAGTATTCACTTCTTCAAACCACGTATGCTAAGGACTGCAGTGTACCATGAGATCTTAATAGGCTACCTGGAGTATGTGAAGAAACTGGGGTGAGTGGAGAGTAGTTTTACACAGCGTAGTGTTTTACACCCTCCCAGCTGATACTGTTGATATCATTCCTGCAAGTGGCTGATAAGTCTCGTTGCCCTCATGTATGTGACGGGTCACATCTGGGCCTGCCCGCCCAGTGAAGGGGATGACTACATTTTCCACTGCCACCCGCCTGACCAGAAGATCCCCAAACCTAAGAGGCTGCAAGAGTGGTACAGAAAGATGCTGGACAAGGCTTTCGCCGAGAGGATCTTACACGATTACAAGGTCAGAAAATGATCACGTCTCTCGAGATTTTCTCAATTATTGTTCTCAATTTTGCCATCAGTTATAACTGTACAGTGAGTAAGTATGGGTGTGTTTGATATAGATTATTGTGAAAATTATGATAACCAAAAACTGCAATTCTAACCATTTTTTGGACAATATCTAGTTAAACCTTTGCAGTATGCTAAGTTAATTTCAGTGCCAACATTATCTCACATTTAAGTTTGTCATTAAAAAGCTGTTGAGACTTTTGAATTCAGCTTAATGAAACTTGAAGTTTTCTTTATGAGCTATGTTACTATCTTGCCTGATGGAAGTCTTCTGTGTCTGCTTTCAGGACATTTTCAAGCAGGCGACAGAGGACAGGCTGACCAGTGCCTATGAGCTGCCGTACTTTGAGGGTGACTTTTGGCCTAATGTGCTGGAGGAGAGCATCAAGGAGCTGGAGCAGGAGGAGGAGGAGAGGAAGAAAGAGGAGAACACGGCGTCCTCTGAGACGACAGAGGTGAGTTAAATGGTTGGGAGGTGTGAGCATTTTGAGATGGGTTTTGTAAGAGGAATGCTCTTGTTATGCCAAAATCAACAGCTTCGTGCTCAGGCCTCTGTTTCACCCCAGATTTTATCATCCTCAAGTCCTCATTATATAAAAGCTTTCAGTTGTCGCTCCGGCATTGTTTAACCACTCAGCTTAATTGCATAACCTCATCTTGCCTGTTGTGCAATCTCTGCCTCTCTGAACGTTCATGTCCATCTATTTCAAGGGAGCCCACGCTGACAGCAAGAATGCCAAAAAGAAGAATAACAAGAAAACCAACAAAAACAAGAGCAGCGTCAGCCGAGCCAATAAGAAAAAGCCTGGGATGCCGAATGTAGCCAATGATTTGTCCCAGAAGCTGTACGCCACGATGGAGAAGCATAAGGAGGTGGGAAACCCTACCAACTGTAACAGATTTGTTGCAGTCCATTCCTCATAATTAAAAATGGCTTTCTATACAGCACTGCAGCAGCTAATTTTTTTTCACACAGGATGGACTGAGAGTTGGCAGTTTGCTACTGCACACTTTGGCTGTCCTTACAACTAAATGACACTTTTCCCCTCCTTTCTACTACCAGGTGTTTTTTGTTATCCACCTCCATGCCGGGCCAGTCATTAACACCCTGCCACCCATCATGGACCCAGACCCTTTGTTGACCTGTGACCTGATGGATGGCCGTGATGCCTTTCTGACTCTGGCCAGGGACAAGCACTGGGAGTTCAGCTCGCTGAGAAGGTGCAAATGGAGCACGATGTGTATGCTGGTTGAGCTGCACAACCAGGGACAAGACCGCTTTGTGTACACCTGCAACGAGTGCAAGCACCACGTAGAGACTCGCTGGCACTGCACTGTGTGCGAGGTAGGGAAAAGTAGCACTTCACAGATATATTTTGAAATCTGTAACAGTTTTGAATTGAATTTAAATTTTGATTTAACCATAATTTGGTCTTCGTTATCTGTCATCAGGACTACGACCTATGCATTAACTGCTACAACACTAAGGGCCATGAGCACCAGATGGTGAAGTGGGGCCTGGGTATAGACGACGACAGCAATGGTCAGGGTGGAGAGGCCTCCAAGAGCCCTCAGGAGAGCCGACGTCTCAGCATCCAGCGCTGCATCCAATCCCTGGTCCACGCCTGCCAATGCCGCAATGCCAACTGCTCTTTGCCTTCATGCCAGAAGATGAAGAGGGTGGTTCAACACACCAAGGGTTGCAAGCGCAAGACCAATGGTGGCTGCCCTGTGTGCAAGCAGCTCATCGCTTTATGTTGTTATCATGCCAAGCACTGTCAGGAGAACAAGTGTCCCGTTCCCTTCTGTCTCAACATCAAGCACAAACTCCGTCAGCAGCAGCTGCAGCACAGGCTCCAGCAGGCTCAAATGATGCGCCGCAGAATGGCCACCATGGCTGGAAGGGGTATGCCCATGCCATCTCCACCTACCTCAGCTGCCCCCGACACCCCCAACTCTGTGCAGCAGCCTAATACACCCCAGACCCCCCAGCCTATGCCCAACCAGCCCCCACAACAGCAGCCACCAAACCCTGCCAATATTGCGCAAGGCTTCCCGAACAATGGCCGCAATAGCCAGCCCCCAACACCAGTCCCGCAAGGTAAACCAGGGCCTCAGTCATCCCCTCTCCATCAGCAGCAATCACCTTTGCCTAACATGCCGCACCAACAGCAGCCTCAGCCTCAGCCACCACAGCAGCCACAGCAACAGCAGCCACTGCTGGCAGCCCTGAAGGTGGCCAGACAGATCGAGATGGTAGCCAAGGCGAAGCAACAGCAGAATTATGCCATGAATGGTATGCCCATGAACCACCCACGAATGATGGGGCCCATGCAGGGCCAGATGCAGATGATGCAGGGGCCACGGGGCCCCCAGGTGATGCAGGCTATGCAGCAGGGTCAGTGGGGTCCAGGGATGCAGAATCCCATGCAGAATCCCCAGGGTCATCAGCCGCAGGTCCCTCCTCAACAAGGTCCTATGGCCCCTCAGCAGGCTCAGGGAACCCCCATGCCCCAGCAGGGCCAGCTCATGCAGAGGCCCATGATGCCCCAGCAACAGGGTCTCCAAATGCCTGGGGTCATGCCTCCCCAGGGCACCTCTCAGCAGGGCATGACGCCACAGCAGCATAACATGCCACGGAGCATACCTGGTAACATTGCTCCAAGTGCCCTGCAGGAATTACTGCGCACCCTCAAATCTCCCAGCTCCCCGCAGCAGCAACAGCAGGTCCTCAACATCCTCAAGTCGAACCCCCACCTCATGGCCGCCTTCATTAAACAGAGGACAGCGAAGTACCAGGCAAACCAGCCGCAGCAACAGCAGCAGGCACAGCAGCAAAACCCTCAGGCCATGCTGGGGTCTCAGGCAGGAATGCAGGCCATTGCAGCCATGGCAAACCAGGTGCAGAGGCCAGGGATGGCACCTCAGCAGCAGCCTCCTCCGCAAGCAGGGTCCCAGGGCATGGCAACTATGGGTCCCCAAGGCCAGATGATGAATGCTGCTCAAAACGGCAATCCCCAACTGTACCGTAGACAGCAGCTGCTCAGGATGCAGCAGATGCAGCAGCAGCAGCAGGCGCAGCAGCAGCAGCAGGGAGGCATGCCTCAGGGCCACGGTCAGTTCCCCCAGCAGCAGCCAGGGCCGGCAAGCTACTCCCAGCTCCGTATGCAGCAGCAGATGGCTATGCAAGGAGGTGTGGGGCCCATGGGACAGCTCCCTCCCACGTCCCAAATGGGCCAACCTGGCATGGGCATGGATGGGCCCCAGAACCTCCTCCAGCAGCGCATGCTTCAGCAGCAGCAACAGCAGCAGATGTTAAAACAACAGATGGGCTCTCCAGCGCAGGCTAACTCGATGAGTCCACAACCCCACATGCTCCAAGGTCAAGCCCAGGGAGGAGCTCACTTACCGGGCCAGACAATGGCAAACACCCTGGGAAACCAAGTACGCTCCCCAGCTCCAGTGCAATCGCCCCGTCCGCCTTCGCAGCAGCCCCCGCATTCTAGTCCCTCCCCACGGATACAGCCTCAGCCCTCACCTCAGCACGGCGCCCTCCACTCTAGCTCTCCCCACCCCAGCCTTGGAGGCCCCATGTCAGGATCCATGGAGCAGGGACACATGGGAACACCGGAGCAGAGTGCCATGCTCCCGCAACTTAACACACCAAACAGAGGGGGGTTGAGTAATGACATGGGTATGGTGGGCGACACAACGGGAGACACGCTGGAGAAATTTGTTGAAGGATTGTAGCATTTTGTGACAGAAGAAAGGCCTTGTTCTGTTTTCAGCTGAGAAATTTTTGTACTTGCTGATGTAAAAAGCTAAAGTAAATACAAACAAATGAGTCATATGAGGCCTACAGACTGTGAACTTTCCTTAAACCAAGGGACTGCTTTTTCTTCCAACACACAGAGTGATTTAATAATTGCTGTTTAAAAGAAGACAACAAAGACACAAAGAATATATTTTTGGTTCAGACCAGTCATGCAAGACTTTGCCCCTGGTCTTTGTGTTGTTTTAATTTGTTTTTCATTTGTTATGCTCTGGTATTGACGTTTTTTAACAAAACTTCTCAAAACAAAAATATTTCATTTTATTATTCTTTTTTTTTATTTTGTACCTTTGCAAATTGATATCGTATTTGTGTTGAGAAGACTGTAAAATTATTTGTCTGGGAACTTTTTGCCAGGTTTTCACCTCTTGCTCAGTTTCTCTGTTCCTGGCTAATTTATTCTAATATGCCATTTTTCAAAAGGACTGCCTTTGGGAAAGCCTTAATTTCTTTCCTGTTTGCAGAGTCTATGGGAGATTAACATATTTGTATAGATCTAGGAACTATTGCACACACCCAAACACAACAGGCAGGTGTAAGAGAAACCTGCATTGAAGCTTGTTAATGTTCACAGGTGCCAGAATGTTCTTTTTACTGGCTTGGGCCCAGAAATTGTCTTGCAAATGTTTAAAAAATTGCTTTGTCTCTCCCTCAGTCTGAAGAAATTCTCATAAAATCCTGAACCTCTTTTGCCTGTGGTGGGAATTTAACTTGTTTGACTGCTGATTTGTGTTCAGAGAGAGTTTTGTGCATCATTTTCTCTCTTGCATTAAACTTGAATTGATTATGAACTGTTCTCTAATGTAAATCATGCAGCTAGACAGTACTGTAAATATGCAGAAAATAAGAATGAAATCACTGTACAAACTGGTTCAAATGGCTCATTTCGTACTTATATACCATATTGTTAAATAAACCTGTGTGCCACAGACTATGCTTCTATTTTTTCTGTTTGGAGAGAACCCTGTTGTGGTCAGCATCACGTTTTAAGCTAATGATTATTTTCATTATTAGTTACAGATTATTTTCTTGATTATTTGAGTTATTTAATGTATAAAACACTAGAAAAAGTAAGAATCATCCATCACAGTTTCCTTGAGACCAAGATCATGTCTAATGTAAATTGTAAAAACAAGAAACAGTCTAAAAACAAAAGTAATTATGTGTATTATAATGCAAGCTCAAACTTCTCACATTTGAGAAGCTGGAACAATCAAATGTTAAATGTTTGATTGGTTTGGGCTGAAATGATTATTTGACTAAAATGATTATTTGCTTAGGTGGTAATTTCATTTCAATTTATCCTATTTTGATATTCAATTGTTGGGAGTCATTTTTCAAGCAAAAATGTTTAACATTTGAGAAGCTGGA
>JAPZEA010000009.1:12568655-12580807 GCA_029783685.1 Heniochus monoceros
CAGTTAATTGATTTCTGTGTTACAGGCAGTGTTAGATGGAAGTGGGATAGAGAGAGAGAGAGAGAGAGAGAGAAACAGAGAGGCTCAATCCACGCTCCCTCATAAAAAAAGAAAGAAAGAAATGCCCCAATTAGAGCGACACAATGTTCCCAAGCTGGCTGGGCCTCCAACTGGGGTAGCCACTGGCCAAATCAACTCCACAGCTTCACCTCTGTCCTCATTTAAACTACTACAGAAAAATGTCCAAAACACACACTGCATTTCCCTCTGAAGTATCAGTCCATTAAATAAAAAAAATAGCTATACAGTGACAAAGCAGGGGAAGAAAAAACAGAGTGGCAAAGACCAGAAGACTGAATGATGGAGGGTGGTTAACGCAGCGTAAACAGCTAGTGTGGTGCCCTCATTAGTGGCACAATACAGTGGGCTACAGCATGTTTTGAGGGGTGGGTAGTACATCAGTACATTTATATTTATCAGCTGGAGAGCAGCACAGTTGCTTCATAAGACCAACAAACTATTGTCAAAAGGAAAAACATCACCAAAAACGTGTTTCCACAGTTTAGAAAATGACAAGTGGAGATGTTTGCAGTTGTGTTTTTCTTATTCCAACAGATGACTAATAGTGTGGCAACAGCACAGATACCTGCAGTGCACCTACAACTGAGCTTAAAGGTGGCAAAATGTCACGGTATCGACAGCAAACATTAGGTTCTGGTGACAGACGCAAAGAACGAAAGAGTAAGTGATTTTTCTGCTGACAGGAGCCTCAATAGTCCAGTAAGCAGCAGAGCAACAACAAACACTGGGCCGTAACTGTCACTGTCTCAGCAGGAAAAACTCGCTCTCTTGCGCTTAATGTTGTGCAACATGTTGATGCAAGTTCAGTGGCGGTTGCTGAAAAGCGTTGTGGATAAAGTAAGAACAACACATCATCATGAAAGTTTAACACTATTTCACAGCATGAGAAAGAGCTCACAGATCTCTCAAACATGGGTTCAATGGCCCAGTAGAACATAAAGTGCTTTGATATGCACCACAGAACGCCACAGGAAGTCATTCCTGCCCGGGACCTGCAAACTTCTGAACTCCTCTAAGAGTGTCAGTTGCTCTGAGTCAGTACACTGGACTTACTTAACGTGTTTCATCCCTGTCAGTTGCTGCAGTACTGCCTTACCTCATAATTATAATGACCTGATCAACATGTGCAATAATTCAACTGGGCTTATTAAATGGTGCAATACTGTTGTGTATATGTAGATTATTTATACTGCATTATTCTACTAACATAATTATCATTATTATTATATTAGTATTATCATGTTGTTGTTGTTGTTGTTGTTGTATGTCATCATATATTACCTAATCCAGTGCCTCTTACACAGTCTCAACAAAAACATTACATACATTGTAACTTTCTCAAATGAAGTATTTATTGCAGAAGTCTTTTGCTGAACTGGATTCTTCTGCACAGGTGATATTGTGTCCACCCCCTGTATAATTCTCCCACTCAAACAAAGTGGCATGGAAAGCCTCTGCCCTTTCTGCACCACACAGCCATATGTGCTGCTGCTTAATGAGCTGGTCACCCACACACACATACACCTATCCTGACACACACACACATGCCTCTCAACGTGCTGTTCTCGCTCATCCAGAAGCACTGACATTATAATTCAGTTTTGCTCTCTTCCTGATGTCATTTTCTGATCAGTCACAGTTTCTCAGACCTGAACTGAGCCTCTGGTAATCTCTCATACAAGCTGCAGATGAATTACAGATGACCTCATTTGGTTACAGCTGACAGTTAACTTCTGAACCGGCTGGAAACAGTTGAGCTGGAGGTTTTTTTTGCAAGCAGTGTATTTCTAAATTTTGCCCGTGTCGATGGAAGTAAAACTTTTCCCTCTAATCAGTAATAAGACATCGACTTTATCACCTTTTTTAAAATGTTTTTCCTCAAATAAGCAAGGATGAGAATGTTTGTCATAATTTTTGCAAGCTAACAACATCATATTCTTTATTTATGGGAATAAATTCAGTGACTTGAGGGCAAAAATCCTTATTTTGAGGGGATGATTTTAAACTTGAGAGTAGATTACAGATTTAAAGCAATGTTTCAGTAACTTGTGCTGTATGTGTAAGAAAATGTCATATCTAAGAAATAAAGATTTGTTTTGAGGGACAGAACATGTAGCCAAACCACTGCTTACTTCCCTTTTCTTAGCGATATCCTGATTTCCACGGGAGCCAGCTCCTGTGCTCACTCTGCTCGTTACTTCAATTAAGCCACCAGCGTAGGTTTCAGGGGAGTCAGAGTGTCAACAGGCCTGAGCGCTGATGACTGCTGTAATGAGGAGGAGAGGTGGGAGGGTGTAGTGGTTTATTTAGATACTTGATGAGGAGTTTGCAAGAGGAGGTGAACGTGTAATTGCACTTCTGTCTGTATACAGTAGATACTGCTGTAGGTCTGTTGCACCACACTGAAGGGCAGTGGAGGAGAGTTACTAAGTACAGGTATATTTACTCAAGTACTATGCATAAATATGCTTAGTTTCTAATATATGATGCACTGTTAAAGTTTAAACTACTTGACGGTATATGGAGGAGTACAAATCAGCTCCACCTACAGATACAACATTTAAGCACTGCTACTGCATCAGTGATAATGAGCCAATAATACAATAACATTACACGGACAGGAGAAATTCTGCATAATGAGTAACTCTAACTTCTGCACATTTTGTTGCTGATACTTTTACTTAAGTAAAATCTTGACTGCAGACTGCATAAAACAGCGATTTTAAGAAATTGTGACAGAAACATTGTAATTTCTCTGTATTTTCAGACATTTCATAGATCAGGTGATTAATAGATTGATTGATTGAATCTACAGATTACTGGATAATGAAAATAACTTCCCCAACACATTCAGTCACTCATAATCTGACCTTTTCAAAAACATGAAGGTTTCTGTTGTCATACTCTGTCATATGGTCAAGTCAGCCTGGGGTCAGAAGTTTTATTTATTTATTTATTTATTTTTGCCAGAACTGTCTTGACACATATGTATTTCAACAATAAAAAAATTCCACAAACACCAATTTCCAACTCCCGCAAAATATGAGAAACATATCCAGTGAAGGAAAGACATGTGATAAATTAACACATGGAGTAGGATGAAAAAAAAGCATCTAAAATACATGAAACACATGCAAAAGCTCTGCAGCACCGTTGTTAATGATCAGGGCAAAAGACAGATGGTTGGAAAGAGGATTTGCCAAGGAGAGTAACAGCAATATACCCATGTAAAGCATGATCTTCCCGGTAACACCGACCAAATCTGTCGCTGAAATGAAGCAATAGTACAAAAAGGGAACGAGAAGCTTCTAAAAGGGCCTGATCAGGTTTACGATCTGGGCCCATTATGTGCATGTAACCTGGCTGAAAACCCATATTGTTTCTCTATGGATGAGTCACCTTCATTCACTGTTTCCAAAGTGATCCTTGACTGATAATACAGCACTATTTACCACCCACGCCTCACAATGTGCTGAATGAAAGACAGAAAGAGAAGAGAGGGAGAGAGAGGGAGCACTTTTCACTCAAATGCTAATGCGAACATGCAAACATCTCTCTCCTCCGTGTTGTTCTGCGAGCGGATCAAAGCATCGGCCGGACAGATGACGTCATTCACGCACCGAGGTCGGCACAAGGGTCTCTCACAACCCACAGTGCAAAGGGGCAGAGGGTGTGTGTGTGTGTGTGTGTGTGTGTGTGTTAGTAAGAGAGAAAGTAGCTGTGCGTGTGCGTGTCCGAGCCTCAAGCCAGATTCGGAGAGTCATGACACCACACTGATTCAGCAGCTGAGGGGCAGAGGATGGAGGAGTGAACATGGAGTGATGGTGAGAGGGAAGGATGGATGGATGTGTGTCGGTGAGTCACCGTCATTCGCTCTGAGGCCGACTGATCAGTTGATCGACTTATCTTTGCAGCGCAAGTCTGGTGATATTCTTCCTTACTGTCAGCAAATCCTATGAAAAGATCAAGGAGATGACGAATTGTAGCCTGATGTAGCTAATTCTGCCACTGACCTCACTGTTGTCCAAAAACGATTAAGACCACATCAGTGAGCCACACTGTTGCACAGGGAGACATCTCCATTCATCACAGTGATAAACACAGTCCTGCTGACGCTCACACTCAAACACACCAAATAGGTATTAATCCGCTGCTACAAAATAGTCCCCAAAAAAGCACTATTTACTTACACTAATCACAAATGCTTCTAAAAGTGCATATTCTTGACCCAATTTTAAAGTAAGGAAGCTCAGGCCGTTTGTCTTCTTTAGCTGCAAAAGCATTTCGGAAACTGTGTTAGATCATTAGCCCAATTCAAAATGGATTGTTTTTGGGTTAAAAGTCCTCAGAAGTCTTTCTTTTAAATAACTAATAACTGCAAATCAATGCAAGCCATGATGAAGATGTCAGACTGTTTGCACTGTTTGTTCTGGTCTTTTTACGGGATTTAGAAAAATAAAGCCTGACCCTTTACAAGTACTTACCTTTCAGCTTCAGAGTTCTCCTGTTCTCACCTTTGAGGCACTATGACCCCTGCCTACAACCACTCTACGTAACTGTAGTGCTGCATATGCATTATATAGTTAGCAGCGGGCACCAGTGTATATGACCCACTGCGGACAAATGGATGATTCTGGTTTGTGTGCCGGCATCACAGGCAAGTTGACTGTTTGGTCTGTAGTTAAACTTCACTATGCTGCATGGAAACTGTTTCAATTGAGAGAAGTGTCAAAAACTGACAAGATTAAAGGAAAATAAGTGCTTTGCTCTTTAAAAAAAAAGAGAGCTGTTTGTATATGAACTCGTCCCGTATCATCATTTGGAATTCAAAGGGGTCCGTCCCCAAAGGGCTCTCTATTCACTCAAAGCCGGTCGGTAGATAATGGGCACAAAACAGGCAGACCAAAATTCACAATGGGTACTTGAAGCCAGCAGTGTAGGTGTATGTGTGTGTGTGTGAGAGAGAGAGAGAGGGAGAGATAAAAGAGAGGAAGAGACAGAGAGTTAGGCAGGAAGATAGACAGACAGAGCTGAAGAGATGCATGGCTGAATAACAAGAAGGTAGCTCAGGAGCGATACAGAAAATGAACAATGGGTCTCGGAAGGCGAGAGAGAGTAATGAGTCTTAAAAAAGAAAGCAGGATGAAGGGGAGCCAACACGGAGCGATTGCTTTGATAAAAGTTGATAAAACACAAGGCAAACAAAAGCGCCCTCTTAATTGTCTGGGATGCAACAGCTTCACTAAACTGCACAGACTTTTCAAGCATTTTAAACCGACTTTTGATGTTATTTAATGAGGAGAGCCTGTGACCAGCGAGGAGGCGCCGAACAATTAAAACATCATCATTACAGTTAATCAAATGCACAAAAAAACAGAGATCTTGATGCTCTTGCTCGTGTAAACATGAGAGGATATCGGTGTGGGTGTGTGTGCATGCATCGTAATTGGCTTTACGCGCCGAAGCGCGACAACACCAGCGTCTAATTGGCTTTTTGCAGTCGCACAGCTGAGATGATGAAAGTGCCACTGATGGGGCGGCGTGGGGGCTCGTCTTCTGCACGCGCGTTATCGGCTTGACGGCCTCAATAAAAACTGTTGCATGTGAAGCACCCAGACATGAGTGCATGCTGCAGCTGTGCTTGACCTCCATCTCTTATCCAACCAAGGACAGATAACCGCTCCTGGCCGGAGGGAGGAGGAGACTGAGGTCCAACTGTTACAGCAGGGTCACACGTGGACTCCAAACAGAGACCCTGAGGGGCCACAGAGGTCAGACTGACAAAACACCACCACCCTGCCTCGACACCATTAGATGGGCTTGGAAGGAAAGAGAGAAAGCTAATGAGGGACAACGTTCTCACACCTGATGTGTGGAAGCAAACGGTTGCAGCAGAGAAGCGCTCCACGTGAGACATAATGCAGATAGAAGGCTGCCTTTTTACAGGCTGACACAAAAAATCAATATGACATATTGCAAGACTCCCTCTCATAATGTATTATTGATATGCTGCTGTTGAGTGTTAAATGATCAGTCTGAATGCATTACGTCTGTAAAGATGGTGGAGAGAGGAGAGGGGGGGGGCAAATAAGAGAGGCACCATCATCTTTTAAGTGTGATGTCTGTGCCAGCCTCTGAAAAGACCGATGGGACAAGCAAACTCAATAAACATCATGTGGTCTGTAAGACCTGTTTCACTGGAATAAAGCACAAAACCATCATCCCTGTTCACCTCTATGGAGGCTAACAATGGCCACAAAGATCTGAATCTTCTCAGCAACTGAATTTCTATTTGTGATGTTATCATCTGCTGAACTATTAACATCAAAACTGAAACACCACTGAATTTATAGCCCTGAAATATGTGTGAATTGTGTCTGAATTACTCTCTTTGCCAGATTTTTTTACTCTAATTTTCAGATCTGAACTAAGCTGACTGACTTTGAGTAGTTTTATTATCTCATCTGAATTTATGAGCCCCAAAAATGTATTCAAGAGACAAAGCTTTTGAGCCTTCACAGAGATGGTTAAAAAGTAAAGTAAAAGTAAAATACTGAGTGCTACAAATTAAAAAATTAAATGTCACGACTGAGCCACCGTACTCTGGTTTATGGGAACTCATTGTTTTCTGATTTGTAGTCACTATCACTGTATTTGCTGTCCCACACGATGTTCACAGTCTCACAGCTGCTTCCAGTGAAGACTTCAAAGGCCCGCTGCTGTCTTCAGCCTTAACTGGAGGTGTGTTTAGCTGTGCACCTACACACACACACACACCCAGGGCAGACTGAGTTTTAGTTTCCCGCTGAACTTAATTTGCACATCTGAAAAGACTTGACTTCCTTTGACTCAGAGTTGTAGCCATCTTTCACTCGACATTTAAACGCTGCTTTTCAGCTTTCAGCTCAGCTTTTTGGCTTTTCCGTCTGTTTGGCTTCGCACTTCTTTCACTTTGTTTCTTATCAGTTGTCAAAATATCTGTGAAAGCGAAACTGTTTTAAAATACAGTGGATAAATGCTGCAGAATAAAATCAGCTCCTGCTTCCTGGAAACATATTTTGCCTTTTAATGACTGCATGCTGCACTTTCTTGTAACACATCAATCAAATGGCACAAAATGATTGTTATTGTGCGTCTTTCCGTGCAGACAGATGCACTCAGGTATCGAGGAGTCATGCATAAAGTATGAGCAACTTACGTCTGTGTCAGGACCCTTGTCGGCTCCTGGACAGGAGAAGGTGACGAACTCATGGCACCGTTTGTGAACCACAAAACAGCACACTGACAGAAGAGAGAGAGAAGAAAGAGAGAAGGCAGTTTTAAAGCAACCATTTATGACAGAACACTGTGGCCTTGTTCTTAGATGCTCATAAAGAGCATTCAACCACCAAATCTGCCTCTTAAGGGAAAAAATATAAGCATACAACACACACAAAGTATTATGTCCTTATTTTGTCTGGTGTTTTATGCATTTTATCCAACAAATGGTTCAGAGATAGAGGCAGAAACAGAAAGAGAAAGGCAGTAAACGACGGCATGTGAATGCAAGTTATCATCAGTCAACCTCAGAGTGATTTTGACAAGCTTCTCTTGTGCGGACACAAACAAACGCAGACAAACAGACTCGCGTGCATGTGCACTCCCACACTCACACCCACACAGAAAATGTCACTACGGGATCTAGTGCGTTCTGCAGCCGTCGGCTCTTTACAGTCTGTCGGGTTGATGCCGATTGCATCATCGTCTCCCACTGAACTGGGATCCGCCCCGACCGAGAGTGTCACTGAGTGCTGACACGGCTGACATGACACCCGACGCCGCTCTCACGTCAGCGACGCTGGCATCTGGAGGGAGAAGCAAAAGTGTGGACATCTGTGACAGCTAGATCACAAGCTGACTCCCTCTCTGACACTCACTCCGCGTACCCAACTGTACTTTTTTTCCCCTGCCATTATTTGAAATCCCTCATTCTTTCTTCTTTTTCGTTCTCGCACAATCTGTCTGCTTCGCTCATTGTCAAGCTGCCTGTTTGTTCATGTGCACTTTTGTATTTGTGGGGGTTTTGTCTCTGACTGTGCCAGCTAACTCTCACTTGCCAGACAATCTGATGGCCATTGGTTAAACAACAGAAATGAGTGTCCTGAGAAGTCCAAGAAACAGCAGGGGCTTCGACTGTCCATGCAAAAGGCTGTGCTGTATCATGATACTCAGTTAATTAGATCCATTTCAGACAGAAATAGATATATGAGCAACGGTATCATCATCAGTATTTTCAGTATAATGATTATTTCCATCATCATGGTCCTAATCCAACCCCAATCACGACTGCAGTGTCTGTGCATGTATGTCAGAGATGGATATTCTCTTTCTACCAGCGCAGCTGAGCCAGTGGTGGCGTACAGTACGAATTCATCTCTTTCAGTAATAAAGTAGAAACGAGGCAGAGAGGAAGAGGAAAACTAAGTAAGAAGATTCATCCCTGCAGGTGAGAAGCTGATCTTGAGTGGAGTCTGATTTCCGCTCTGATCCTGATAAGAGGAAAGAAAGTATTACACTTGGTGAGAAACACATACATTTGATTTGAGAAGACTTTGCAGAGTAAGTCAGAAGGAATAGACCGGTATATCTCGCATTTAGGGTCAGAGACAGACGTGTCTTGGTTATTGTTGTAGTGTCTGGAAAGATCCAGTGTATCCACAAAATATTAAGTGGCCTGTTGAATTCAGATACAAGAGACAAAATAACTTTGAGATAGAGGGGGGTAAGAGTCAGAGTAAGAGCCAGAAAGAGAATGGGAGCAAGGAGAAAACTGCTGCAAAGCCACACTTCAAAATCCTCCCACCAATAATAAAACAATGACCGAAAAACACTCTGGGTGTATGAGTCACTTTGAACTGTGGGTAGAAATGAGCTTTCCTGAGAAAGGCAGCTTTAACCTTAATCAATTAGAGCAACTGAAGACATGTTTGGAGATGCATGACAGACTGAGTGCAGAAAGGTATGCAGCCTTGTCCAAAAGGGAAAGGGCAAAGAATGTCTTGTTTAAGGCAGACTGGAAAGCATATAGTATGTGGAAAGAAAAACTAGAATTAAAGGACATGGAAAATCAAGAGATACATGATAAAATGTCAAAGAAGAAACAGGAAACACATGTAGTGCTTGCAGGAGAGTGGAAGGCTTGTGTATATTATAAAAGGCAAATCATAGGGAGGGTAAAAGCAAGGCAGGGACAGGACTAACTAGTGTGTCTCACTGTGTGAAATGCACAGGTCCTGACCTGGACTCGGCTCCGCCAAGATGGCGTCAGCAGCAGCGTTAGCCATCTCAGCCGAACCAAGACCAAGGAGTAGTTGGAGGAGCAGAATCAGTTCACTATCCAGACCTCAACCAGCTACCAACTGCGCCACCTTCTCCACAGATGCTTTCACCATTCCACTGCCATTTCCACCAAGCAATCCACCACCATGTCCAGGAACAAGAGAGGATCTTGTGACCACCATAAAGAATCGTCTCTCACCGTCACATACCAGATGTGGGATGGAGTATGGAGTACAGAGACTGTGGTTGATAATCTGATTTGTCTGACTGAGGTTAATGCAGCTAAGAGGCCTCACCAGACTTAATCCAGATGAAAGAGACCTGACAACCTGGGACGTGATGTGGCCGGACTGATTTTCGAAGCACATGCTCTGCAGGCTGAAAAGGTCCTCAGCAAAAGAGATAGGAAGAATGAAGACAACAGGAACACTCCTTTGTAGTTGGCTCAAAAAAGGAGGAAAAGGCAGATTGACCGGTGGCAGCAGTCACAAACTGAGATACAAGCAGACCGACCTACACGTCACCTGAGGCAGAAGAAGGCATTAAACCAGTTTTGTTCCATGTGAAAACTCTGCTGGTAGAACACCAATATTTCACGTGAAAAAGGTTAGAGAAAAAGGTCAGCCAGGTGAAAAGGCGGAGGAAGTGTGTAAGAGACAGTTGATGGAAGTAAAAAGGTTGAGTTTGCTGTGTATTTACAGGACATGTTAAGGGGCTGAGGAAATGGTTGGGCTCCAAGTGCAAAACACAGACACTGATGATTGGAATAATAAGTAAATAAAAATTATTGTCACAAAAAAGGGTTATGATCACTGAGAGATGTTCCGCGTAGATCCAGAAAGGAGCGGGCAGGCAGGTGAAATGAGTCGTAGGTGAGCCATGATTCCAGGAAAACATTCAGTCCATATAAACACACACACACACACACACACACACACACACACACACAAGGACAGACACAACGTGAGACTAACATGACACAAAGGGACAGATGAAAAACTCAGGGTAACACAAGGAAAGGGAGGAGGAAGGAGGCTTCCTAACAGGACAAGGGAGGCTGTTTCTATTTCATTCACAAGGTGAACAGTTTCAAGGAGCATCTCCACACGTTCTGTTGGCAAAGTCTGACCTTTGGAAAGGGCAGGACATGGCCTTGTGACTTCACAGGCGGCAGGTTTACACTGACTTCACTCCCACTGAGGATCCTCAAACAAAAAAAAAGTACACAGGGTGATGTATACATAACAGCATTTATACACACTGCCTTGGTTAAAAGACCTGTTGAGCATATTCCACATGATCACGCCATACGCAGCATGTTATCACACACACACGACACAAGCTGACATGGCTGAGCTGCCTGAGGTGGCGCCCAGCTGGTGGTCACATCACAAATATGATGAAGGACTCGTGAAAGGAGCCACACCTCTTGTAGTTCTGATTACAGACCATGCATGAAAAAATGTCCATTACAGACAGAAGCACTAGAAGGTATCAGGCCTGTTTTTGATTCACTACTGAAGGCAGGAGCTATCGTCCTGTGTAGTGACTCCCTCGTCGGAACACCCATTTTTCCGGTGAAGAAACTTTGTGATGTTACGAAACCCACAGAATGACGTTTTGTTCAAGGTTTGCAAGCAGCAAAAGCCTTTTAGACATGCCAAACATTACTGTTAAATGTTCTCTTTTCCAAACTGCAGCTGATGGTGAACCTCGTGACTGTTTATAGATTTTGGATGAGGTCTGCACCACCAGACCTGACCTCTCTGATAAACCTCTCCCCGGTGCTGATGTCGAGCTGTTTGTGGATGGCTCAGTGTCTGCTGATGATGTTTTGCTAAATGGTTAATTGCCATCACATTTCTCTGCCCAAGCTGCTGAATTGGTAGCTCTCACTGAGGCCTGTAAACTGGCTTCTGGCAAATCTGTTAATATTTACAGAGACTCTCTCTATGCATTTGGTGTTGTGCATGACTTCTGTAACAAAGGCAGCGTTTAGTAGCGTCACTGATACTTTTCACATCAATACAATCTTATTGTAACTATTACTAATTATTTCCTCTACATTCCCTAGCTTGATGAATCAATTCAGGATGTCTATGTCCTACGCAAACAGCTAATGCAGACCTCAATTTATCAATTAATGATGTGTTAACTTTAACCGTGAAAGACTATATCCACTGATGTTATGATAAATCTGAATATACTTTAATGTGTAAAGGGGGAATTGTAATGTCAATTTATCATACAACCATATTTTTACTTTATGTGTGATCTGCAATGACTGATGAACTTTGTGTGTTACCTGTTGTGCATTCCTATTTAATTTGACCGAATGTTTCATATCGGAGGAGGCAACAGCCTTCTGCCTTCATATCATTCAGCCTTGGATGAAGTTTCCTCCCTACCGCATGGTGTTATGACGACCTGAAAGCAGCATTCATGCAAGACAGGATAAAATAACAGTCATGAATCCTGTTCAGGGTCAGACATCTAATATCAAACTCTGTTGTATGAGCTCTGTCCTTTCAGCTAACACTTGGTTAGCGCTATAAACCCGACTGCTCTAAAAAGATCTTTTTATTCATTATTAAATAATACAAAGACAAGTTTGTCTCATCATCTTTTATAGAAAGGTTTCTCACAGGAAATAAGATAATTCCTGTGGATCATTTGCCTAAATGATTGTCTACTTTGTCCATCAGCAGCCCCCGTACTTGTAGTTGATCCTTGACTCACATATGGACAGACTT
>JAPZEA010000009.1:12679528-12692900 GCA_029783685.1 Heniochus monoceros
TCTTTCAAACTTTTTAACTGGACAAAACCCGCATGTTTCTCTTTAAAGCAATATATTGATCTTTACCTGGAAGAAATATCTGCCCAAATCAGTATCAAATGTACTCGTATTGTATATATCTTTAATGATGGCTGTTACATTCAAGTGTCCAGTAAGTCATGAGAATGAGCCAGTATGCACAATTCCAGGAAGCTGAAGCTGAATATTCAGTTTACACCTGTGCTTTTCCTACTGTGACATGGTAAAATGTCTGTAGTAAATCCAGACAGTGCTTCATTACACGGGGCTGTGTTCTGTAATGGAAGTCATACTGAATGTCAGACAGGTCTCTCTTATGTCCATGTATAGGAGCGCATGTTTGTGTTAAATGAGGTTTTCAAATCCCCTCAGCATAACCCGGGGAGGCATCCACCTGCACAGAAACCCTGCATTAATATAGAAATCAAACTCTATGGCGGGCCTCTCTCTCTCTCTCACTGTGACTGATTTAATGGACCCGAGCGTCACATGGCGAGGTGTTTCATCTGCATTGATGGTGGCCAAACGGCCCGTCTTTTTCAGTGCGCTGACAAATCATCCATTTCTACCGGCCGTTTCTTCTTCTGGTCATCCCTGTCATTCTCACGTTTCCTCTCCGCGGCTCTGCTTCACCCTCGCTTTCAATGCGCTCCCTCTGTTGGGGATGTAAAATGAGTCCGATGATTGGATCCAATCCCCGGAGAGCTTCCTCATATGTGGACACTCTCACAATGTGCTCCCCATCGGTCGCAGAAAGCTTAGCAGAGGGATTCTACTTCCTACTGTTCTTTAATCTTGATTTATCTCCCTTGCTCTTACCGTCTCTGTGTGCATGACATTCTTGATGACTCCATTGTGTGGTGTGGAGTGGGAACTGTGGGGATGGGAGAATTGTCCCTTTAACCTCTAGAGGGAAGAAAACTAACTTTCAGGGGGCAGTAAATCTCTCTGATTAAACTCAGCTCTTTCTGGCTGCTCCTTCTGTGTGAGACTGGACTGTGTGTTTTGTCTGTCATCGAAGGATGCTCACAGACTGGTAAAATTAAAAAACCTTTGAATAGCCATGGTAACCAACCCCCCTCTCTCAGTCTCTGTGTCCAACACACACAGACATATACAAACATTAAAAAGGGAATGTGCTGGTTTGAACTCTCCACTGGAGACTTCAAAAGCAGCTGTGAAGGCCATCCTGACACAGGCTCGTGACATTTTTCAATCTAGCCTTCACCTCAAGAAAGATGCTATTTTTGCTATTTTAATACTTTCTTTTCGCCACTCATGTGGACGCTCTAAACCCTTTTCACAGTTTACTAGGGGTGAAAACTACCAGTGCAAAGAGAACCGTGGAATAAGAAGTCAAAAAGTGATTTGAACACCAGCAACATTTCCAGGAACTTTATCATTTTAAAGGCGTAATATGTAACATTTCCACATTAAAATGTCTAAAAACGTTTACAAAAATGATGGAAGAAGTAACTTTATTCAAGGTAACGGTGCATTTCATTTTGGCAGCCTGTCAATGGCGTCATATCCCCTTTACCCCTTCTAGTTGCTTTAGTGTATTTAGTTTATCTTGTCCAGGGATGGAGCACAATTTTTTATTCTCATCTGCAGTTCGTGGTTGTCCAACAATGAAGACAACAACTCCCATGATCCCACGCTACTCATACAAAATAATCACTCTTAATCATCACTTATGACCCACTGCAGAGACCCTACCGTCTGCCTGTATTTTCTGATTTTGTTGTGTTTGGGACATTTCCTCAACCCCTGGGCATGGGTGTGTAGCCCCCAGCCAATAACAGCGTGCAGTGTATGAGGACAACGCTGAAAAAATGCAAATATAGCAAATTCATGGTCACGCATTCAGCTTTTAAGCACTGAATATCCCCAACCGGTCAAGCTCGAGTGTCAAAACTGCAATAATATGTTCATGCATTTGCTCATTTATGTCTTGATGATGTGCTTTAGCTCCTGCACAGCTTTTGAGATATCGGTGATGGAAAAACAATTTGAATGTCTTCGTGCCAGGGGATTTTGTAAAAGGCAGCATGGAACATTGTATCTATGCGACACAATGACACGGTGCACTAAACCCAACCTGGCAACCATCTTAATGAGGTCATTTGTCATTTCCTGTGACGATAGGTACATGTAGACAGATGTACATTGGCACAGAACACACACACATATACACACAGGGAAGAGTAATAAATAACCCCCAAGGCCTACACCAAAATCTCATCAGACACAGATGGTATGTCTTATTAACAGACAACCTTCAGGCTCCAGACAAACAGCCGTCACTGGTCCAGGTGTTACTGCTTCCATTGCCGACTACCAGTGACTGTGGATACATGTCTCACAGTCATATTCTACATTGCATTGCTCGCCAATTTGACACTGCTCCGTTAAACGCGAGCTTTTTTTTCTTACCTTGAAACTGAAAGGCCGTTGCAAATGCCTTCAGCTGCTGCTGACAGCCAGTGCAGCACGGCTTTAAAGAAACATTTTGCACAAGCGTTGCTTTTGTGTTTTCTGCTGTTTGCACTGGCCAGCTCCGGGGCGACTGGTGTCTGGAAATCAAATGTGTTCTCAGAAGTGAGAAAGTCGGACTTCATTCATGGCAGCCAGGGCACCGGGCTTTAAGCAATGCAGATTATTTTACGCTGTGTTCCTTGGTGGGAGAGAATGAGTAGGGAAATGCAGGCAGGTCCATTTGGATGGCTTACATGCTGCTATTATTCTGGAGAGTTAGAGGCTCCAACTGTGGAAAACATGGCTGTGTAAAAGCAACTTTTCTCAACAGTGATTGCAATAATACCATGACGGGTACAGCAGACAGTGAAGTAATTCATACAATGTTAGCAGGGTTCACTGTATGCAAGAATAAATAAATGCTTATTTTCCACATTTACTTACCAGTTTTTATAAGATCATAAAAAAGTTATTATAATAGTCTTCATGATTCATTACTTTTCCTCTTAACAGTGCTCAAATTTTGACTAGACCTTTTATTTTAAAAGGGGTTTAAATGTTGACAATGTAGCTGATCACAAGCAGAATCATTCAGATGTGTGGAGTAGGATGATAATACAAACCAAAACTACATACTCAATATTGAATATTAAATATTGAATATTTTATGGTGAATTTCAAGCAACTTTGGTCAATAACTCATTTCAACCCACATTCAAATTAATGTGTTTAACCTATTGGGGAGGTGACATAGGGGTAGTTTAAATTTACCAGCTTGTGTGTGTGTGTGTGTGTGTGTGTGTGTGTGTATATATATATATATATATATATATGTGTGTGTTTGTGTGTTATATCGTGTAGGAATCAGTTCAAGGTAGAAGTGGGCGTGGAGGCCAGGCAGTCGGGCACGTGTAAAGTGTTTTTTTAGGGCAGCTGCTACTGTCGCTGATTGCTGAGGCCCCTCGTTCTAGGGGATTACCACACACACACGCGCACACACACACACACACACACACACACACACACACACGTGCACCCACATTTCTATTCATGCCTGGGGTCAGTTATTTTATCACAGTCTGCAAAAACACCCCACTGCCCCCCTCCCCGTACCACACTGAAACGCAGTGTATTGGTTCCCTGTGGATCCATAAAGTCAGTCAGCTAATTGAAACAGGAGATAGATAGTAAATCAGAGTGGTATTGCAGCGGGCTTTGGGACATACAGCTTTAGTAATCAGACATAGTGATCGCACTGCAGTTGGTGTAAGGACATTCAGAGAAACACTGGCCTCTATCTCCAGGGAATGTTTAAATATTCACAGAGCTTATATTTCACATCCACACTGTTGTCATAGAGATATTTTCGCTGCTTCCTGAAGATGTGAACATATCAGATCTATTTTTTCCTCATGAATTCTTCCGGAGGCTCATCAAATGGACTGAAAACATTTTACTCTGCACTACATACTGTGGAATACTGTAAAACAGAAACACGCTCCTCTGCTGTCCCAGTTGGCAAATGATGGCAATAAAGTTTGTTCAAAATACAGTCAATACAATTCACACAGTGTTTGTATTCCGTATCTGAAAAATCAGATATCAAAGGGCTGATTGCCATATATTATTTTGATCATTTATCATATTCGATTAAGAAGAATGACACATGTTGACTGAACTGAACATATCAATATAATAGATTTTCTCAAAGGAATAGCTTCTTGTCCAGAGTTAGATGAGAAGATTGACCCCACTCTCATGTCTGTCTGTTAAACATGAAGCTAACTCCAGCAGCCAGTTAGCTTAGCTTAGCATGAAGACTGGAAACAAGGGGAAACAGCTAGCCTAGCTTAGACAAAAGGAAACAAAATCCACCTTCAGACACGTTTAAAGCTCAGGTCAACAGAGTTAATGCTAAAAATATTTCACATGCCATGCTAATGCAAACTGTTCTCACAGCAGCCGTTTGAGTTGTCAAAGCAGGAAAAACACAGGTGTAACTAATAAGATTAATTATGGCTCCGCTCCATTTCGGTGTGCCTGTGAGCCATGTCAGCAAGCCAGCATGCACAATACCAGGGCCCTGGCACCGTAATGCCTACATGGAATACAACTGTCAGAAATGTTATTATTTACACCTGCGTTTGCCAAGTCATAATATCCGCTGTGAGAAAGGTTATGTAACCTTCATGTAGTGCTTTTTGCATGGGAAAACACATCACTTTGTTTCTTTGCTATTATATCTTTAATATCTGACAGTGATCCACAAACATTTTAATCATCTATTAAGTCTCAACTAATTTTGTACATATACTGAACTGATCACTCATTTTTCCCTTTTTATTTAGTTTTTGTTTACCTGTTTTCTTAAAACATGTAAATCAAAAATCAGGGATGACTCAGAAGCTGAGACACTTCTTCGTAAAGCATGTGGACACTCTTCACCAAAACATAGCTGGTATTCTTCCTACAAGGAAGGCTTGTATGTTGTAGAATAGTGAAAATGAGTGGCAGCTTTGTTGTGGTTGTAATGAAACAGTTTTATTATCAGGGTATCCTGGCTGTCGAATCGATAAAGAATGCTGTCTCAACAACTGTCATAATACAGTTTGCAAGGACAGTAGCACATGGGTTAAAATGTTATCAAGATACTCCTCAGCCACGCCAGCTTGTCTGTGCAGCAAATTTACACTTGACTTGGTGTTGTTTTCTCTTGATTGAACATATACGGTCCATTAACCAGCGTGCCACCCTTTTCAACCCTCCCTTCTGTTGCTCTGCCAATCTTTTGTCTTCTTAGCTGACACGATTTGACCCAATGTATTTCCTCTGACACTCTCCCATTGTCACCATGAGCTGCTTCGTCACAAAGCTCCACATCAGCATGCTAACATGTGCCCTGTAGAAGCGGCTGTTCTCACTTACTGCCAAAGGAAACATGCTCTTTTGGCCTCTTAACTTTCTGAAGTGTCATTGCCAATGCCTGTGTTCTGGAAGATTATACTCTAACTTATTAAAAGATTTTTTGGAAGACGGATCATCCACATTTGTTAAAGAGAGAATTATACATTAAAGACTCTTCAGGGCTCAGATCTAATAGCTGCTCGCCCTTGAAGGCACAAACGGAGCACTGAGACTGGTAATGTTGAGAGACAGGAGAGTGGAACATAGAGATAGAGGATTGCGTGTGTTTATTTTTTACTTCATATTCTCTCTGAATGTGCTGCATGCCATTGTATGTGTGTGCAGTTAGACCATGTGTGGCTGTTTGTCTGTGTATGTATGTGTGTGCACAAGTGGATTTGTGTGTGTGTGTGTGTGTGTGTGTGTGTTGGGGGGGGGGGGGTGCATAACACAGAGCCACAGCATCTGCCTGTTTTTGTGACACTCCTTTGAAGTCTCTTTGATTCTCCCTAGTGCCCGCTAAAAAAGACTTCAGACACTTTCTGTCTGATTGCCTTAACATGGCGTTGTCCTGGGATGCCCGGGCTTTTGAGGAGGGGGGGCACAGGAGGCAGAGCACACAGTTCAAACCAAAGTAAGACATCAACCAAGTAAACCAAGGAGAGTAATGAGGCTGTGCAATAGCTGGGGAAAACGTGCAATATAGGTATGAAAGTGTGAAATACCGCAACTGCAATGCATCTTAAAGCCACCTACAATCCACTACAACGCGTTTTGCTTGTTAAATTGTGGGAAATTTTCATATTATACTAATAAATGCTGTACATGTGGTGTTCTTTATGTGCTATAAATGGGCTATTTCATGATAGAGAACTTCCAGCTGTAACATGGATGGCCCATGTCATGTCACAAATGCACATAGCAGTCGTCTTAGTTTGAAATGTGAAATGTACATCCAGAAAGAAACTGTATCAGACCAGTCTTATTTCTGGTGTTACAGAGGCCGTGGGGTTGTTCTTATTAGCAATTCCTACTATGTATTGTTGACTCTCACTGGCAGCACGATTAAAGGGCTCTTCTGGGCAAAGTCATGTCAGAGCAGTTAAAAAAAACAAGAGGTCAAGAGAGAGGGTCAGGCCATCGATCGGCCCCCACACAACCACCCAGAGGAAAAAACATTTAAGCATGTTTGTGAAACTTTCCTGCACTTAGTTGTAGAAGCACTGTAGAAGCACTCCTCCACACTTACTGCGTCTCAATCTCGAATCTTCATACCTATCAATATACTGTGTATCGACATTTCTTAACTCATTGGGGTAGCATTAAAGGCTCTGCCTGTGATCCAGCCAGACCATTGACAGGGCGTCTTTCATTGTGGGAATTTATGAGTACACATAGAAATATGGGTGGATGTTCTGAAAAGCTTGAAATCTCCATTGGTACATTCAATAAACACATTTAGACATAAATACACGTGGAGGGATGCACAATAAACAAAAATAGATCTTACATGCTGTTTATTTCAGCTAAAATTATCACTCCAGTGGACTTTTTTCCTATCTATTCTATCAACAGGAATATCATGAAATCTTAACTTAGAGTCCCCACAATATCTGCAGGACATTGGTTAATATCACTTACCTAAATCCACTATGCATCTGTGTATCTGTCTCTTTCCAGACCATTTCAGATTTGGAAGCCCAGTTGTCAAGTCTCAGTGAGGAACTCCAGGTTGCCCATGCACAGCATAAACAACAGGTGGCTGAGATGGCTTTACTCCGGGAGGAGGAAAAACAAAGGGCGTTCCTGGACAAAGAGGCATCCCTGAACCGGCTTCGCTCTGACATCGAGCGCATCCGCAGCGACCTTGAGAGAAGCCACCAGCAGGAGAAGGACACTGCACAAGAGAAGGTGGGTGACAGGCAGTTTCCAATAGGATGCTGTCTGCATAAATCAGCTTACGTCACTCTCTGTTGCGTGTTAATGAGTGCCTGTTTAAATTAAGGTGACATAAAAAGTGACACCTCGTCGTGACATCAGTAACAGAAACTAACATAAAAGAGTGGAGAGAGTGGTTGACTGTGCAAGAAAGAGGGCATGACATAGCTTTGTTCAGCTTTGCAGTGAACAAGGAGTGAGTTCAAGACAGTTTTCAGCCTGTGGCTGTTAAAAGGTGTTTTGTTGTGCTGTAGCAGTATTCTCGCTCAGACAATCAAGATTTTTTTATCTTTTGTATGTATCACTCCCCTCCTCTTCAACGCTCTCTCTGTAAGTCTGCCTCTGTTTATGTATCTCCCATAGATATCAGAGAATATGTGCTGAAAGTTGTCTTTGTCAAGTGATTGTTTTTCATCAGTGTTGACAGTGAGAACAGGTTGTGTTTGTGTGCCTGTGTACGTGGGACCGGCACTGGTTGTGTAGAGCTTTTATCCAAAGCCTTTTACACTTTGCCAGTCACACACACACACACACACATACACACACACATTTCCACTCCAATGGCAGCAAGCTACCATGCAAAGTGCTGACTATCAAGAGCAATTGTAGTTCAGTGACTCGAGGACACTTAGACATGTGGACAGGAGGAGCCGGGGATCGAACCGCCACCTGTGATTAGTGGACAACCCGCTCTACCTGCCAAGCCCTCAGAGGGAGGAAGGCTCGCTTAGGTTCACCACTGTAGCAAGTATCTGCTGCAACCTGTGCCTGATGTCATGCCAGTGCAGTCATACAGATCAGTACATTTTAATGTCTGCGGATCCAAGCCAGAGTTAAACCTGTGCATATGTCACCCACAGAGCCTTATTGAGGTACTCTGTCCTGAACGCCACATAAAACCCAGCTTGTTACTATTACAGTATTTTACTACCTCCCAGATCCTTAAATGGAGAGTTCAGTAAGGTAAAGGGGCTACGAGCATGTACGCTACACGTCCTTACGTATTTGTAGAAATTAAATCTTTTTTGTTGACCCTCTTACCATCATGAGATATACCGTTTTGAAATGTCCACACACATAGGCGATCGTACTTGGATGAGAAACCACAGCATTTCAGTACAGTCATTATCCAGCTTTGCTTTTTGCTATCTTAGTGAACCAGGAAGTACTTCTGAGGTACCCTCTCTTTCTTTCCCTCTGTCTGTCTCATATTTGCTCCCCTCGCCACTACAGAAACTGGACCCATGGCTGGGAAATCACTCATAATCTTGTGCTGGTCTAGCAGGAAGCTGACCTAAGGTGGTGTTGATCAGAACCTAATCCCTCGGCAGGGCCCATCAAAGAGAGCATTTTTCATTAGACACCATCCCGCGCCAGCTGCGCAGCATTAGCCCCGGAATGCAGGGACCTCCAAAGCACCCAGACGGCCATTTTGGCTCCATATGGCACACAGGACCAGGGGTACTGAAGGGAGAGATCCGAGGAAAAGAGTGTGCTTATTAAAGGGTAATCCTCATTTGAAGAAATCGTGCCATTTCCTATCAGTCCCCTTTTCTTCATTTTTGGATATGTGAAAGCTGTTTTGCAGCTAAAAGTTATTTTATCTTTTTGGCACACTTTAATTCCTCTCTCTCTTCCCTCTTTTTTTATACATGGGGAAAAAAATGACCCACAGTTGTCGAGGAATCTGGAGTAGATTCAAAGCAGTGAGGCTGAATGTTGAACTTGAACTGATAACACTATAAGCCATGTGCTAGTTTCACTTTTTCTGAAAGAGATTAATGATTTCTCCGTCCTTTTTTGTCAGCTGAAAGTGCACGCACGCTTCAAAAACTCACCAAAGGTTGAATGTGGTACTTTTCCCCCTGTTTTCTACTTTTTAATCTGTCTCCAAGTTTGACTTCGGAGTGGGCAGGGAGAAGTTTCACTTCTTCCTTGTGCCCTGTTTTTTTTTTTTCATGGCATTGAAGTCAGTCCTCGTTCAGATCCATATTGACTCGTTCACCCTGTTTTGTAAGCTGAAAATTTCTCATTCTTTTGATGCAGACAGAAATGCTGTCCTCTGCAGTCCACCATGCTCTTGGAAGGCCAGTTTTTTTTTTTTTTTTTTACACATCTACTAGATCCTGGAAAAAAGGCCAGAGAAATCCATTAAATCCATGAATGGATTCCCATCAAAGACACATGCGTTTAGGGGAGAGACAGTGTGGGATACAGGGGGATGGGGGTGACGTTTTGGGAGTAGACAGTCGGAGCTGTTGGAATGAAATAATGAGAAACAGAATATCAGAGGAGATAAGATCAGACGTTAAGATAGTTCCATACATTTGAGCTGCATCAAAAAGAAAGGAGGAGAGAAGGAAAAGTGATGGAGGTAGGCTGAGTAGAAGGTGTGTGGAGGGGGGCGTTTCAGTGTGGTCGCTATTGAAGTTTATCTTTGCGTGTGTGTGTGTGTGTGTGTGTGTGTGTGTGTGTGTGTGTGTGTGTGTGTGTGTGTGTGTGTGTGTGTTCATGGATGAGACTGAATGCACACAACCCCAGACCTCCCAATCTCCGTTCTCCACTGAGGGGCCTGTGAAGCTGCCTCTGTGACAGATAAAAACGCCTCATCTCTAGGCTACAGTGGGCACGAATCCTGCCTCTCACCCACACCACCACCTCCTTATCTAACTTTCTTATTCTTCTCCACACCTCCACCAACCATTTCTCTCTGTCTTTCCCCACACACCCCCCAACTCTCACTCTGCCTTAAAGTTGTGGCAAAACCCAGAACCTTAGGGCTTTATATAAAGAGTTGGCCTTACTAGAAATCAGTGCTGGGCTTTGAGCAAGTGTGAGAACACAGGTTTTTAGTTCATGCACGCACACACACACTCCTCTGCATAATCACTCGCATATAAAACATGGGTCATACTTGCAATAAGTGCTTAATAGGCAGTAATTATTATCCTAAAGTTTCGTTAGTGGAGAAAAGGTCTTTTTGTTGGCCCTCTTCACGGCACACAGCTGTGTCCTACTCACTCCCTGCTTGTCAATACTAGAGATCTGAGATACTGTGAGACAAAAGATCAGAAGGCCTCAGGTTTGATAGGAAGTGAATAACGTCTGGAACCTTGAATTCATATTTTCTCTTAGTCTGGAGAACATAGCTCTTTGAACTGCTAGAGGAGATTAGATGTGCAAATTTTGTCTGATATGTTTGTGTGTGAGTGTCTGAGTGTAAGAGAGAACACACACCTATATGTACTTGGTATGTTTGCATATTGCACATGTACTGCACACTCAAGTGCTCTGCATTCTTATGGCTTTTAATTGTCACCATACGTGCACATACTAAAAAGTGTGTTCACAAAATACACACAGTGACCGCACATGGTGAAGCGCACACACTGAAGTGTGTGTGTGTGCATAGTGAGTTTGTATGTGTGTATGTGTATTGTGTATGTGAGTGTGAATGTGTACTTACACTTGCTGTATAGTAAGGGCCAAAACAAGTTTACTATAAGAAAAGAAAACAAAGTTGATATACTTGTCCAAGAGAGTGCATACTCCTGCTCCAAAGGCTTTTAAGTCTTTTGGAAACTGTTTTAAAACTATACACTGTTGCCTGTATTGTCTCTGTAATATTACAGTTTGTGAAAGGTGTATGATGTTTTCATACCTGCTTGTAAAATAGCTTTTTTGTACATGGATATACTGTACATATTGATGCCCTTTTTGTACTGTGGTTTGGTCTGAAAGTATCACTGTATTACTTTGCTCTCTTTGTCGCATTTCGCTTTCCATTTTGAGCAACCAGCACATGTGGATTGTAATAAAAGTGCTTTTACCAACTCTCTTATTTTTTATTGCCTATAATCATCAGTCACTGCTAAAGGGAGCGCTGCCACTAAGAGATTATTAAGTATGGTCTCTGCAGAGAATTAAGTGCTTCTCACCCTTTCTGTGTGTGCGGAACAACATTTGGGATGCTATGACAAGCTTTGTTTGTAATATCATTGTCAAAGGCCAAGGGAGGATATGGCTCACAGCCACTATGACTAGGTCAGTGGGTCACTGAATGGACAAGGTCTCTCTTTCTCTCTCTCTTTCTCTGACATACATTCACAAACAATGATACTGACAGCGCCAGGAAAATTGTCCTCAGTCTTCCTTGAAAATGAGAGTGTCATTGTGAGAAACTCGTCTGTTGTTGGAAATTTGGTAAATTTCAAGAGCAGGTGACTTTTGAGGGATATCACTGCCAGTTAAAACTCTCTGAGTACCCTTAGCAGTGTGCAATCATAAAGTAAATGTGATTATTATCTTTTTTTAAGCATTTCTATTAGGGTACAGTACTGTAGGTATGACACAAAAACTCAACAAAAAAAGCGTTCGTCTGAAAGTGCGCTATATGTAAGATTCAACCCAGTTCGCCCATGTATGTCGTGGTGATGTTAAAATGATAAATTAGCTTTAAAATGACAGTGTGACAGGAAGGGTTTTGCGTGTCGGGGCAGAGTAAAGTGACTGCAGGGGCATAGCAGTGACAGTTAATGGGCAAATGGATGTGACAAATGTGACCTTTGGCCTGTGGTAACAGCGGCAGGCTGGAAATGTTGGACGGGCTTCCTGTCACCACCCTGGTCAGAAGGAAATGTAGGAAATAGAGTTTACACACACTCATGCACACACTACTGTATGTCTGGGACCCTCTCTACACCTGCTGTGCAGTTCCAGGATGTCAGACCCCAACACGCAGATTAGAAAGTTTTCATTCATCTGAGAAGGTGTTGCCCCTCAATTCACAGACTTTTGTTAACGATGAGTGACCTAGTAAACATGTTTGATCTAAATTATACCTGTTTTTCTGTTATATCCCAGGTGCAGCTAATGCTTACAGGTAAATTTGTTCCTTTTAGCTTTAATGTCATCACTTAGGCCAGTTTGTCAGTTCCTCTTTGAACCAGACTGACTGTCAGTGGGTAATAGCACAAATATAGGATAATCTGGGGTTTAAGGCAAGATTGACTTGTCACTGTGGATCAAAATTTCAACATTTATACAATTAAGTATGAAAAAGACATGACACACATGTAATGACATCCTGCTTTGTAGGAGAAGGATCATTTATGTTAACTCAATTGATCTGGGTTGACACAATAATTATTTCTTCACAAAATAGAGTTTTGAGTGGAAGTTATTCTGTTTAATTAAATCCAGTTTACCTAATTCCATGGGAGAATGTCAAAAGTGTGGTGTATTCACATTTCTCCTGTCTTACAGGGACATCTTGTGGCAGCAGCTGGTACACAGACTGCAAAACCACTTGCTCAGTTTTTTGAATGTGTGTCACCATGTTGACTTTCTAATATTGTTATTAACTACAATTTATCTTCCAGAATCATATGTAATATATTCATATGTGCAAAAAAAAGTAAAATAAAATACAATAAAAGGAATGTCAAGACTGTGAGTGACCAACCAGCAACTGCTTTGAAAACTGTAGACACAGTAGTGATAAAACCCATCAGACACCATTAAGAATCAGTTATCACATGAGACCAAATGCTGTCAACTGTAAACTAAATGCTGGAAATCTAAGTCGAAATGTCTATAAAATAATCTGAATTGAACTGCTTCAATAATCATTAAATTTCATCCTTGACTTTGAAAAAAGTAGTTTAACAAAACAAGTACCACTCAAGGTCCATTTACTAACTTTTCTGAAACTATCAATTCTCTCTTATGGTCTTCATCAGCTCATTTCTTGTTTACAGTTTGCTCAGATGTCATAAAGATGGATCTTGTCAAACATAAGTTGGAAATGTTTTGTCAAACCACTTCTAAGGTCAAGAATAACTTGTCAAGCTTTGTTGACTCCCATACCATTTTTAAAGAGCACTGTCATGAGTGAACAGATTTATGAATTAAGCAACATTTATTAAGTAATACTCTGAAGAGGTGTATATTTACAAAGTCCTAAGTTATTTGAAGGCAGTAGTCTAATCCTGTTTGACAGCAAGTGATATGTTAAAATGTGTTGTACTAAACT
>JAPZEA010000009.1:12783081-12796603 GCA_029783685.1 Heniochus monoceros
GCTGATTGAAAATATGTATATGGATAAAATAATCAGACAGGAATGTCTATTAATACCTGTCAAATCTAAGTCCTTCATCATATTGATGCAAAAATCCTGTAAATTCAGTATTGATTTGCCAAAATGATCTAATGCACATAAATACATATTCAGGATGTAGCAAAATCTTTGATGTTAGACTAATGCAAATGGTCCAATGGTATATATCATACTGCTTGATCCAAATATCTTGTCTGGCCTGCTCCGTTAAGGCCATAGGCCACAGTCCCGTGCACTTCAGGTGAATTCTGTTAAATATTGAAAAGCTGGAAAGATCTCGTGTCCTCAACAGGTGACGCTGGGTCCTCGGCAGAGCTGCGGCCGAGCTAAATCTGAGACCTCCCTCTCCGCCTCCGTGGCTGCAGGTGTCATCGCTCTCACTTTGGACGCCAAGTGAGCTGCTCTCCCGCACATAACATCCATGCATGCAGGCGGGTGTGATCGGGTGATGGGAGCATGATGTTTTTCTCTGTTTGGCCTCTTCTCAGCCCCGCGCTAACCTGGAGGGATGTGCAGCACATTATTGTCAGAACATCAAAAGCTCGTCATCTCCTCGCTCCTGACTGGCACGTTAACGGAGCCGGGTACAAAGGTATTCCCTCTGGACTTCTGCTCAGTTCCAAGTTTCCAGTTTTTTTTTTTTGTTGTTTTTTTTTTAATTTTAGCTTCTGCAAGTCGTATTTCTGTCTGGTTGCTCTCACAGATTTGATGTCTGTAGATCTAAATCCATGAAGTGGTTTTCCAGGCTTCTGAAGAGCAGGACCATGTCAGTTCTCTTTGAACTCCCAAACACCTGCAGCGTAAGTGATCTGAAGTGATGGTTCCAGGCTATTTGTGCACGTATGTAGTGTGTGCATGTGGTACTCAACATCTCTACAGGCTGAGCTATTAGAGAGATGAGAGAGCAGTAAAACGTCAGTATTAGCCCCAAATCAAGCCAACGTGCTTATATTAGCTTTAAAACAATAATGCTCATTTTCTCCAAGTGTACCAAAGGTTTTTATTTCTAACAACAAGTAGCCACATTTTAGTCAAACCCGAAAATCCCCTTCAGGGTCAGCCGGTAAATCAGTAAGTAGCAGGTTACTGGCAAGAATATTAGAAACAAAATAACTTTCAAAATATAAAACTTTACTGGATTTAACAAATAAAACTATTAGTTCTTCAAAGAAGTTTAATTCTAAGAGTCTATTATGTCTTGATTTCGATGCAGTGTGCGTGTCTGAGGGTTCATTCATTTCGACTGCTTCGGTGTGCCTGTGACTTTGTGTGTGACTCTGTGTGTGTGTGTGACTTGGCATGTGTTTAGGGACTGTCTACAGGGGCCTGTTCAGCTCATGCAGAACAGCGCTGTGGGACAGTATCAGGTTACCTTGCATCACTGCGCGCAGACAGCTGCGGAACAGTTATTTTTGATCATGGAACAAAGCATCGTGTAGAGTCCTACCTCAGCAAATCTTCTGTGCGTACACACACACACAATATGTAGGCTATCTGCGAGCGTGTGTGTGTGTGTACATCTGTAAATGTGCACAGGCGTGAGCGTCTTCTGAGGCCCATCTGCAGTTGTTTTGTGTTTGCAGGGGAACAGCATGTCCCCATCCCCTCTGATGTCTGTTTGTGCTCAGACGGCAAGGTCGGCCCGACTCAGACAGACGGGCCGAAAGCTCTTGATGCACCTTTTTCCTCCACCCAAGGCTGCGCACACCTCCAGCAGCTGCCCGTAACCCACAGTGAACTAATATCCACCTGCGATTAACCTCGCATTACCGAACCCAACGTGTTATCGTCTGGAGTCCAGAGCCTTTAGGCTGCACTGACTCACGGTGTAGCCTCATATAACGCACCATTAAACGATTATGAGGCTTCACGACTGCACCACCTGACCATAAGCACATCCACGGCCAGTGTTGTCTTTGGAGGTGGGCAGAATGGGGGTACCTTCCACTGGGGGATGTGGCTTGGGCTGATTACCGCAACAAAATTATTGACCTTTAATCTCCCTGGTTCCCAGAAATGTTTTTAAGTGGTAACAGTGAGACGCTGAAGGAACTGGATGTTGTACAAATAATAAGAGCTTGCACAGTTAGTGCTGCAAGACATAATGAGTCATGCACAAAGAAACATGCTTAATTTTAAAATTCTGTGCAGGATTGAAATACATTCAATAAAGAAAATGGCACTGTAACTGTCTGATGTGCATTAATGGCAGCGGTTGTATAGGTGACAAATATGAGAGGCGCCGCCAAGCCTGAGTGGCATTCACATTATTGTGGAACAGCATGGTTTGCACATCTCTTTTGTTATTTTGTAAATGGCTTTTTTCCTCTCCCTGGCAATGATCCCTCGCTGATGTGCGCAGTTTGCTGCGTGGAGCTACACTGCACCGAAAGTTCATTTGTTTTGATCGCTGACCCAGAGGTGGGCTGACGCTCGTGAGTCCGGGTCAATGCCTGAAAGCTATTGCTTGAGCTGCAATTACAATGATGTGATAAATGAAAATGGTGTGTTTATGAAAGTAACTATGAGAGTGAATCGTCATTATATTAAAACCAAACTAAACAAGATGTGCCAGGTGAAATATGAGCCTTCACTGTGCAACTTTTCTCTGTGGACTACTGTTAGCAACGGTAGCACTGTAGCCTGTGGCAAAAGTCAGATCATCAGGTAATTAGCTTAGCTTGTTGCAGTTGCAGCAGCTCTTTTAATGTCATACTAAGTATTAAGTACTAAGTATTTACCAATTTGATTGATTGAAGCCTCCAATAAAACGGTGTTGGTGTCTATTCTTGAAGTTCCCTCCGTGGGATCAGTAAAGTCGAGCTCATTAGTTGTTCCTTAATATTTACAGCCAGCATCTGAACTAACTGACATAGCTAACGTTAGCTTGCTACCATATAACAGCTAGATTGAAGAGATGATACGGAATATGTTCAACACATCTCGCTTAACACTTGATCAAAATGCTGTTAAATAGAGTCATTTTACAGGAATAATACAATTACCTTAAATTATGAAGTGTAATGTTATCTTAAAATAATAGTAGCTTAGGTTAGCATGATTGGATATTTGCCACTTGTTCTGAAACTGCATGAAACAAAGTAATACCAAAGGATTTACAGTTATGGTTAATCTATCTTTTGTACCCTTAAAACATTACATTAAAGCTGATTTAGTACATTTTACATATAACTATAGTATAGCTAAGACATTCCTTTAATTTCTAAAGTTTAATTAGCGACTAGCTAAGAACTTAGGGGATATTCTTATTCCCTAAGTTCTTTGGGGGTGTTTTTACTATTTGTAAAACTTAATAGTTTTACAAATAACTGGTACAATCCATGCAATAAAACCTGCTATCTGCAATTTGCTATTTCCCAAGTACAGGTCAGCATCTGCCCCTCTCTTAGTCTCACAAACATGTAATATTCTTGTCTCTGTAGCTGATCTCACAGTTTAGCACTTACCCTCGAACATAACTGCCTCTCAAAAGTAAGTTATGGGGTAATGAAGTGTTATTAAACTAGATACAATTATTCTCTGAGAGTTTTGTTTTCATGTTTCAAGAGGTTTTATAATAATCAAAGATGAATATAATTTGGTTGTTATTGTTCAGAGTTAATTGTCTAGTGGGTATCACTTGCAAACGAGAATGTATGAGTGATGATGAATACAAATAGGTCAAGTCTTCTTCGTACTTGCCTGATTGCTTCTGTGTGTGTGCGTGCGTGCGCGTGTGTGTGTGCGTGTGTGTGTGTGTGTGTGTGTGTGTATCTTATGTGTAGACAGTGCACTGTTGACTTGAATGTTTCCATGGATGAAGTACATGATGGTAGAAGGCTGATGTCCACTCAGCAATCAATAGAAAAGTGCACCTATCGGCCCCAGTATGCCTGCTAATCAAACCGCTCTGGAGGGAAGTATTCAGTGCACCTAGCACACACAGCAACAGAAGAGTGGAAGGAGATGAACAGAGAGATGAAGAGAAAAGACAGAAAAGCATGAGGTGAAGCTTTCTTTAAACATGAAAGTCTTTATTTCAATCATCGACAAATGGGTGAGGAGCAGAGAGCCAGATATCATATTACAGAGGGAATAGAAGGCCATGTCCATTGAGAAGCTGCTGCAGCCAAAGTCGATTATTCACACTCTTATTCACAGTCCAATTGAATCAGGACATTTTCTATCTTGATGTCCCGGTGAAAGGCACTCTTAGAGTGCATGTCAATGGCTGTGTCCACCAGGTGTGTCAGGATCATCTGCAATAGAGAGAGAGAGATGAAGATGAAAGGGATTGTAAGGAAGTATTTTGTCCTGATTCTTGACAAGGTGGAAAAGTCTCCTAAACAACAAAATGATAATGACATGACAGTGTAAAGTATGGCAACGATATACCAATACACCAATGAGCTCCATATGATTTTTATACATGAACTCAGATTTTCTTGTAAAGGTACAATCACACCAACCTTTAAAATAAAAAGGTTTTGCAAGAAACTCTATTTCCATCTTTTCCATTTCCATGGAATAGATGCAATTAGTGGATTTGTCGGTGGTTGTAAAGTAAATCCACACTAATCTTTTGTATGTATGTTGTAAGTTCAGCTTTGGTGAATTTTACACATTGGTGCTTTGGACTGAATAGCAAGATAGCTTGCTGAATTTTGAACGAACAGAGAGCCGGAGAGTCTAAGTGGAAGGATGCTATCGTAGTTTGTTAGCTGTGTTGCACCACTTTTATTTCACCTCATCTGTCAGGGTACAAACTGCTTCATAAAAGAAGCATCATTTACAGACCAGTTATTTGACAGCTGGTACATCGTTTGAAAAACTCTCTGTCCTGTTAGCAACTGAGCTAACAAGTTTTCCAACCGATATTCAGCAAGCTAGCTAGCACAAAGAGCTATTGTAACCACACATGTGACTGTTTATGACATGTTCTTGGCTGACTATCATGTTAGCCTTTAGCTCTCTAGCTATGGTAGTTCATCAACTGCAAGTATGTCTTACATCACCCAATTTCTAGCACCACCTATTTTGCAAGGACTGGTGGATGAACTTTGCTGTCACTTTGTTGTGTGACCTGGCCTTTATACTGTGCAGTGAAATCTTAACACACCAGTAAAAAATGGTGACAAATGCAGCTTTTCAGCTGTGGTTCAACAAAATCCAAAAAGCTGACACACAGAAACATTCTCCATCCAACTACTGTACCTTTGCGTCATGTTCATTAAGGGATCCTCGGCAGGATTGAAGGTACATCAGGAGGTCCATTGAGAGGACTGGTCTTTCCATAACCAGTGCTAACTCCTGGTCCAGAATGTACCAGTCCAGCAGGGACACAGCAGTGGGTTGTTCAACTGATCCTGTAGACCAGCAGCTCTCAGCATGAAAGCTACCTTGACAATGATGTTAAACACCCTAAACCAAATGCATGCATACCAAGTGGTTATGGCCTGAAGTTCCACCAGCTTCATTTTTAGGAGATAGAGTAGTGAAATAAATATTTAGCGTTCAGGTTGTAGTTTGAATTTCAGCAGTTACTCTTCATCAAGATCTAATTACTCACTGTTTCACATGCCACAGCCTCACTGGGAATGTGCTTGATTGCCACCTGCAAGACAGAGCATAAGTGAATGTGATAATGTGTGTGAGCATGTGTTTGTAAGTCTTACTGGTAAATGGTCCGATTTGCGGAAGCCATCGTACACTGATCCGTAGCCTCCTGTGCCCAAGAAAGCAATTGATGGTACTTGTCCTCAAAATCAGCTAAAAACACAAACACAGTTTTTGTTTTTACCTCTTTTTACATGTCTAATTCCAAACCTCTCTCATTTATGTTTCAATTAATCTCAAGGACTCAGAGTCAGATGTGTTGGTGTTGTTGATCTTGTCTTCTTTTCAGCTGCTCAACACTGGCCTTTCTCTTGTCCCGCTGGATCCTTCCATCTTCCACTGACAACACACTGTGTTCAGCGCCGTTGGTGAGGTTACTACACCTCATCCGTTTGTGGGTTATCTCTCCATCGTCACCAGCCTTCCTCTTTCTACACTGACATCTTCCTGCATGTTGTTGCAGGGGTCAGTGGAGTGGCTGATGTTGCCTCTCCCCTGAATATTTGTCCTGGCTGATCTTGCAACATCAGTGGCATTCCCTTTTTGTTCCTCCATCTTGAGATCCATCAGCATGCTGTTCTCTTAAATAAGACAATGAGCTGTAGCTGGATGTACTTCACACTTACCTTGATCATTTTCAGAGGTCACAGTCATCAGCTTGGGTAAACTGAGTGACTTTGTCCAACTTTCAGACAAGATTTTCTGAACATACAAACAACTGCAGATACCTGAAGAGTGTGTGCTGAAACAGTAAGACTTGCCGGGTAGGGGGGTGAAAGAGTTTTCAGAATTTGAAAAGCACAACACAAACAAAACACAACACGACTATGAGCTGTAACTGGATGCACTTCACACTTGCCTCGCTTTGCTCCCTTCCACTCTGCCAAGTACCCCTGATATGCACAAACACACACCTGCAGCCAACAATAGAGGCCTTATTCAGGGTGGGCACACTGCTGATCCAGCCGGCCCTGTATCAAGGACTGTGATCTGGACATGGGCGGCTGCCATGCAAAGACCACAGTGCTGCAGAGTTTCTTAAAAGTCAGAGCAGTCAGAGCAGCACGAGATGCTTTGCTTTTATCTGCAGCTTTTAATGATGATCTCATCATCCACAACAACGAACTTAACCAGAGGGTGTCACAGCATTGTCATGTAGACATAGTTTTCTCCAGCACACTCGTGGGAAGAGATCGGGCGAAAAAAGCTGAATTGAGCAGTTCATGATATAACCGTCTACTGTCATTATATTCTGGATGCTAAAGCCAGATTTAACCACGTCTAAATGCTGTGTTTTCTCCCTTCCGGTGCTGCTCGGCCTCAGACATAACACAACATCCCCGTGGCCATGACATCACTGTCTAAATAACATGCTTGTTAGGAATCTCCCTTGATGTCTGCTGCTGCACAGAGGGATGAAAGCAGGCGAATGAAAGAGAGGGCAAAAGCCATCAGATGCGTCTTCACGAGCAGCCTTTGGCTTCAAAGGCAAACCTCGGGCGCTGTGACAGAGAACAACAGCTGATGACGTCATGGAGGGCACAGGACATTTAACCAAACCTCCTCGCTGGCCCGGAGCAATTCTCAGAGCCCAGAAGGAGAGGGAAAACAAAGATGCAGAAGAGGGTTGAGGTTTAATGAGGAAGAGAGGGAAAAACAGAGAGCACCAGGGTTCACGGGGGTCGGCGTGTGAACGCATCAGGGTGGCAGGCGAGATCAGAGCTACGGGGAGGGTTCCCGTGTTTGGGATAGGAGGGAAAGATAAATAAGCCAGGACGGCTGCACAAAGAGAGGCAAGGAGGAAACGGGAATGTTGAGATTCCTAAAGGAAAATCTGTGTCGCTCTCTCTCTCTCTTTCACACACACACACACACACACACACACACACACACACACACACTGGTACTGATGGAGCAAAGTGGTAAACAGACGTGTGTGTGCGTGCGTGCGTGTGTGTTTTGTAACCATGGAACATGAGTTTTAGAAGTTTGTTATGGATTTGTTTTCAAAATGACAGGCTTTCACAACAACTCCCTTCCACTGCTGCGTGCCAGCAGAGAGCGTATGTTTTACATCATGACTCTGCTGCTCGGAGTAAAAAATGTTCTAACAGCAGAAGATCAGGCCACACGGTTTATCTCTCAGTAACCTTGCTTTCATAGGAATGCTTGGTTGTAACTTTCAGTAAAGTCAACGTTTTTTACCATTTCACAGAATCTGACGTTGTCCTAAAGGTTATGGGATGTGAATGTTGCCTTCCAGGAAATATTTTATGATCTTTCCTATTTCCAACAAATCCCAGAATGCTTTGTAACATACCCTGACACTGCAGTGTTGATGTTGATTCAACATAATCATTGAATGCAAAGTGACGGGTTCTCCAAAAAGCTCTTCTGCTTTTTTAAACATTCACCATGAATGACTTTTAGATAGCTGCACTGTTTTCCACTGTACCTTTGATGAAAACTTCCTACAATCCATCCTACATCCTATAATTTCATTTTATGTTGTCTGCAACCAAATGGATCCCAGGGATGTAAGATTGGCCAGCGTTATGATGTCATACAATATGATAAAATAATCAAAACTTTATTTGCCAGCTTTGATTTAGTAGCTTTCGTAGTTTATTCACTAGCTTTTTCCAGAGTCTGCAATCATATCTTAAAGCCATCTTCCGCAAATTAGAACACAATGTGTTATTTAGCAATTAGTAAGCTGTGTCTGATAACTTGATTAATGAGAAAGTCATTTAATAAAATGCACCATGCAAACACAAGATAAGCTGAAGTAATAAAGGCCTTAAACAAGACGTACCTCTACAGTATGGTACCTCGAGATTATGCAATGATGCAGTTCAAACCCATCTTACACTCTCACCTGCATACAGCTGGCCAATCAGAGCGTGAGCAGGGTATGAACGCTGGCCTGTCAGTTCTGGAAAGTTGCAGGACTTATCGGACGCAGCCCCCTTATTCCAGCATTGGAGAGGCGTCGGGGGAGGAGGTTGTCAAAGCTGTTTGACCCTCCAACAAGCAGTTCTGACGTCTTTAGTCATATGACCACTTGGTGATAGCAAGTTATTCTTAGACAGCTGATGTCGTCTGCGTCTGGATGGTGCGAAGGCCATGAAATATGGCTGAAAGCTTGTGAAAACTTCAGAAACTCAAGCTTGAGTTTAGAATAATTTAGAAGACATGTGCTCCCAAGGCCAATAACGAGCCTCCGTGCTCATCACCCATATGCTTCTGTGTGTTTTCCTTCTGATGCAATATCTTTCGCTCCGGGCACAAACACACAACATCTATCTGATCAGAATGATACCTGGCAACCCACCCTTACTGAAAACTGAACATCATCAGCCATCTAAACCATGTTTTCCCTTTTTTGTGTGGAAGCACATAAACCAGCACCTGCAGAAACCCCCTTTGTCGCCTTAAGCTGGGAGCCAAGAGTAAAGAGAGGATATTGGCACCACACAATGGTCGTAAAAATCCAAAGTATCCCAAACAAACTTCATCACTCCCCTGCTGGCCTGTCGTCCCCTCTGATCTCGCTCCTCTTTCATGCTCCTCTGGTAAGGCCCCCTCTTCCTCTCCCTCCCTTGTCCCCATTCTCGCTCCTTTTCGTCTCCAGGCAACAAGGCAATGGAGGTCTGAGCAGAGAGAGAGAGAGACAGAGACCGGCAGACAGAGAGATAGTGAGCCGCTCTTGAAACTTGGGAGACAGCTATGCCAGGAATGCAGGTACCTGCTGTGAGGACAACAAAGTGAGGAGGACCTCCATAGGAGCGCAGCGTGGGCAAGCAGCACGTCGGTGTGAGGGAACCCAGCCCACATTTCAACTCTGCTCGCCTGCTTCTCATGCAAAGCAGTTGTTCAAAGTTGAGTTTCAAAGGTGTGTTTGTCACTGTGTGAGGCTCCTCAAGATGCTACGTGACAGCGGGTCTGAAACAGCTGAGGAAAAAATGAAATGTGTACTGATTATCCAGCTTTATAAAAAACCACCTGAAATATTTATTTACAATGCAAATTCATGCAGAAAGATAAGCATATTTACCACGTCCTGCTTATAACTGAAACTTACTGTAAATGACATGACCTCATCTGACATGGCTGTGGCATATTTTTCTGACAAATAATGGCAGGGTGGGCTGTGATGTTGGTTTTACCGCATAAAAAAGAGAGACTGAAGAAGTCTTGGCTTTCTTTTTCTTGTTTTGTCTGTTTCTTTCACTCTCTACCTCTCTCTGTCTCTCCGTCTCTTTGCTGTCTATGTTTTCTCTTCATCTCCCTCCTTCTCCCTCCGTCTCTCTCCTAGTCTGTGTTTTATTCAGCAGAAACAGAGAAGCCACATCACAGGGAGACCAGAAGGGTTTGAAAAGGAGGACGGAAGAGAAGAGAGGAGAAAAGAAGAGAAGAGAAAAGAAGTTTATAACAAAGTGTAGGAGAGAGCTTGAGAGAGTGTGTGATGTGGCTGAGTAAAAGGACACAGATGACAGAGAATACTTTAAAAAAAGAAAAAAGAACATTATTTAGTGGTGGTGGTGGTGTGTGTGTGTGTATGTGTACACATCGATCTGTGTGTCCCTGCAAGTGCATGAAAGCGTATTGACCTGTGTGTGTTTTATTGTGCGTCATATATGTGAAAACATGGTATACAGATGATGCATGAAAGCATTTCTCTTTCTATACTTCACAGTGTATGTGTCAGCGTAGAGCACAATAGTGTGTGTGTGTGTGTGTGTGTGTGTGTGTGTGTATGTGTGTGTGTAGATACCTCAAGGATCAACTGATGTGAACTGTGTATAAACCACTTGGGCATACATGTATGTAAATCATGGTCATGCCAGTAAAGCAAAAAAAAAAAAAAGAATTTTAGAGCACAGCCATGAAAGAGAAGTGATAAAATGTTTGTATGCGTGTTGTGCGTTACTACTGTCATACCATGCATATCTTTTAGGAGGAGACAGACTCCGAGAGAAAGAGAGGATGCTGAGGGGCACTGACACGAGTGATAAATAAGTTATCTAATCAAGTGACTGATGAAGCAGAGAGTGGCTGATTGGAGTGACGGGGTCAGGATGGAGAAGGTCAGTGTTGATTTCATTAACTAACTGGACTTCCCCTAAGACACCAGGACATAGGTCAACTACCTCGTTTATACGGCACAGATAAAAAGGGGCAGATTTACCCGACAACATCAAACAACCATGAATTCCTCAAGAGCAGACTGAAGGACACATACCTTACATTTGGATGTGATGAACGTCAATCAGCCAACACGTACTTTTCAACACCTAAGCAATGAATCACACCTGATTTCCAGTTGTTGTTTTTTTTTATACAGGATTAACTCAAACCTGGGTTTACCAAACAGCAATACTTTTCAGAGAGAGGCAGTGATTTGTGGGGGAATGTGAGAAATCACTAATTCTTCAAATCAGGGCAACCACCACCTTTAGCTGCAACTCTATCTCTTCAAAGTTACAAAGCGCTTTTCAAAGGCGTAAAAATAAATGCAGAAAGGAAATCAGCAGTAAAAATAAATGATAATCGAAGCGGGCGATAAAAATAAAACCAAAAAGAACAGTACTGAGTAGAAGTCACGTGAGAAAAGCATTGCAAAAATAATAAAGTAGGGTCCCTCTGTGTACAGGCTGGATGCAAACCAATTAGCAGCTTCTGTCTGTTTTTATTATTATCTGAGGCAGAGTGTGGTATGCATGTCATCAGCTTATATAGATATAGGACAGCATCTACGATAAAAACATGAGTACATCTGAATGTCATGCTTATGGCTACTCATCATGCTGCAGCTAACTTTTCAGTGGTCTCATCACAATGGTTTCATTTAGATCGGAGAGAAAACAGTTTGGTAAATCTACTAATCTGGTATTTGCATTTACATGATCATCTTAGAAAACCTGTATACCCAATACTGCTTCTCCTCATGATTGCTCTGACTAATCCAAAGCAGCTTTCAGGGCCGTGGACAGCACCGAGAGTCAGCTCTCTTTTGAAAGCCGGTGTTTTGTGCGGAGCTGTCCATGGTGCTGAAGCATTGGGGTTGTCAGGGTGTTAAAATTATTAGATTCAGATGGTAAAATTTAAATCAAACTTCTAATCTTGCATTAGCATTTTGGGGTAGCACTTGACCTTGCCGTGTTACACTCGATTCTGCTGCAAACATGATGCAAGTCTGATCTTGTAAAGAAAAATCCAATTCAAAGCTCGCTTTTGGGATTTTTTTGGGAAAATCTCCTCATGCATTAAACGCTTTGAGTACGCAAGTGGGTAAGTAGGTCTTGTTGGCCTTGTTCTGTGGAATTTATTCATTCCCCTTTGGCAGTGCGGCTGGCTGGAGTCCCTTTGATCCAAATGTCAACGTGACCCACAGGTTCTTGTTATATAATGCTGTTTTCTGAGTTTCCCAAGGTGGGCAAGTCTATATATGTATGTGGAAGGAGGGTACGTGAAATATCAGATGAGGACATTTATGCTTGTTTGTGTGGGAGCTTGTGACTTCAGGGCTCATGGATTCTTTCACTGTAGCAGAACTTCAGTGCACAGAGTAAACTTGCAGAAGGAGGAGAGTCTCAGAAAACAGAAAGAAAGGACAGAGGACTGACAGGTAGGATTGTGGCCTACGGTCTGGTCTTGAGTGTGTCTGTGCGTGTACGGACCTGCAGACAGAACACTGTCTCTGAGGCTGCAGGGCAGTGAACATGACGATGACAGAGTAGTTCCTGGGTGGGGCCTTGACGAAGCGGCGGAACTTGTCCCCGTTCATCCGGACGACCGACCGCCGAGAGGACCACTCCATCATCTGGTCAACCTTCTCTGACAGCAGATTCTGAACACACAGACAAGGAAAAGGGCAGAGAGGACAATGCACCCCATTAGGATTTTCAGATTCACACAGAAACACTACTCCTGTGAGTCCAACGACGCTAAAGAACAATAGATTACAAATAAAGGCATTTCAGTTCTTTAAAATATACATTTCAATGGGGAATATTGTACTTTTACACCACAATTTTTATGTGACAGATGTAGTTAGGATTATTATTAACACTTTCACTTAGTAAAAGATCGCAAAAATTTTACTATCACTAATCCTGCCATAGGGAGAAAAAAGCATTTATAGTCGAGACATTACAGAGAAGTAGCAAAGACATTCTGGTTCACTACTATAAAATGACAAATTTGTACAATACCCTGATATCAGCCAGTTTACCAACAGAATATGTCAACATCTTTTACTTTGCTTGCCTGAAAAACTGGCAATGTATCTTTAGTTCTATGGCATTCAAACAATTCCCTGACCAGCAAAGAGCCTTACGGTATACACCAGCTGCTCTCAAAGTCCTAAACTGATACACAACAAGCTGTAGCTGGATGCCAATTGCTAAATCTAGATTTTAATAGGTTTTACTCACGGCCTGGTTTGACAAATGGGATACAAACAACGAATCCAGAATACATCAAACCAAACCATTATTTACAGAAAAGGAGCCCTGACTTGGCAGCCTGGGTGTGTGTGTGTGTGTATACTGCAAAGAAAGGCCAGAGCTCTTGGTTGTGTTTGTGTGTGAATTGTAGGAGTTGATTAAATCCGGCCCGGCTTTACTAAAAGGTCACAACTGAGTCAGCATCGGACGCAAAGCTAAAGGTAAACAACACACGGCATAAACCGTAAATGGTTCTAATAGCCAACTCATATGATGGCGTACGGTAATGTTGCTGTGTGTGTGTGTGTGTGTGTGTGTGTGTGTGTGTGTGTGTGTGTGCTTGTGAATTTGTGCAAGGAAAGATGTCTCTCTGGCCAGTGGTCAGAGGAAAAGACTCTCTGTATTATAAATAACTC
>JAPZEA010000009.1:12798027-12819478 GCA_029783685.1 Heniochus monoceros
AAAGTGTGCTCTCTCACAGCCTCAGACACCTTAAAGTTTGTGCGGTGGAATATTAAAAAAAAAATACCTACCATTAAAGGCAATATCAGTTAAAGGCGCTCCCTATAGACCAACCAATTTCTGGACCATTTAAGTGCTTTTCAAGAAAATAGCCTTTTCTATGACGACGACAGAACTTTAATCTTCAAACAAACCTTATCCAGCTCTAGTGGGTTTTTCTCACCACTCTTATCTTCTTGCGAGCGTTGTCGGCAGAGTGAATTTCTATATATTCTTACTTTCTTTGTCAGCGTATATAAACAAACCCAAGGCCTTCACAAATACGCACCTCCCTGCTTCCAAAAGTTCGATAAAAGTCCTTTTCTTTCTTTCTCCCGCTACACAGATAGGAGAAAACGGGTTGTTAGCTCTTTGAGCCGGCTATCAGAAAATCCGGGGGAAATTACGCTGAGCGCAGCAGCCGTACAGCAAAGGGTGATTACAAATTCAAATGGATGCTTTTACATCAATGGAAGCCTTTGAAGACCTCTTAATGAGCAGATAGCTGGAGTTAAACATTTGTGGAAGTGCCATCTTCGAAAGAGAAAAGAGGGGAGAGGGAGAGAAAGAGGCGAGAAAAGGGAAAGAGGGGGAGATGGGAAGGGTTTTTGATCCTGGCAGATATCTGCAGGGCAGCACTGAGCAACTGTCTATCTCGGACCAGTGGTTGTCTTTTGAGAGCTCGCTGTTCAAGGCTCTGTTTGGATATCCAGGGTTAGATGTGGGCTCTCTGAACAAACTTGCACCAGGACAGCATCCCCGCTGCCGCGTGCTGATCAATGTCTGTCAGATTTGAAAGACTGGCATACGTGATGAAAGCTGGATTGAGATACAAAGAGGAAGAGCGCGAGAACGAGAGGGTCTGCAGAGGAACGAACGCACCGCAGAATCAGATATTAAAAATAAAATAAGGGAAGGAGACGGCGCGAGAGCGGAAGAGACGGCGAAGAAAAAAGGCGAGGAGTTGACGCTAAATGAAGTGAAAGAAAAAGGGGGAGGGGTGAAAAATGAAGGAGTGAAGCAATGAAAGAGAGATCGAAGCAGGGAACGAGAGGGTGGAAAGAGAGCAAGGCAAAGGATAAACAAACACGGGGAGGGAGAGGGAGACGGAAGTGTTGTTCCTCCATCTCTGCAAAGCAGCGGGAGTCTAGTGGAGCTTTGAACTTGGCCCCCATTAGAGGCCTGATGACGGTTTGAAGTGAACAGTTGAAACGAGCCAGAGCATTTTAGATGTTAATTTGTTTTTGTTGTGTGTGTGTGTGTGTGTTTGTGTGTGTGTGTGTGTGTGTGTGTGTGAGTGGGCGTATTTTCTCATCCTTTTCAGGGCCTCCGAATCGTTCATAGTCACACCCAATTTAACACAGCAGGATAAAATGCATCCTTTAGCTTTGTTGTTTTCTGCTCTTTTCCTTTCGTCTCGTTTTTCGTTCACCTTTTTTGTTGTTTCAGGAGGGAAGAAAAGGATTCGCTGTTGTTACGGCACAACGTTAAGTGGAATTCAGCTGTTTTATGGAAAGCAAAAATGAACCTGTGGAGATGTTATCTTCATGCTGTCGTGATTTGATTTGATCCTTTCCTCTCGGGTTCGCCGTCATCGCTTTTTGAATGCGCTGATGGAGAGATACATCTTTCATGTGTGAAAGCAGTTTTTTAAAACTCAAACCCTCATTGTGCTCACATTCCTCCATCAGCTTTAGTTTCCTGTGCGACGCGCTGAGAAGTTTGTAATTTGAGGATGGTGATGATGTGAAAGTGTTTTGTGAAAGATGAATCTCTCACCCATGAAATCACACGCTGGCGCTGGAATAACTTTTCGGTCGTGTGACTTCTGTCAGGTTGAGGTTCAGCGACTTGGCATTCAAATCGCTGTAAACACACGACATTAAATCAAGTGTGTGTGTGTTGTTGCGGGGCGGCTGACGATGGAGCCGAGCTAGAGGAGGTCAGCTGACTTTTTTTATGGCGCCTTTGACCTCTGACCTGCGGTCGTATCTCCCATCAGGTCTGCGGCAGCCGGTCAGATCAGAGAGCCGGTCTGGCACCACCGCCTCCAGGTCGACTCCCAGCCTTTGTCCCCGAGCTTCCCCAGCCAGGGTGACGGGTTCTGGGGGACGCGGCTGGGGTAGAGTTGGGAGGGGTCTGGTTGTGTGTCTGGATGAGTCTGGTGTGTAAACACTGAATGTCTGTGATCTGGTGACACATGAAAGGGGGTCTGCCTGTGGGGTTGCCGGCCTGTCGTCTATATGTCGACATCCCCCACTGCACACACACGCATTAACACACACACACATGCATACACTGACACCAGATTTATGTATTTATGCATTGCGGCGGCGCAGCTCAAAGGGATATGGCTGAAGGGGGATGGGGGAGAGAGGCCGTTTGGTCTGCAGACAGAGACTGATGGGGTGCTGGGAGGTGGAGGGGTGGAGGGTGGTCTATAGGTGACAGGAGAGATTGAAGGGCAGGAGGGAGAGGAGGGTAAGGGGCAGGAGACATCTGGAGAGCGACGATGATGCCGATTCATAAGTCGTAGTGGTGAAGGCCTCCGCGTACTCCGCCTGAACGAGAGCTCTTCTTACAAAAACTAAAATTATCGAGTCAGGTTAAGTGAAATGAAAGTTCTCATCATAATTTCATGAGGGTTTTTTCATTTTGCACCAAAGCTGTTTTGCTCTCTTAAGCTATGATTATAATTACAGTGAAGAAGCTGCATGTGTGGAGTGCAGCAGATCACGAACAACATCAAGATATCAGCGTATTAGATCACAGTTCAGCTTTTTGAGACGCAAGCTGTGGCCCTGCATTTTAAACCTTTATTTATTCCATTTTTTTTCTGTTGTACATCACATCTTACAACGTTTTAAATACAAAATGATGATTGTATGCTTGGGTTTAATCCCAGGAAATGGGATTCCTGGGAATACTCATCCAATTTTCCATTTCCAGAGAACTACAATAATGGGAAAACAGGAAAAACTTTTTAAAGAACTATTTGGAAGATGCTGAAATATATTTAGAAAATAAGCAACCTAGGCCTAAATTTTACCTTCTTAAAACACATGCAGCAGCTCGAGTGTGCATGCTGAAACACACTGAAAGCGTATTGCAGCTAACAAACTCATTCAACAGTATGGAGAATTGCACTTGAATTGAAATCTCACACCAAGTGAGTGAGAGCTTTTTAATTTTGAGTGATCATTGACTTTATTAATATATCCAACATTGCTGGGCTGTTACAGAAGGCTCGCACCAGCAGCCTCTGAATGCTCATAGAATACAGGATCAGGGTTTCCGTTATCCGGTAATTAGTTTAAGTCCGACATATTTAAATCTCTGCGGTCATCGTGTCCGGTGAAATTAATTCCCAAGTTAGATGTGAAAATATTCTGGCTCTGCATGATGTTTTCCCGTGCTGCTTCTCTGACGTCTGCCCTCCCTCTCACTCCTCTCCCAATATCTTCACATCCAACTCAGTGAATTAAGGGTTTGAGACAATTAAGACTGGTTTTATTTTGTGTCTGTCGAGTTTGAATGAAGTGTGTTTTACAATGATAAAATTACTGTTTCTGTAAATGGTGTTTGGTGGCTTTGGCGAGAGCGATATAGCGGCTGTTTCTGTTTAAAAGGAAGGTCTGTGTCTGTACGGATCCTTTCCATAATGCTGTCAGACACTTAGAATAACAATCTGAGCCTGTTAGTGGCAAAAACAAACGCTTTTAGTGGACGTGCTCTGACGGTGCACAAACGCCAAGAGGATCATCTGCCGGCTGCAGCGCTCTCACTCAGTACTGGACCAAACTCAAAAACTGTTGTCCGAATGAGTCATGTAGACAGAAAAACATGGTAAAATAGGGTCCATAAACACAGACAATATTTGACTGGAATTTCTCCCATTTGTCTGAGACATTAAAATCTTCCAGGACTCATGGACCAAAACAGAAGCTCTTTATGGAATCCCTCTCAGCTTAATAGAATGACTTTGAAAACACCAAATTATTAATTTTAACAAATTTTTGTTTCTTTAAAGAATGAAGAATTGTCACTTCCAAGAGGCTGTTCTTTGCAGACAGGTCACAGACAATGAACTTGGCATTTCATATTCCTTGCAGCTATAGCAAAGTTCATGCGGTCACGTTGGGATTTTGGCTGAAACTGAAGTTGTCCCGTAAAAACAAATGCTGTTCCAGGGATTCCTGGGATAGTGTGCTTCTGTTGCTGGCATAGAAAATGTCTAATTTTCAGGAAAAATATAATTCCAATGCAGTGTTAGAAGCATTCAGGTGCTTTACTTAAAGCGTATAATCACCTGAAACTAAGAATAGCTGTTTATTTACCATAGAATAAGCCTTTTATGTCTACAGAGGGAGTGGGTCCTCTTCCATGGACTCTGCCATGTTGCACCGCCATGTTTCTACAGTAGCCCAGAACAAACTACAATCTGCAATCTGAAACTTCACCAGTAGATGGCACTAAATCCTGAATACCAGACCTTTAACAAAAAAGTAGTAATACCACACCGTGAAAATAGTCCACTAAAAGGAAAAGTGCTGCTTTCAAAACCTTACTTAGCTATAAGTATGTAAGTATCATCAGCAGAATTCACTTGAAGTAGCAAAAGAAAAAAATGTCTGTCAGTGTTTTACTATATGTGATGTTTTGGGATATTACTGATTAACGTGAATGTCCCATTTTACTGCTGTAGATGTTTAAGGTTGAGGTAATTTGAACTACTTGATATACTGTTGGCTAGTTTAATCCAGAACAATGCATCATATTCTATAAAACCATAATGTGTTTGTAGTGCCACCGAGAACCACACATCTCTTGACGGTCAACTTTTCACGAGCTCAGAAAAACAAATCCGTTTGCAGCTTTGTCACAATGTATTTTCCAGCTAATCAGAGAGGGTTTTTAAAAAGTTTATTTATCTTAAGAAGAGGGAGAGTATTCTCATCCCATGAAGGAACATTTAATCCTTCAGTTTATCTGAAACTTTCACATTCAAAATCACCAAATTTGGAGATACATGGTTTTCACTTGACAGATGAAGGGTATGAAAAATATTTTGTATTAATAATCTGAATCTGCAAAGTAGCTCCTGACTAAAGCTGTCAGACAAATGTAGTGGAGTAAAAAGTACAGTACTTCTCTCTGAGATGTAGTCGAGTAGAAGTATAAAGTTTCAGAAAATGGAAATACTCAACTAAAGTACAAGTATGTCAAATTTGTACTTCCAATCCAGTACTCGAAAAAAAATGTCCTCAGTTGCGTTCCACCACTGCCTGTGTGTGAAAATTCAGCTGCTGTTTTGAAAGAAACTCAAACATGTGACTGTAGCTCAGCAGCAGTGTGTAGTAACATAAGCTGAACACTAGAGGGAGGCGGTATCTGCCTCCACTGACGACACATTACACTGATGACACCCTGTTAAAAGGAGGTAAATTAAAGCTTGGTATTGTATTTTTGTGAGCTTAGTCTGTTTGTAGTTGTAATGCCTTATTATAAGCTTATCTGTCACCTATAAAATATCTTAAATTGTGCTGACCTGTGTGAAAATAAAGTCTGATAAGGAACAAACAAACCGAACTGTTTGAAGGGATAAAAATGTATTAAAAAAAAGGATTTTTTGAGGGATGTGTGAATCCTAGTGAGTTCACATAATCAGTTTTATGTTGATTTTGAAGAGTTGATGTGCCAGGAAAGATGCTTCTTACATGTTGTCTTATTTATTGAGTTCTCATGTTAAGAAAGAAGAGCATTAGGAGAGGAGAGAGTCTCGAGTGTGGAAACAGTGCGAGCTGCCACACTGACTCACACTGAACTGCAGATTGGTTAATTAAAGGCTTCTTTCGGTGGTGACGTTGGTATTTTGACGTTCACTTTGTTATATCCTGAAATGTCAACAAAAATGAGCCACCAAGCTGGATGTGTCCCTTAACACAGGAATGAAAACTTAATGTGATTTCAGTCCGAGTGTACCACAGGTCGAGCTGAGGTGCGAGTCTGACACACCGCTTTACCCGGACCCTGTCGTCTTCTTTCTAAACGCAGTGCTTGCACTCAAATTGAGGATTTGTGTTTAAATGATCACATTAAAGGCTCTCTGTTGGGGTTCTGCTTTTTCCTTGACAATTTTAAATGATGCTCTCCAGCGTCTGATCGCACATCAGAAAAAAATAACAGTGTGACGCAGCTTCAAAGGCCTCGCCAGGGTCCCTCGGGTCCTTCTCATCTTCTCTCCATCTTCATACGATTGTCTGTTGTTCTTGTTTCCTTTTCTTTTGGTTCTTTTAGCTGATTATTTCAGCTGACATGCTGTGACCCAATAATGACTTTTTAAAATTTACTTAATAAAATATGCACAACATGCTTAAATGTGAGAGAAATATCAACCATGTTTGAAATCTATTATGTATTGTTGAAAAATGATCGCTGACTGCTTGATAAATCCTTTAGAACTAAAGCGTTTTTGAAACTGACCGGTCAAACCTAACTAATAAATTCTCCAGTGTGGATTTACAGCTCAAGAATAAAAGTTCCTTGAACCCTCTTCCAGTTTTCAAAGGCAGTCTTCACTCAAATAATTGCAAAAAGATTATTTTAAGATGATTTCAGACAATAAATCTCGGCTAAATTCAGCCGAGATAAATCAAGGTGATCTCCTGAGCCACGGCTTTAATGTCAGACGCTGTGGTTGAAACAGTCATATCATATTATGTTTGCTCAGAATCACAGATGGTATTTTCATCCTAAAAATGAACACAAGAATCATTTCAGGCCCCAGAACAGTCTCTCACTCTCTTCTTGACTGGCAAACAGCTAAGCCTTCAAGAGTAGAGAGAGAGGGAGAGAAAAGGATAGAAATAAAGGGGGGATGTCTGGGTAACTTCAATAGCCTCTCTGTGTCCATCTAATATGGAGGGCTAGCATGCTGGGAGTTGGCACTTTCCATTCAGACAGACCCCAAACTCATAAAGACCTCTTCTATGGCCCCCAACCTGAAACCCACCCACCAAAGCCCTCTCTGGTATAGGCCCCTTCCATGGGAACTTGCAATCTGCAACGTAATCCCACTTTGGCCCCTGGAGAAGCCTTTCCAAACAAACCATGTGAGTCCTAATACCCAGGGCTTCACAAGTGGCTCCTGGCTAGACCTGAGCTCCACCACCACCAACAACTTGGCCCTCCTTCTTCTTTTTTTCCTCATTCTCTCGCTTTTCTTCTTTCCACGGATAGACGACAAAAGAAAGGGATCTCCTTCTAATTGCTTCGAAGATTGAAAAGCTGAGAGGGGTGGTGGGCGGCTACAGGGGGAAATGAGACGGAGGCTCTGGAGGCAGCGGGGGACTGTCAGTCTGGCTTTGCCCGCCCTGGGTGTGCGGTAGCTGGGATAAAGGAGCTGGCAGGACAGCCTCTGCTGCAGAGCTGGGCTGAGTGGATCAGAGTGGAGGCGGGCGACTCCCAGGGCCCGGCTTTACAACTCCGGCCAAACGGAGGGCTATGAGAATGTGGAGGAGCTGAGGCAGCTCTGCTGGAGGCCCTCTTCACTCATGGGAAAGGACGTCTGGTCTTCACAACCGGGATTCAGAAACCGTAGGCCACTGAGAACAGTGTGCTCAAGCCAAGGAGCATCTGACAGAGAGAAGACAGAAACATAGGTATTGGTAGCCATCCAAACCTTCTGCCCTGCATGAACAGTCCAGCCACTATTGATCAGTGCAGCAGTAGATGATGAAGCGTGTGAACACACAGTTGGGGTGGTCCGTGACCTTTGGATCTGTTGCTATGACATGCAGAGTTGCTAATAACACATACACTGACACACACCTTGACCTCTGCAGTAAGCCGTGCCACAAGTCTACGCCTCTTTCTCTCGCCCTGCCATCGCCCAGCAGCTCCTCTGCAGCTTGGCGGAGGAGTTCTGCTCAGCTGTTTGGTTCGTGTGACGCCCGAAGGGGACAGAAAGGAAAGGAGCTGCTGTGATGCTCGAGATCACATTCGATAACAACTGCCAACTCCCTGCCGTTCAGTAAGAGCCAAGATTTTTCATGCAGCACGAAAACAAAACTTGAGGAAAAAATAATTTTGTTGGGGTCAGAGTACTTAACACATCATGTTTAAGTTCAAAGGCTGAATGCAAAAGGATCCGCTCATCTGTGTGTGTAGCGACATGGGATCCAGAGGATTTTGGCCTCACGAGCTCCAGAAAGTTCCCTCAGTCTCCCCTCCCTGACCCCCTTTCATCACTCCATCCCTCCGCCTTTCTTCTTTTTAATACAAATCAGCCACTCAATGCCATGCACATGTTTTAGTGTTATTTGAACTCTGGCAGAGAACTTCAAACAGCTTTCGGAGTGAACCAAGTTTTTTCCTCTCTTGCTCTCTATCTTTTTCTCTTTTTGAAAGAACACAGCCGTGCTTCCAAGTACACATGATCAGAAGGTCGAGAGATGGGGATTATGATATGCAAATGAGGCTTTGTTATCAGCGTTGACATTCGTTATAAAGCTGAACAGAGGAGAGGTAAGATGAAAAGGTGGCAACTCACCCCCCTCTACTCCTTTTAGCATAACCTCCCCTCTCAAACACATTGGCCTACCTAAGCCCCCCCACCCCACCCCTTTTTTTCTCATTTAGATCAAAAGGTTACACACAACAAAGAAAGGCCTGTGTGGAAAAGAAAAAGCACCCTGTACACTCTTCTGTGCACTTTTACATAGTCAAGACTATTGATTGGTCAGCTGCCCCAAAGGTGTGTGCACATCTGTACAATATGTGTGTGTGTGTGTGTGTGTGTGTGTGTGTGTGTTTCTCTGTGTGTGTGTGTCTGGATTTGACCGTGTCCTGATGAGGTTGTCGTCTCTTATGCTGTTTAGGCAGAACGGAGGTCTTTGCAATTACCAAACGCTGTAGAAAGGCTTTCATGTCTCTCCCCCGCTGTGACAGGGTAAGGACGAGGACGCACAAGTACACGCACACACACACACACACACACACACACACACACACACACACACACACACACACACACACACACACATGCATACACTGAGAGATTGAGTCCTTTCATATACACACAGAAACATGCATATGGTTGCCCCCCTGTTCAATCTGCGCACGGTTCAGTTCAAAGGAGTCCAAGCGAGGTGGCAGTCGGCGCTACTTTTCCAGCTATTAGCCTGGCCCACCATCTGCAGTGATCTAGTGAGGAGTGGGCTTTATGAAGTTCATAAAGGGATGGTTATTAGAGCATCAGAGTGGAGATGGGCTGTCTGGCCTTTGAGTTTAGCAGCAGGGGTCCTGAGTGCTTTGATGTGAATCATACTGTTAAATAACTTTTGAGAGGTAGAGGGAGCTACTGGAACCTTACAAAAAGGCCAAGCCCCTGTTATATAAGTGATAATTGACCCAGTTCGTTTTCTTTATTTCCTTTTACACCTCGAGTACGCTTCAGCAACAACAACACAGGAATAAAGGTGTACCCATCAGGTAGACATCCTCATGTGCACTATGAAACTGGACGCAACATCCCTGACAAGAAGCTACATGTGGCTAATATTCTTCCAAAAATGTTGTAAAAACATCCCTCTCTCTGTCATTGGTCCATTTAGCAAGTGTTCTGGGGCTTTCAGTCATATCACATGACCTTCATCAGCAGATGGGATTTGCATGATTGTCATGACATTGTAAATAGTCACATTTTCAGTTAAAGATTTCTTGGCTTGTAAGGTGAGATTTAAAGTTGCCTCTTGACCGTGAAGGCAGCACTTGCAGGTGCATTTAGTGGCTGTTCTTCATCAACAGATGGAGTTTGCCCAGGTGTCATGAAACTATCAGGAAAATAATGTCAGCCTTGAATGACCTTTGGAAATCAGTATAATGTGATGTGTGAATAATGCAGCCTGGTTTGATCTTTGCTTTGATTTTCTCCGTCCATGGTGTCACTGTTGGAGACAGAGACTCAAACAGACAAGGTGTTTTAGGTATCATCACCCTCCAGGTAGGGGAGGAAAGAAGAAATGTTAGTTTTGATTACAGCCTTTTCAAATTTTGAGAACTAACAGGGCGACACCATAGCTTTGAGGGGTCTCTTGATACTTGCTGATTATTTCGAGTGCAGCCACCACTGACCTTGGCACACATAGCCACAGCAAGCTCCTTCCCTCTCCATCCATCTCTCTCTCACTGGAGTGGCCCCTGGCCTGCAGCTTATTGGGGGGCCTGGAGCCAGCTTCCCATCTCAGACAGGCCCTAATCTGGGAGGCAAATGATAAGGCTGAGGTTTACAGGAGGGGCTTTGCACACTCACCAAAATTTGCATTTAAAGGCCCTCAAGTAATCTTTAGGCTTATTTAAATCTCAGCAAGACACTAGCAGGAGAGATGGAGGGGGGGGGGGCTGGCTGGGTGACCGAAGGTTGCGGACAGGGAGGGAGTCTATAATGAGAGGAGTGTAGATACAGGTCAGTCTTTCATCTGGATTTTGACAATTTATCAACCTGCAGCTCATCCATGTTTTATTAGGCAGATAATTGGATCCAACCAGCCTATTTCCAGCTCCTGCACGTCACACTGCTCCTCTGCCTTTGTCTGTGAGGATATCCCTTTAATGCCGCTGTGTTCTGACAACTGCACTCATGTTTCGTTTCTGGTCAGTTTAGTTAAATTGTCACTTAATTCCCAGAGGGACGTATCGCTCTCTCTTTTCCTGTGCTCCCCGGTAAACATGCCCTCAGTAGCTCTTGTCTGGCCGCTGATCCTATACGCCCGCCAAAGGCTTTTGGAGCAATAAGGACGACAACATGGTGAATTGAAAGCATCTGAATTGGCTTTAGATTGCTCCATCCAGAGTGTTTGGATTGGTATGATGTGCAAACCACGTGGAGCTCACGTGTTGGCCTTTTATTTGGCCTTCTTTAAGGGCAGCTAATATAGAGAGGGGAAAGCAGGTCCAGATGTTGATTATACCAGACTTGAGCATCTGGGTTTCACTCGGTCATCCTCCTCTTCATCTTGGAGATATCCTAAATGTGAGGCAATTTTTTAAATAAACTATTTGAGCTGGCGTTGTTTACTCCCTGACATGCTCTTCTAGGAGTTAGATTTATAGGTGTGTGCTTCATTGTGTGTATTGTCTGTCGCCCCGCAGGAGGAACAAACACGGCTGTGAGATGTGTCGCTGTGTCAAGTGTCCTCCCTTCACCTGCGACAAGCACTGCAGCGACGGCTATCGACAGAACAGGAAGGGCTGCTCCATCTGCATGTGTAAAGGTAACCGAGCTCACCTGCCGCAAAGTGCTGGGCAATACTCCTTTATTTCTGACAGAATAATACATCAATAATGTGGCAGCATTTCGGGGATGATTACAGGTGCTTTCACAGGATGATTACCATGTATGTAGGGGCGTTCGTTGTTCACTTTACTTAGTAGGCCACTTCAGATAAAAAATACCTTAAATTAGCCAACTTCCAAGTTGCAAGAGATACTTTTGAGCCCCTAAAGTCCTGAAAGGTGATTATAAGATACATGCATGGTCCCCAAAGGATGACTCCTAACAATTTTAATTACCCCTGGTCTTATTGTGGATATTCATGGTCCCCCGAGGACGAACTGTGCTGGTTATGGCGAGATCTTGACCTTCCGTCTGCCTGCAGTATCAGGCCAAAATCACATGACAACTCTCAATATCAAATAGGGAGACTATCATGAAATGTACTCCTCACTTTGTATCTATGCAGGATTTTTAACCCCTATCCCGATATGATGTACCAGTGTAGTTGCCTCTTAAAGCTCCAGTGTGTAGGATTTAGTGGCACATAGCTGCTGATTGCAACCAACTGAACACCCCTTGCCTCACCCTCCTCTATGGTGGCCACTTAAAACGCAGAAGGTGTTCCCTAGAGCCAGTGTTTGGTTTGTCCCTTCGGGCTACTGTAGAAAGATGGCGGTGCAATATGGTGGACTCCGTAGAAGAGGACCCGCTCCCTCTGTAGATATAAAGAGCTCATTCTAGGGTAACAAAAACACAATGATTCTCATTTTCAGGTGATTATACACTAATGAAAACATAACTAAGAATATTATATTCCATTTCTGCCAATAGATCCCCTTAAATCCTGCATACTGGTCCTTTAAGAGTTATATATCCATAGCAGCCTCCTGATACACACTTCAGCAACAAGGTCATGACTGTAACCAGCATAAAGGGAAGGGGGTGGAAGCAGATAGGAGAGCTCTGTTAGCAGAGTTGAATTTCTGCCACTAAGCTGCAGCTTTGATTTCCTGTGACCCTCTGGTGCTCTACAGTGGACACTTTTATGTGTGTTTGTTTTGGTTCTTGTTTAGCTTGATCCCGGGACTGTGTGCAACTCTAATTAGATTCCCTCAAGCCCTAAGTTTAAAGCAAGTATGCAGATGCAGTATTTATGCTCCACCACATTTTATGCGATGTGTTTATTTTGCCAGTTTGGCTGTATTCTAAATATTTCAGCCTCAAATCTACTGCTGGTTTTCCTGTATGGTGAGGTGATCAGTACAGCTGGCTCCTCGTCTTCAGAAACACAGCGACACACACTCACAGAGCAGTACCTGCTGCAAATACGCTGCTGCTTACCTGGTTTAGTAGTCTCTCTGTGGACTGTTAAAATATTTAGGGATGGGGAACTTTTTTTGGAAGTACTTTTCTTTTTAAGTTTTGCATAAAAGAGATTAGACGCTGAGACATCTGCCTGAACTCTGCAGCGTCGCACACTTCACTGTGTTCGGCTTTGTTCCAGGTCCCGGCGGATCCCTACGAGCTTTAACAGCCATGCAGAGTTTAGCACATGCTGGGGCCTAGTTACCGGCAGTGTTTCCGTTTTAGTTTTTTTGTGAGTCGACAAAAAATGTGGGAAATTCATTATCTTTATTTGTGGCTGGATTATGAATTGACTACTGGGACACAAATATGCAATAAAGGAAGATCAAACCATGGAACCATAACCACTTAGCTCTCACTTTAGCCTCTAATGAAATTGGACCTAAGACAATAATACTGACCCTTTTTACTGTAAATCATAAATGTGCTTAATGAAATTTCCACAGTGAATTTACAAGGTTCCCTGCCAGACAAAGCTAAGTTGCTGTTTAATTTTCTGCACAGCTTTTCTACAAGTCGTTAGCCGCCCCGGTGATGTCTGTCCCTTTCATGTTTGCGTCTCCAGAAAGTGGCCGTGTCCCGAGCACCACCGCCCCGGCACCGATGCCCAGCTTCTGCCTCACCTCCAACGGGCACCGATACGAGGAGGGCGACGGCTGGCACGACGGTTGCCGTGACTGCTACTGCCACTCCGGACGGGAGATGTGCGTTCTCATTTCCTGCCCCGTGCCCAGCTGCTCTCATCCAGTCGTGAGGCCCGACCAGTGCTGCCCTACGTGCGAGGGTACGTCTCTCCAATTGATATGTGACTTTATTTTACACCCAGTTTTAAAGGATAATACCGGTTTTAGATTATATAACTGGTTTTAAAGGATACTTCCTGGTTCTAATGATCTGGGAATGCGGTGACATCGCTCAGAAGTCTTATTAGGCAAGAAACTCATCACACAGTCAGGACGGCTTTAAACAAACCCTCAGATTAGCTTCACTTGTTTGGAAGAGAAAATACAGGCCAGTAATAGCAGTCAGCTGAAAGCATCCATCACAGTTTACACACAGATTTCCTGCTTCAAGCTTTGACCCTTCATACATGCTATAGTTTTTGCATGCAACCTCTTCCTGTGAAATGAGGGATTATTACCAACATTGCAGGTTTACTCACTTTCATGATTTAATTGCAGCAACGTGGCCATGCTCTCAGATCTCAGCACTCAGCGAGTACAGTGTTATAATGAGCCAATGAAAATTATGGACGAGATCAGCTGAAAATTCTCATGAAGCAATTGGCAAAACACTGAATCAAGGCGGCCGCTTCACGTCGCAGCATACAAAAAAAACAAAACAAATGTTGTTCGAAATTAGATGTAAGTAATACACATGCATGCACACACACAAACGTACACACACGCGTCTGGCAACACCCAGCACACCGTCCCCTCACAGCTCATTCAAGCGAGAGCTTTGTGTCGTTAGCTAGCTTTTAGGCCTCGGACTTGCTGACCGGTGAAACCCTCAAACACACAGTCTCTGTCTGTTTCTCTAAAAATGGAAGGCACACCGATCCACACCCACAACCCTCCGACTCATGCGGGATATTTATGGAGGAGTGACTCAGTTGGCTGTTCAAATATTTAGGAGTGAAAGAATGTCTACCACTTTCAGAAGCTACACACACTTTGCAGTCAGGGGACAACGGGCTAACTCTTTGCAGATGTCTGTTACTCCTCTGGACAGAAAGATGTTTCCAACTAAACTTGTGTCAAAACACAACTTGGACGCCACCCTGCGCTGCCCGGGGCTTCTCTTTAATGGATTGTGGCTTCCCATGCATCCTCATTCGAGTAAACTATGACTCTGTTTACTCTCTCAAGATCTCTTCACTTCATCGTGTTGCAGTTATTGTTACGAGCTGAATGAATGTTTGTTTGAATGAGAATTTGATAGCAGAGCACAAACATGACTGTTTCCTGTCTTTTCTTCCCTCCTCCATCGCTGCAGATGAGTCAGGCAGCGGTCAGCCAGAGGGGATGGACATGGTGGTGTGTCGAGCACCTGGGGGAGAGTTTTACGTGGAGGGGGAGACCTGGAACCTGGACGAGTGCACACGCTGCACCTGCAGGAAGGGACGCGTCCTGTGCGACACTGAAGTGTGTCCCCCGGCGCTCTGCCAGACACCAATCAGGAACAAGGACACTTGTTGCCACGTGTGCCCAGGTAAGAGGAAAAAATGGAAGCTGGGGTAATTTCAGACACGCATGCAGGGGGCTTTAGAAGTTGGGGTTATGGGTAGAGAAGTGTAAAGCTGTTTTGGATGTGCTATCAGCATGTGGTTCTGGAAGGTCTTGCATGTTGCACTCTGTCTGGTTCAGTTTTATGTCAGGCGCACAGACTCGTAAAGAAACCAGCCGAGACCGGTTGGGTTTACACAGTGATCCTCCAGGCAGGCAGCAGCACATGTGGACTGCTTTCACCCGGCGGCCCGCACCGGAGGTTCATCATAACTCTCTTATAGCTGGAAGGGGCGAGAATGCGACTGATTTGGCTCAATCTGTGCCGTTGCCCTCGCTGTGGGAATAAACTTTGACGCAGACGTCTCGGCGAACGCAAAAACCACACGCATATTTTATTTACAACTGCACCCAAACACCCGTGCCTCTCTCATACACGTAGAATCAACATATCTCAAGCATTCCCGAGCGTGAGGCCCACAAATCAGCAATGCATGACTGCGCCTGAGAGCTGCTCCTTGAGAATGCCAGGCCCGCCTTATCGCCGCATCTCCCCTCACAAAAGCAGATTGTCAGAGGCCAGCCTTTGATATATGTATGGGCCTGGTCACCAGGAATGTGGGAATAATACACATCTCCCTGACAGGCCCTATGATGTATGTGTACTGTAGGGTAGTGCAGTGTGTACAAGTCTTTGGTCGTGAGAGGGCCATAGATCTCAGGCCTGCAGGGATCTGATGAGACAGAAAGATAAGGCCTTAGAGCTGACATCTGCCATATGGAGTCACTTGTGTTTGTGCCTTGCATACAGTAAAGCATCTTATCGTTAATGTAGCCCCAAAGGCCTCATGACAGTTGTGATTGAGATGTTATACAGAAGGGATAAATACAGGAGTCATGCAGAGGCAGGCCTCTCCTTGTCGTTTTAAACAACTCAGGCAATATTAGGGTTTTTCTCAACACTCTGCAAGCTAAAATTAAGCGCTAACCTTACATTGCCAAGTCTTATTAAGAGGCTGGAACGTGACCTAGCACACAGCCCCATGTCTTGCCTCAGCCTTTTTGAGTATTTTCATTATCAACCCTGCGTGTACCTGTGTGCGACCACAGACGAGACGCAGAGCCCCTTGCTGCCAGTGAACAACAGCCAGCAGGAGTACTGCATAACCAACGACGGAGACGTGCTGCTGGCGGGAGACTCCTGGAAAGCCAACGCCTGCACCAGCTGCACCTGCAACAACGGCACCATTCAGTGTTTCTCTCAGCGCTGTCCGGCTGCCAACTGCAGGGTGCCCGTCTTACGCAAGGGCCAGTGCTGCCCACACTGTCTCGGTGAGTATTTAGGTGCGTCAGGAGAAAGCTGCTTTTGTGAGCGTTGGTGCCTTTAGACTCAGCTTTGAGTATTTTTAATGCGCTAAAAATGTACTCGACTTTGAGTTTTTATAGTCTGAATGTGCTTTATGTTACATACTAAAATTTTAAGTCATGTAATGCCTCTACAAAGTGAGAACAAGAGCTATCAAACTCGTGCAAAACTGCCTTCCTTTACGTAATAAGTGGTGCCACGGGAACAAGGCGCAGCCTGTTGTTGGGAAACTTATAATTCATAATGCTACATGTCAAAAAGAGGGCGTAGCTGAGGGGTTTCCAGGCCGAATGTGTGCGTATGTGTTTTTTCGCTAGACAGAGCCACTCCGGGCAAACACGACCATTCGCAGCAACATTCCATGTGACACACACACACACACACACACACACACACACACACACACACATGCACAGTGCGCTCGGGGCGAAAACATTCCTCGAGCATCCGCACATTCACACGTGTTTCCTGTCCCCCGCTGAATGGGCCCGCGACGCGCTCTCTCTGCGGCGGCACAGGAAGGCAAAGCTCCATGTCAGCTTTTCCTATAGAGGAAAACCTCAGCATGGGCTCCCATTGTTCACCCCGATATGTCGCCGTTTCACCAGGCCTTTGTTTTTGCCGTTTGCCCGGTGGAGTTTTTTACGTAATGCCTGTACAAAGTGGTACCGTGGAAGTTAAGGGGACAGATCCTATAAACACAGCTTATCAGCTGAGACGCCAGGGAGTTCATACACTAACTCACAGCTTCATGTTTACGTCTGGAATGATTTGCGTTGCACCAGTGATGATGGTAATGAATCTTATCCCTGTCTGAACAGAAATTACAACGTCGGTGCCGGTGATGGTGTCTACCAACGCCCCCAAGACCACGGTCACTGTCACAGTGGAGAGCGCAGTGTGGATCACCACTGTCACCGTCCCGCCCATCATCGCTGACACAGGTACCTGCTCATTTAATACACCGTGTAGTAGTAGCTCCATCGTAGCTATTGGCACGACTCTGTGTACTCTCTGTAGGTGTTTATACAACAGACAATGATAAATGGACACTGGCCGAACATGATCTCTCTTGAGATGAGCGTTCATTCTTCAGTGTGCGATCCTGAGCCCGGATAGCTGCCAAGAGCAAAGAAAGGAGCTGGTTTCAGTTAGATTTGGGCAATGGGATTGGGCGCAGTCATGAAAAAGCTTTTTAGTGCGCTGGATATCCCATATCGATGTCGTCTGTGTCCCCCAGATGAGCCAGGTTTGGGTGAGAATTACCCCAGCCAAACAGAGATGGCCCTCATCTACCAATCGGCGGCCTGGATCCTGGCGGGTCTCCTCCTGGCCATCATCATCTTCCTCATCGTGGCGTTACTCATCAACAAGAAAAAGAAGTGGGTGCAGATGTCCTGCTACAGTGCGCCAAAGAAGGTGAGAAGCAAACATTTAAATCATCTCATTGTTTCGATGTGCAGGCTCAAAATGGTCCCTGATCTTCCAGCGTCTGCTGCAGCCAGTGCTAAAGCTGTCATGGCAGCAGGATAAAGTTGCCCTGGAACAAGCAGCCCATTTACACCTGCTATTAGAATGGGATCTAGATCTAGAATGAATACACTATCTGGATAATAAGTGATTTGATCTTGCCTTTGTGTTTACACCTGGTATTTTAATGCATCCTCATGCACCACACTAAGATTAGATAACTGTCCTATAAACCTCAACTCAAAACCGCAAGTTAACAAACATTAACAAACATTATGTTATTCCTTTGTATAAAAATATAGTCAGTTTGTCGTGGCATGTTGCAGCAGCAGCATGTCGGCCACTCAGTGATGGATAAGTTATGTGCCTTGTGAGCAGCAGACTAGCTGCTTGAATGAATGCAACACACGCCATCACATTTAGTTATTCCTTACTGTGTAGCTTTCATTCCCCTCCTCTACTGCTTTCATTTTTCACGCTGTTCTGTTGAACAATGCATCTTTTGGCATTTTCATAGCACAGAATAGACAAATAATCAGTAATTAGATGTGTGTCTCTTTCAGCCTTCGCGCTTGCTTGCTCTCTAAGTTTGATCTTATTCCTTTCCCTGCTTAGACGGTGATCCTAAAGAAACACGTAAACAAGAACTCAGTGGTCTACATGGAGCCCTCCAAGGAGAACAAATTTCAGAACGTGAAGAACGACTGCTGCATCATCCATTTCTCCCCAGAGATGAGCTCCCCCTGCGTGGACAAGATGACCATCCCCAGGGCCAAGCTGAGCATGGCCAACGACTGGACGCCGCGCTAAACCCACCGCTCGAAAAACCTGCAGATCAGAGCTGTCCGGCACCTCCCACTCTCTCTTACTGCTGTATCCAAGGTGATCAGTGCAGCGGCGCGCACACACACTCACACACACACACACACACACACACACACACACACACACACACCTTGGGCGCCGCCTCGTTCCCACCCCTCTCTAAAACCGAGGACGCTCTACGAGAGACAAAGCAAGCGACCTCTGTTTCTTTTATCACGTGTCCATATTCTTCTGTGGGTGGAGTGAGATGCTGGGAGGTGGACGGACGCATGGACATGTAAAGGACACAGCCACTCTGGGCTCTGCTTTAAAACAGAGAAGGAGGCAGCCAGAGCGGCTCCTCTGTCAGAATCAGACTTTGACTGTGAACATTGTAATATTATTGCTTATTATTGCCTCCTTTTGAAACTGGAACTTTGAGGCAATAAGAGGAGCATAAAAAGCTTTAGGACAGGGGTTTGGGCTGTAGTTTAAAGGGGGTCTAGAGGATGATGCCCCCCCCTGAGTTCAGCAGTGCTCCGTGGATGTAATCATTTTCATCAGCTGGGAGGCCAAAGGAACCGATAATCCAGTTGGATCGCGTTGGGTTCAGCAGCCAAATCATAACAAGTCAACAGCCTTTATATAGACCCCCAAATCCAAACCCCTGCTTTAGAATGTGTGGTTTCCAGCTTAGTTTTTGTATATTTCTACAGTATTTGTACTTGTTGTAGTGTTGTTCTTGGCCGCCTCTCGTTTTTATTATGGGTGTCTCTGTGGGGCCACATTGAAACATTTTGAAAATGCCAGTCTAAACATTCCCCCCGATCAAGTTCAGGAAGGACACGCTTCCCAAACAACAGCCTCGCTCCTACCTTTGAATGACCCGAGCCATTCCATTCAGAAAAACTCCCGACAACAAACTGCAATTCTACGAAATGAAATACGTGACTTCCCTCCGCGACGCAGCGGCCGGCAGCCTCGGCCTCTCCGCTCAGCCTCGCCCGACCTCGGCCCTTCCAGAAGGAGCCGCTCGCACTTCGTCATCTCGGAGAGTGGAAGCTGAAGTGATGTTCATCCCGGAGGAATGTCCTTTCATTGGCTGCGGCGGATTCAAAATGGTGCCAGACGCTTCGTCCGGACCTATGAGGAATGTCTTTGATACCTTGCCTCACTTCATAACTTCATTCGCAGCCGTGTGTGTGTGTGTGTGTGTGTGCGTGAGCGTGTGTGTGTGTGTGTGTGTGTGTGTGGAGCTACTGTTCACACCGAATGTTAGCGGTAGTTAGTGATGATTCATTTTAAAGCCTTAATTCTATAGCCTTAATGCATTTTCTTTGTTGATATCCTGTTTTCATAACTGTGTCAGCCCATAGCAAGGCATCTAAAAACAGTAATATATTCAGCCAATGTTAAAATGGACAGATCGTGTTGCACAGCGTCACTGATGGTTCATATACAAGTGAAGCTTTCTGCACATATTGGTACACATGACAAAATCCGGGCATGTTAAAGAGACGTAGCACTTTTCTTTGGAGCCAGTGTTTTTTAGAAAGCCCGCTGCAGGATTCTTGGAGGGATAAAGGCCCTAATCAGGGATTTGATAGGCATATTAAGCTCACGGAGATGTTAAACCACTCAAGTGAACACGCCGTTGCAGCTAGAGGCTCGGCACCGATCTGATCGGCGCGGGGAGGGACGGACTCCGAGGAGCGTTACGAAACAAACTGGGCCTTCACAGGAGAAAGGTTTTGGATCCAGAGTTCTCAATCCATCGCCGATTTCTCAACACGCAGACCATTCTGATGCCAAAATTGGTTGGAGAGTAGTTTATATCGCAGTGTTTTAGTAACGCGGTAGATTTGTGTCTGTTTGAATCATGACCATGTGCTTTAAAATGAAGAGGTGACTGTAAAAGCTTACGCAATTCTTTGTTCTATGTGTAAAAAAGTAGTTTAAATTAGTAGGACAGAAGAGTACCTTATTTATTTTTTCACATAGCTTTATTTATTAATACTATAGTTTGAGATTTTTTTTTCTTTTTTTTTGGAAAAATGAACTTTTGGTAGCCAAAGCTGTACATTGTAGACTATTTACCATTTCTATCTGCTATATTCTATACAACCTTATTTATTTCACTGTTGCAAACCCTGTAAATATGTTTCCTAGATGATGAACTGTAACATTTACACTTATTTTGAAAAATAAATGTGTGAACCAAAATGGCCTGAAATGATGCTTTAACTGGGTTGGAGGGACAATTCCCTGAAGTGCAGTGATGTCATCCAAGATGGTATCGGTTAGTGGTTTGGACTTCACTCGCAGATTCGCAGGATCAGGCACATCTGGTCCTGGAGTTCTGCTCCAAATTGGAATTTGTCCTCTCTTAGTTGCTTTAAATCTGATCGTTTTCCCTCGCTTACCAATGGTTCTCCTCTTATCTCGGTAGCACTTGCAGATGTGTTTAGTGGCGGTACTGTAGATTGTTTCCGACGGGGCTCCTCTGAGATGCGAGTACTGGCAAACAGTAAGCAGAAGAACACAAACACAGACCTGGAAACCTGGATAATCCTCGGTGCAGACGGGGCTGTTGTTTTGACTTGTCCGTCAAAGCTCGCTCATAAACTTCAAGGTGAGGAAGCTTCTCCGGAAGGATCAATAAAGCAAACATTAGGGTCAGTTTCCCAGGCCTGCGAATACGTCAAATACTGCAACACAAAGCCTAAAAGTACAGTTTTACCAAGTGTTCCTGAGCTCATGTAGTAATCTCCTTTATACAGTCATGTGTCCGCTAAGTGGAGAACCTCGCTCCATCCTCGCTTGTGAACGACTGAGCCTTTCGAGGATGCCCCTTTCATACCCAATCATGACACTATCACCTGTTACCAATCAACCTGTTTACCT